>OY754975.1:21796706-22396706 GCA_963576475.1 Molanna angustata
ATAGCGATACAAGAGACTCATACAAAGGACAATGAGGACCTAAACAGGAGAGGGAAGATACCTGGGTTCTCCCTCGTGTCGGCCATACACAGCAATGTGCATGGCCTAGCTACATATGTTAAGTCCAATTTAAATGAGATAAAAGTCCTTAACTGCAGCACCCACAATAACATATCCTCCATCACTATAGAAGTGAACAAGGTCAAAATAACCAATGTATACAAACCTCCAAAAGAAATATGGCCTACGCCCCCCCTGCCATGCTATGAACATCCAGCGATATATGTGGGAGACTTCAACAGCCACCATGAAACATGGGGTTACGATCGTTCAGATCTCAATGGGGATATAATCCATGAATGGGCACAATTAAACACAATAGACCTTCTCTTCTGTGCTAAAGCCAGAGGCACTTTCCATTCAGCTCGCTGGAGGAAGGACTACACTCCCGACCTCAGTTTTGTAACAAGTCCAAACACAAACATCAACGATAAAGCGACACGCATTGTGCTAGATGACTTTCCTCACTCGCAACACCGTCCTGTTGTAATTAAGTACGGTATCCGTGTCCCTCTGTCAACTTCAATACCTATGCCACGATGGAATTTTAGGAAGGCTAATTGGGAATCTTTTTCAAGAGACTTGGATAATGTTGTTCAGTATATTCCATGTCAAACCGACTTTTATACTAGGTTTGCGGGGGCAATTATATCAACTGCAAAGAGGCATATCCCACGAGGTTTCCGTAAAGAGTACATACCAGCCTGGAACACAACATGCGAACAAATATATAAAAAATACCGAGAGACCCATGAAGCAACCACTGCCAACGAGCTCTTGCAAGCTCTTAACAACGGCCGCAGAGAAAGGTGGAATGAGACGGTCAAAAACATGGATTTCCGTCATTCCAGTCGGAAAGCCTGGTGCACTCTCCGGAAACTGGGAGCCGCTCCACCTCAACTATATGCACCGTCTACTACACCCGTAACTGCAGATGACATTGCTAAACACATGGTGTCTGTTTCAAAGATTTCTGTCAGTAAAGAACGAGTAAGAGAGGTTAATTATGACCTAAAAAAGCTAAAGGCTAAGCTTCCAGATAAATCTACCTTTTCTGAAGCCTTCTCACTGACAGAGTTAAATTCAGCACTTAAAAACATAAAATGTGGGAAAGCAGCCGGATTAGACGAAATATACCCAGAGTTTATTAGAAATATGGGCCCACGCACAAGAGAATGGCTGTTGCAACTCATGAATGAGATACTAAAAACAGGTAAACTACCCAAAATTTGGAAACACTCAAAGGTTGTTGCCATCCTTAAGCCAGGCAAGGACGGAACATGTTCAAACCACTATCGACCGATTTCCTTGTTGTGTATTCCTTATAAACTCCTGGAGAGACTCATTGTTCAACGTATTTCCACCTCAATAGACTCAGTGATTCCTATTGAACAAGCAGGCTTCCGAGCTGGTAGAGACTGCTGTGAGCAGGTACTTGCTTTGGCTAGTAGTATTGAAGCAGGTTTCCAAAAAGGTTTAAAATTCTCAGCGGCCTTTGTGGACTTATCAGCGGCATATGACACTGTATGGCGCAAGGGCCTTCTGGTTAAACTTGCTAAAACTATACCATGCAAAGTAATTCTGAATCTATTGGATAACATGTTAGCTTCCAGATACATAAAAATTTCATTGGACGGGAAAGTGAGCCGCCCCAGGGTTCTTAATAATGGCCTTCCGCAGGGATCAGTCCTGGCCCCTGTGTTATTCAATCTATATGTACACGACATACCAAAGACGGAGTCAACTATGTTTCAGTATGCAGATGATATTGCTCTGCTGGCTGGTGATAGAGATCTGGATTCAGGTGCTAACACACTGGAACGAGACTTGGAAAAGCTCTCAACATATTTTAAGAGTTGGAGACTAAAGCCTAACCCAACAAAAACAGAGGTTTCAACGTTCCATCTTAATAACAGACAGTCTGAATCCAAAATCAATGTACATTTCGAAGGAGTTCTTCTGCACCATACTGAAAACCCAAAATACCTAGGTGTTACTCAAGATCGAACCCTAACTTTTAAGAAGCATGTTGACTCCCTCTGCGGGAAATTAAAAGCCAGAAATAATGTTATCCAGAAGCTGTCAGGGTCCGGATGGGGAGCTAGTGCCGAAACATTGCGAACAGCAGGATTATCGCTTGTGTATTCCACTGCAGAATACTGCGCTCCTGTTTGGAATGGCAGCGTTCATGCAAAAAAAGTAGATGTTCAGCTTAACTCTACGACGAGGATAATAACTGGTGCACTTAAACCCACCCAACGCCAGTGGCTACCTGTCCTGGCCAATATCGCACCCCCTCATTTTCGTAGAGATGCCTCGACAGTGAGAGAATGGACAAGAGCGAAAAATAACACCTCACTTCTGAAATCGGTACTAGAGGACACGCCAGGCATCCGACTCAAATCTAGGAAGCCATTCTGGTCCAGAGCACAGGCCCTGGAGGACAGTGGATTTGTCGTGGAGCAGGCGTGGCAGGCTGAGTGGGGAATTGGGGAAATTAAAAACAAACACCTAGTCACAGACCCAACTATAAGAATCGCCAGTTTTGGGCTAGAACGCAGGGAATGGGTGAGACTAAATCGCGTTAGGGCGGGATGTAGCAGAAGCGCAGCGGAGCGCCATAAATGGGGATACATAAACGACCCCCGATGTGATTGCGGTGCTCCTTCTCAGACCCTACATCATTTAGTGGAGGAATGCCCTGTACATGGTTTCTGTGGAGTGTTGGAGGATATTAATAGTCTGACAACCGAAGCCGAAACATGGCTGAGGGATTCTAAAGTAATTTTATATATATATATATATATATATATATATATATATATATATATATATATATATATATATATATATATATATATATATATATATATATATATATATATATATATATATATATATATATATATATATATATATATATATATATATATATATATATATATATATATATATATATATATATATATATATATGTATAGCTACTTTTCCGGGCTATCCGCTCGTTTTCGTCCTGAAAAGGACGGTTTTGCCGACGTTTCAACCGAATATCATCGGTCATTATCGAGGCTGGTCGGTTCGCAAACGTAGACACGGTGCGACTGACACCGCGTTGCATTTCGCGTTCCTATTTGTGTATCGTGTTGGTGTATTGGCGTGTGATGCGGCGTGTGGGAGGGGTGGCGGTGTGAGCATGAGTAACCGTCGATTCGCGCTCTGTTGTTAGTGGTGGTGTGGTGAGGGTGTCTTCCCTGCAGCTCGGTGACCGTGCTGTATATCGTTCGTCGTATGACGTCACGCTGGTATGTGCGCGTGTCGATCGCCGTACAGCTAGGTGCGGGAGGGCAGAGGGCGGGGGAACAGTTGTAGCGGTATGCACTGGCGTCATTGGCGTTGATTCGTTTAACCATGCGCGGTCACTTGAATATGAATTAAGTACTGGTTTCCACGCCACTGGTAGACGACGAGATCATCTCTTGTGTTCATTGCGAAGGGCCGTTTTTCTATTTCGATGGCTTCTCTATATACTCTATTAATCTCGTTATTTAAACGGACAAGAGTCTTTGCTGCATCGAAGTCTATTTTGTGGCCTTCTGTCATCACATGATTCGCCAGTGTTGACGTCGATTTATTTTGTTTTACGTCTAAGCGGTGTTCGGCTACGCGTGCTGATACTTTTCTGTTTGTGCGACCGATGTAAGTTTTTTCGCACGTACCGCAGGGGATCTCGTATATACCGTGTGACTCTAACGGAATACTGTCTTTGGTCGGTCGTAAAAAAGACGAGATTTTTCTGTCTGTTTTAAAAACAGTTCTAATTTTATACTTTTTTAGTACTCGACATATTTTATCCGTAGACCCACTGACGTATGGAAGTATCGCCAACCCGCGTATCTCTTCTTTATCTTTTTCTGTCTTTTTTTCTGTTTGATCTTTTTTAATTGCTCTATTTATAGTATTGTTATGATATCCGTTAGCAAGGAGAGCTTTCTTGAGGCTACTTATTTCTTGGTTAATATTTTCCTCGTCCGATATTCTTTTTGACCGGGTAACTAGAGTATTAACTAATCCTGCTAACTGGGCTGGGTGGTGGTGTGAGTTTGCGTTCAGGTATCGGTCGGTATGTGTTGGTTTCCGGTATACAGTAAAACTTAATGAACAATCAGGATTCTTTTTTACCAACACATCGAGGAATGGTAATTGGTCGTTAATTTGCATTTCCATTGTAAACTGGATAGATGTGTGTCTATTGTTTAGGTATATTACAAATTTGCTCAGCTCTTCTTCACCATGGCGCCAGATTATAAAAATGTCATCAATGTATCGAGAAGATGCCTTAAACGACTATCCCCACAAACCAACTGTATGGGTCAGATACATTGATGACATTTTTATAATCTGGCGCCATGGTGAAGAAGAGCTGAGCAAATTTGTAATATACCTAAACAATAGACACACATCTATCCAGTTTACAATGGAAATGCAAATTAACGACCAATTACCATTCCTCGATGTGTTGGTAAAAAAGAATCCTGATTGTTCATTAAGTTTTACTGTATACCGGAAACCAACACATACCGACCGATACCTGAACGCAAACTCACACCACCACCCAGCCCAGTTAGCAGGATTAGTTAATACTCTAGTTACCCGGTCAAAAAGAATATCGGACGAGGAAAATATTAACCAAGAAATAAGTAGCCTCAAGAAAGCTCTCCTTGCTAACGGATATCATAACAATACTATAAATAGAGCAATTAAAAAAGATCAAACAGAAAAAAAGACAGAAAAAGATAAAGAAGAGATACGCGGGTTGGCGATACTTCCATACGTCAGTGGGTCTACGGATAAAATATGTCGAGTACTAAAAAAGTATAAAATTAGAACTGTTTTTAAAACAGACAGAAAAATCTCGTCTTTTTTACGACCGACCAAAGACAGTATTCCGTTAGAGTCACACGGTATATACGAGATCCCCTGCGGTACGTGCGAAAAAACTTACATCGGTCGCACAAACAGAAAAGTATCAGCACGCGTAGCCGAACACCGCTTAGACGTAAAACAAAATAAATCGACGTCAACACTGGCGAATCATGTGATGACAGAAGGCCACAAAATAGACTTCGATGCAGCAAAGACTCTTGTCCGTTTAAATAACGAGATTAATAGAGTATATAGAGAAGCCATCGAAATAGAAAAACGGCCCTTCGCAATGAACACAAGAGATGATTCTCGTCGTCTACCAGTGGCGTGGAAACCAGTACTTAATTCATATTCAAGTGACCGCGCATGGTTAAACGAATCAACGCCAATGACGCCAGTGCATACCGCTACAACTGTTCCCCCGCCCTCTGCCCTCCCGCACCTAGCTGTACGGCGATCGACACGCGCACATACCAGCGTGACGTCATACGACGAACGATATACAGCACGGTCACCGAGCTGCAGGGAAGACACCCTCACCACACCACCACTAACAACAGAGCGCGAATCGACGGTTACTCATGCTCACACCGCCACCCCTCCCACACGCCGCATCACACGCCAATACACCAACACGATACACAAATAGGAACGCGAAATGCAACGCGGTGTCAGTCGCACCGTGTCTACGTTTGCGAACCGACCAGCCTCGATAATGACCGATGATATTCGGTTGAAACGTCGGCAAAACCGTCCTTTTCAGGACGAAAACGAGCGGATAGCCCGGAAAAGTAGCTATACATATATCTCTACAATCCGCGAAAATTTATATTTAAACATATATATATATATATATATATATATATATATATATATATATATATATATATATATATATATATATATATATATATATATATATATATATATATATATATATATATATATATATATATATATATATATATATATATATATATATATATATATATATATATATATATATACATATATATATATATATATATATATATATATATATATATATATATATATATATATATATATATATATATATATATATATATATATATATATATATATATATATATATATATATATATATATATATATATATATATATATATATATATATATATATATATATATATATATATATATATATATATATATATATATATATATATATATATATATATATATATATATATATATATATATATATATATATATATATATATATATATATATATATATATATATATATATATATACAAGAATACAACTAAAATAATAAAATATATTTACACCGTGTCACTGCACCGTGTGCTGGGAGAGATGAAAATAAGCACGGGCAAAACACTAAAAATGCTCTCCTGAACAATTTTTACATTTTGCTAGTTACGACCTTTAGTCAGGAGAGTGACGAAATAACATACCTCGGTTTCATCGTGAACGAGAATGATATGAGTATTGAGATTGGGAAGAGGATTTATTTATTTATTAATTTATTTTAATAAGGATTCTTGCAGCTAACCGGAGTTACTTTGGTCTCATTGGTCAATTGAACTCACGCCTATTGTCCAGAAAAACTAAAGCCACACTATACAAGACACTATTAAGACCAGTCTAATCATAATATGCCTCGGAGACATGGACATTAATCAAGCACGATGAAAACAGACTAGACGTCTTTCGACCGTCAAACAAGGGGTAAAAGTTATAACACCGAGATGTATGATCTTTACTGGGACATTAGCGTAGTCAAGTTTATAAAGATTAACAGACTATGCTGGTTGGGACACTTACACCGCTTGGATGATCTGGAGCTCCCAAAAAGCGTGTTGTCTAATAATCCAACCGCTAGAAGAAGCGTAGGGAGACCTCGATAGGGAAGCGTCGTCTTGGATCGTCGGGCTATGGGGCAGCAGACTGGAAGGTGGCAGCCAACGATAGAGCAGTATGGAGAAGATTCTTGGAGACAGCTAGGATCCATCAAGAGTTGTGGCACGATGATGGCTTTATTTTTAGTAATATCGCTGTAAATAAAAAAATAATATCAATTACATCGAGTGCATCCTGGATCTACTAGATGAAGATAAGGTGTTATTATACAATACATTATCGATGCAGGTTAAATATGCCAATGAAATTACACATACTAAAATATGTATGAACTTTATATGGCGTTCACGTATGTACTGTCTACAGTCTAGTACAGTGGTATCCATACTGTTTTTATAATTTAAATATATATTTTTTCATTTGGCACTTTTGTTTTTGAAAGTTCTGTATTTCAATTTTCGGATTTAAGATATTATTGTATTTTTGTATTGTTCCTCCAATAAGTAACAGGTATGCATTAATGTCAAATATAAATTCATCACATACCCAAAATTAAGTTGCTACATTCCGGAGACTAATGATGTTTAATATCTGACATGTCCAGACTGATCACACAGTTGAAAACTATGTCTCCATCTAGAAACGAACTCAGGATCACGAGTTAGGAGTCAACTTACTGAGCCTCGAAAGCCATAGATAAAGGAGCCTGAAAATTTACATAATATATTGGTAGTTGTTGTGTAAAATAGAAGGACAGTGACTCCGGGGTGTAAGCCCTTCCTTGACGGATTGACCAGATAATGAGAGTAACTGGTCGCTCAGTAGCTCTAATTAAAGCAGTGGGCAGAAGTTTTGTCGAGGAGGCAACGATTGCTTTCTAAAATGGATACGACCTTCAGGGTTGAAGAAAATGACCATGAAGGTATGTTCCTTTAAAATAAAAACATAAATCCTAAATTAAAATAATCTGAACAATACTTACATACCAAGAAATAGCAAAGAAAATGCTTATAAGCCCCTTTTAAGGGCTATCACCTAGGCCCTAGGGCATACGAGATGTACACAAATATGCACACACACTTTAATTACCTTATAATATATGAAACGCAAACAAATATTGTAGGCATATCATCAAATATGTAACATACCTACAATATCTTTTCGTAAAGAAAAGGTAAAATTAAGACGGGTTTTTTTAATAGCAAGAATAATAAGAAAAAAAAGTAAAAAAAAAACCCGATAGATTTTCATGTTTATTTCATTGAATTGAATTTGGGCTTGTGTAAAATTTTGAATAGCTGTGTGTTTATAGTTATTTAATTTTATTTTTTGTTACTTCTCGGGCAACAAAAGGTACTGGGCTATTTCACCACCTCTGGATAAAGTTCTAGATAACTATCCATAAGATAAATTTATCTTAAGGATAAATGAAGCGAGCGTTTCACCACTTACAAATTTCTTATAGATTGTTATCCGACGGATAAAGGGTGGCAACGTTGTAATTTCATCTATTTCAATGGTCTTGTCTATGGGTTGATAAAGCTGTCACATTGAGAATCGTAAAAAGTCGCAGTAAACAACGGACAACGGTAAATAAACACGCGGTCAAAACGAACACGTGGACACAAAACAAGATATTTCAAATATTTTGAGAATGTATGTATAAAAGAGAAAGAACTACGAATTTCTGAGAGGATGACATCAACGTGTTGGTGGATTTAGTTTGTCAGCATAAAAATGTTATAGAAAATAAGATATAAGAAAAAATAATTTCTTTTATGAGTCCTAAAATGTTCTGCGTTCAGACGTTTTCGTCAATCTAAACCTCACCTTGAAATCAATATTGTCGAACTCCGAAAAAAAATCTTTTCGCATTTGGAATAAATCTCTGACGCCGATTTTGTCTCGTATTATGTAAAAATACGATATCATCGTCGATTTGGTCATAAATTTCGATCATTTAAAAAATAACTTATACTCAGTTTAACTTATCTATCACTTATCGCGAACCTATTCCGCTAGACAACATATCTAGAACTTTATCCATGGCATAGAGCTATCAGAGAGTCGTGAAACGCATTTTTCGGTTTATCCGTTAGATTTGTGTTAGATTGGGTATCTGGCACTTTATCCAGAGGTGGTGAAATAGCCCGTAAGTCAAATATTAATTTAACACACACCCAATAACAAGTATTACAAGTAATTTATTGAGCATTATTTATGAATTTTTCAATGAGAAAACTAATATACTCAATTAAAAGTATTAATGGGTACCTACTCGTTTTTACGACATTTTTGTGGTGTTTTCTTGTTCAATTAAAAGTATTTCGATTTTTTAATTTTGTCAATACTGACGGTGTTGAATATGTAGAATTTCATAATAATGGATATTTTAAATGAAGCAAATGATTTGGTCTACATATATATTTTTTCCTACCACTAACAACTGATATTGATAAGGGCCTAATAAGCTGAAACGGTCGTCCTGGATTCAAGAAAAAATTTATATGTAGACCAAATCATTTGTTTTATTTAAAATACCTATTATTAAAAGTATTTCATTTGAAGCCACCTTTTGCTTTAGCAATTGGTTCCTAGACAGTCTAAAGTTTTGAGAAACTTGGTTTAATAGTGGTCAAGACGCCATTGCTTATTTATATTCAGCATATCTCAGTATATCCTTTTTACAATGCATTTTATTTCTTAGTATTTATGAGGCATTAATATGTGCAATGCCAGGCACCCAACGACTTTCAAACTATAATATTATAATTACCAGCCAATGTACATTCCATAATGCTGGCTAGTACGTAAACTACAGACCAATCAATAATATCTCATATATATGTGACTCGGTGGATTTGTGCAAGGCTGAATTTGTGAAGGGACTATAGATAATATATATCATGATTTATCGACTAGATTACATGCATGTAATTGATCAAACACATATAATTAATTATTCTTTGAGATGTAATATGTGATATGACCCGTGTATAGTATTGTACTAAATTTATGAATTCTACAAATAAATAGGCGTGATTTGATACAGGTCAACATTAAATATTGAAAAGACTCCTGAGAGATTTGGTAATCCTTTAAACACCAGAAAAATTTGATCATAATCTATGATTCATGCCCTAATAAAAATAAGAAAAAAATACATATGATAAATTCAAAATTCGCCACTGTACAGATGCCTTACCACATAAAATAATTTGGAAAGGATCACGTCCGTGGACATATTATCAATCTATGTCCAGGATCCTTTTCAGGAACCACCTTAGACAGGAATAATTTATTGTTTTGTTACCAGCAGTGAGTAAAAGTAACATGAAATCAAAGGTGGGCTGATTAAGTTACTATTACTTATGTTATTTTTCTTTTTTTTTAAATGGATAAATGAAAAAAAAAAATTCCCTAAGGCATGCCCGCACCATAAAGACAGATGAAATAAAAATGCCGAGATGGATGTGCGGTGTCACAAAACTCCTACATTCGTGGGAGTCTAGGTGTTGTGATATCTCTGATAAAACTCAGAAAAGCAGGCTGGGATGGTGTGGACATGTGAGCACAAGGTCGCCAGATTATGCTGGTAACAGGGCACATACTCTTAGTGGACCCTGGCAGGATATCCCTAAGGTAGACCCATGATAAAAAGGTAGGAAAGACTTGAGAAAGATAAAAAGGTAGACTCCACCACCACGTGGAAACAATTATGCAAAGGAGAAGAAGAAGATGAAATTTCATTATAATAAATTTGATAGATGTATTTGCAACAAAACATCAATTTATAAAAAGTTTCCATGGTAGGTCGGTATGTACTTATCAATTAAAATACCTATCAGGCATTTGACATTTTGTATCGCAAGATTCTCGAATTAAAGTGTCGTGAGTTTAAATTGTCTTGGTCCAGCATCTTTTGATCTTGGTATTGTAAAGATTAATGTATTTGTCACAGTTTCGATTCCCGGTGGGATATAATTATACTGTTTGGTCACAGATTCGATTCCCAGTGGGATCTACACTAAAAAAATATGACAACCGATCTGGCTACCTGTGTTTTAGCCAAACCTTTGTTATTAGTAAGTAATAAAAGTTTATCTATTTATGACTGTACTGTTTGGCTGAGGGCACAAAATATTTAGTAGCACAAAACCAAATGTTTTGTAGTCACTATAGTTCGGATAATTTTAACATGAAACATTTTTCAGTGTATACTGTTTGGTCACAGTTTCGATTCCCGGTTGGATTTATTCTGTTTTGTACAGCACAATGAATATGTCAAGTCAACCACGCAACTTGTCTTAAGAATAAATTAATCTTATTAGGTACTTTTTATAAATGTTAAAAAAATGAGATTTTTGTACATATGTCCCATAGTCAAATAAACGTGTTTTAATATTTGAATTCAGTTTTTTTATCGATACAATTTAATTTAATTATAAGTTATACATATCTACTTGTGCAAAAAATAAGTACTTTCAGTTTAAATATTCATGATTGGTGTACATATAATTTAAAATTCCTAGTAATTTCCGATTCGTGTATGGATAGGTAAGTAATTACAGGAAACAACGTTTCTTTGACTTTACCAGTGTCTATATTTAATATTGAATAAGCGTAATTTTCTGACCTAAAATTGATATTAGGTACTTACCTAGATATTTTTATATTTTCAGGGGTAAACAACAAAAACTAGCTGTTGATTTTAATTTTGAATTTATGTGTTAAAGACGTTTACTCCAGTCTGCTTGTGAGGCGATACATCCCACTATATTTATAATGACAACAATAAGTAGATTACTGCTGCCCAACTAGGAAATCCTGTTCTAGGGCTAGCAGTTTACAATTTTTATTGACAATTATATGGAATTATGAACCAGGTGATTGTTCCCGTTCCACACTAAATATGTACACAATCTCAACTTTCTGCAATCACAATCATTACCTCAACAAACATATGGGCTCACACAAAACAGATCAACCAGATACCAATGTCCGCCATAATACCTGTCATAAATCCAATCTCTGACGCGATTTTTATTTCAGATCCATAGAAAGAGACCAGTTAACTATGTTGGTGTAACAAATATGAATCATATGGTTCCCAAATCAAATCAAATATTTTTATGTGTTACTCAAAGAGCATCGCAAACACAATACGGCATAGTTACAAATGTTGTTAATAATTTTAATATTGATTAATTTAAGTTGTTTTTGTTGAATACTAAGTTTTTGTGTTAGTTCTATCCTCCCATAATTTATGATGTATTTTTTAATATTCATTTTGAATATTTTTTACATTTAAATATATTTATGAACTTATTGAATTTTGTAATGTCTAATATTGGATTCTTTGATTTTGTTGAATGGAAGAAACTCTGGATAGTCCTATAAGATATGAACTGTTCCACCGTTCTGTATTTATTTGGTAAAAAGATCATAACTCTTGACTCGTGAGATTTAATAACGGTATCACATTGACATTACACAAAGATGTCCGTCAGGGATGTATACTGTCTCCCTCTCTATTTGATATCTACAGAGAATAGGCATATTATCCTGAAAACCTTGGACTGTTGGAAGACGATTTTAGTGTGGAATGAAACTAAAAACCGAGATATTCCTTTCGCTGATGATATAACCCTGGCCACTTCTTATATTACTGTTGTAAAAAAGCTTTTCGTTCGGGTGGAAGAGGAAAGGAATGCTCTTTGTCTAAAGATTAACTAAAACATTACCTAACTTATGGTGATGATAGAGTCGGAATACTTCCTCGAATGTTATCGATAATTTGGAAATCGTCCATGAGTTTGTGCATCAAGGTATCGAGATGACATGTTTCAGGTTGTCATTTGTCATCGTAAAAAAATAGTTATCGACCTCTGAATATCGGATGTAATGTTGCTGGCGTACCTACTGTTACAGTATCGGAATAGGTATGTAATATAAAATTGAACAAATCGAAAGCGACACATTAAACGTGGGAACTTTGTTACTAGAGGATGTAAAATATATGTAATAATTACATTAGATTGGTACCTACATAAATTTGATTTTCTCTCAAAACTTATGTATTTTACACACATAATCAAGACGTGTGTTAAAAAATGACAAGATTACTTTTGGCCACAATTCATTCTTTTGGTAAAGAAATAATATATGATTTTTTACATGACTATCAAGCGGTCAAAATTATAAGTGGATTTAATTTTTTTATTTTTTTATTAACAAAACCAATACAATGTTCACATATAAATCATAATTTAAAAAGGTATACAATTTCCATCATATAATTCATAATAACCCTCTTTAATTGAGATAAAATCTCGTATTAAAAGAGGGGAGTTAATGCTGCGAGACACTGGCCAAGAATAGTGCTTCCACTTTTTTTCTAATATCATTGTATTGGGGTGTCGCGTAATCGAAAATACAAGAGGAAATTTCAATTATCCGGCTAAAAAATAACATCTCGCATAATAGTATATACATAGTTCAGTCATGAGGTTCACCACCCATTCTGAATGTTGCCTTTTTAGGTGCAATGATGTTGGTGTTTGGGGATACACGAATGTGTACCTATTACTTCCTATTATAAGGTAATTAATGTAAACCAGCACTGCTGGTAACCCCGCATTGTGCGATTATTTATGTGTTTAAAATTGGCGTTGTGACGGTAAACAAATTACGAACTGACGTGAAATATTTTTTTATCTTCATTTTAACGCGAAGAAAACTTTGAAAAGTGGGCTTTCAATATTTTTTGGATGGTTAATTTTATTTTTATTCTTAAACAAAATTAAAGTAACATGTAGGTACTACTAATGACAAATTGACAATTTGATAACTATAATCAAGAGGCTATATAGTAAATTTTGAAAATCTATTCCCCAGTACTCTCAAAAGATACGTCTTTTAATATAAATAACAGTTGATTTGTACATATTTATTCTATTACGTGAATTTTTAAAATTTAAATTTGTTTAATAATTTTATTGTAAAATTAGTTTAAGTAAGACACTTTTAGATTTTTTTATTGTAAGCATCTAAAAAACTACAAGGCCTATGAAGTAGATTTTTACTTCAATCGAAAGAGAATATGAAAATCTACCGGATGAGTTTTTTACTATTTTCATTACCCTTTTAAATTTTACCCTTTCTTCCCAAAAAAGTAATGTGTATCACAGTGATTTCATGATACACATTATTTTTTTTTTGTTTCATGCCTTAGAAGGTAATCTTATGTGGTTATTTGTGTACATCCGTATGCTGAAGGTATACAAGGGCCTTTTAAAGGAAACGGATGGGTTAGGATGAATGAAATCAAATAGGACACATAGGGATAGTTGGAGGTTTAACAGACCCTTTGGAAAAAAATATTCAAATTAAGAGGGTCGAGTAGATAGGTGTGTGGAAATCATCGATAATTTTCTACCATTTCAACAATGTGCCGAAAATGCACGTGCGGTAAGTGTACGTATAATCGATGGTATATACAGTATGTGTGTTATTTTGTTGATTTAACGCTTGTAAAACGTATAGGTACCTGCTTTGCAATATTCTCAGTAAAGGTACCGTGTGTTAAATTGAGGAAATTGTATACAAATATGATTAGCTGATTTATTTTGAAGACACGCATCCATAAACAAATACCCTGGAACCGGGGCTCTTGGCGGCGGCGAGGGGAGAAGGCCCGCCCAACAGGCCCCTGTAATTTGAAGACCTACCGACCGAAGAGAATATAAGTACCTATAGAATAATATAGAGAAGATGGTAGATGATGATCACGACTCGACAATTACTCAGAGATCGCTCAACGTAAACGGAGATGCGTGGAGGAATATACTTGATCCGATCTAGTGGGGGATTCAGACAGACAGAAATATGTAATTATTTATTTACAAACTTTTAATATCTCAATAGAGACGAAGTTGGGATATTATAGAAGAACCTGGAACTCAAGACACCTACAGGGCTTAAGACCTGTCATCGGCTGGTTTACGTGATCACTTTATGCGCTTGCGCAACGTTCACCAATTATGCCGTCTTATTGAGTTCCCTTTTCAATGTAATTTTTTGAAGTTCTATATATTTGATGAATGTGAAACAATCCATATGAAAACAATGCATTATTACTATTGCAATCTATGAAGTAACGCAGAAACTTTTTTTGTAACGCCATCTATTGAGAAAATGGTTTAATTGTAAACAGTGAAAGCAACAGGCCTTATAAATATGGTGACGGTGTCTCGCACGTATGTCACCCCTGAACTGCGCCAGAAATATTATTTCATTTTGGCTTGTTTACCTTCTTGTACCAATGTGTATGTAAATCGAATATTTTTTATGGTCCGCGCAGTTAGCGTGATAGTTTCCAGACCACGTAAGCACAGGCAGGATACATGTTTCAAACATTTTTCTCTTTAGACATAATGAGAATATATTTGTTATTTAAAACATGTTTAAGATCCCCAAAGGCTGCCCAACCTAGTCCGATACTTCTGGGTATTTCTGCTGTCTGGTTATCCTTTCCAAATTTTTATCTTATGTACCAGATATATGTATTCTACAACAGCTTCAATTTTCTTGTTATCAATAGTGATACTGCTGTTTTATGGACTAATGATTTTGGTTTTGTTCCAGACCGACCTTTAGGGAAGCATCGCGGTATGAAGTTCTTCCAGATCATCGCTTATGAGCACCGTGTCATCTGCAAAGAAACTACAATCCACAAATAACAAACACACACAACATGTGCCGTGCTTATAAGGCAATGCACACCCTCACACATGTGTTGGTTACTTCACATTATCGGACTCCGAGGTATGTATGTAATAATTGACATCGGTAAAGATTCCAAAATAATCGAATGAATCAATTCTTTTTCCAAGATTCAGAAGCGTCAACAATATAAAAAGTAATGAGAAGCTGCCACCTTTTTTTTTACGATATTTCTCTAATAGCTCATTTCAAGTTTGTAGCACTGTTGTGTATTACCAAATGGATCTAGATTCGTGTAATTTATAATTGCTCGCCAAATTATGTTGTGTTTTTTTCAATATTTTGCTACTTTGTATTACAGCACTATTTACTTTTAGTTATGGTGTGATGGGTTCTTTATAGATCGATTATTACGGATTTGTATGACTTTCACGAAGCCGATCTATTAATCCCGCGCCGAGATAGATCAATCTAGATCGTGATATTAAATTACAGAATAAAATTGACAAAAATGGATCATTAAACTGTTTAATCGTCGATAGTCCGTCGGTGGTATTTTCGGTAGACTCTCATTCTAGATCGTCCACGCTCGATATACCATAACGATCCTGATGGAAACGATCCAAGAGATCATTATCCAGATGATAAATGATCTAAAACAATAATGATTTCCTCCGAATAATGATCTCGTCTTTACTTTATGACCCCTTGAAATGGCGAAAACTAAACTAAACGTAATCATAATATTAGGTATTTACAGTTATCTAAATCTTTATTGCTATACAGCAATGTCAATAGTAACCAAGATTAATTTGGTAGATCGGTAGAAAATCTTTTAATTTGTAAATGTAATTTATGCGAACAAAACAAGATTTGAAATCTTTTAGTTAGAAATATTTATTTTACATAATTGATGATGTTAGTTGATAGTTTTATAAAACGAGTGGGTTGTGGCCAACGCTATACTCCTCGCTACCAAGTCACTCCACAAAGTGTTCAAATTTTGTATGGAATATTTCAAACAAATAAGTTTGTTAAATTATTTTTGATTTAATATTTTATTATGAAAACTCGGTAATTCCTTAATGTCATTTCATGAGAATGATGTGCCTTTTTACCATATTGAAAGTAAAAAAATCAAATTTTAAGTTTCCTGAAGGTCACTTTGAAATCATTGACAGTTATAAATATTGAGAAGCACTAATCAGATATCCTTCAAAATCTAATGGGGTCTAAGCGAGTATTATATCTAGAAATTTGCAAAATTTGAAAATAATCGAATGAGCATCTAACACAGTATCTAATAATAATACTGTGATAAATAAGCCTTACATAGTACACAGCCTACACATACATAAATACATTTTGATGAAACATTCAGAATATAATCTCAGCATGAAACTAGTTGATAATCAAAAAAAAACCTTAAAATTGCGAATTCCTAACTCCCCATTATATCCCCTTGGGGTAGTGAGTAGTAAAAATATTTTTGAATTGAACGATTTAAGTACTTATCACATTTTTTTTAAATGAATATGTCCTTGTTAAACAAGTACTACACGTCTTCCTACGTTCCCTAAAAAAAGCATAAAAGCTTATGCTATAGGTGAACGGAATCGGTCCAGGCAGGATTCGAACTCGCGACGACTAGATTACTAGCTCAGCGCGCTAACCTCTGCCATCGACCCATCTGACCCATCTGACCCATCTGATTTATTTTTTAGGTATCTGTTTATTATTTATGCCCACGAAGAACCGATAGAGGAGAAATTTTGCCGTATTTGCCAAATTTAATAACAGTACCTGTTAACGCTTCGATATGGATTCCCTGGCAAACCGCCCCTCCTCGGTTGGAAGGGCTTTGCTGATGGAAACAGTGGACTGTATAATTGTTTAATGATAGGATTGATGGAACAGTGATGTGATGCCAAGCGACCTACCTTGTGATCTCGTAATTCACCGATGGCGGTCAACCGGTTGACATCTCCTTGAACTCTCTGATCCACAATGATGCACTATAGTTTTAGTACACAGAACACAAGATTAACAGGACGAATACAATATACATAAAATGATACTTGACACTCGTGGTCAATCTATGTCACACTTTTTCGTACGCTAATACATCGCTCGGATAAATCGCTCGGCTCGATCGCAAGGACAACGATACACTGAAGGATGGGCGGACTGGGGTGGAGTGGGGGGGGGGTTTGACACCAACTCGAGAAGTGTGGCGCTAACATATTCCGGCGGCCATTTTTTGAGTAAGCAAAAAATATAAATTTCAATCAAACAATATCAAGCAAAACTAATAATGCTCATAACCCCGAAATATGATTCCATATACCCCATCGATCGTATCTCTACCCAAAGTGCCTGCATCCTACATTGGCAAACAAAACAAAAAAAAATAAAGTCAATACAACGTAATTTAACAATTATAAATAAAATCGCGAACGTAAATTTTACAATTAAATAGAAATAACAACAAATTACAATTAAATCGCAATAACAACAAATTACAATTAAATCGCAATAACCTCAGAGGAGCAGGCTTTATCCTATGAGGCTACCGCAATCAATTGCAAATCTACTGGTAATCGGCAGAGTTTAATAACCGGTCGTTGATAGATTCCCTGGGAAGTTTTTACATGGACAACCCGAACAATTCCATCCTTCCCGGGATTGATGGCTATTACCCGACCCAACAACCATTGCAGAGGTGGGTATCGTTCGTCTTTGATTACCACCATCTCACCGACTGTGAGATTGTGTTGAGTCCGATTCCACTTTAATCGTTGATTACTAGGCAAACGAGAATTAGTGAGAAAACGCAACACCCAAGCGGTGACACGTTGTAGTCTTCGCAGGGTAGAAAAATTGGAGAATTCAATAACATTTTCAGTTACAATAACCAACGATGCAACCTCTTGCCCTTTGAATTCCGGCAACAATTTATCCGACATTGTAACCTCAGAATTCAAGGGCCACTCACTTAGAGGTAGTTTGAACCAAGGTGGTCCAGAAAACCATAACGGATGGTTTAGGATTTCTTCTGGAAACATTCCACGAGAGGCGCAATCCGCAGGATTATGATTGGTTTGAACATGATACCACGCCGCCTCCGGTATGTTTTCCTGTATTGATATGACCCGATTGGCCACAAATATTTTAAGACGATGGGGAGGTGTCTTTAACCACGATAACACCACCGTAGAATCAGTAAATAATATGATGTTTTTAATTGATATCGAGTTTTGAAGAGAACATTTTACGGATTTAGTAATTTTAGAAAGTAGCACCGCGCTACAAAGTTCCAGTCTCGGAATAGTACATGTTCTAAGTGGAGCGACTTTGGATTTACCCATTAAGAGATGAATTCGTTGATTGAATCCAGGAACAACTAGATATATGACTGCTGCATACCCTTTCTTCGACGCGTCAGCAAATCCCACAATAGTGCATTCAGTATTTTCCATCGATGTTCCGTAATGACGTGGAATTTTAACCCTCGATAGAGTGGGAAGTTGTTTCGCAATAGTCTCCCAGATTATCTTCAAATGATCAGGAATGATTTCATCCCATCCAAGATTTAATTTCCAAAGATTTTGAATTAAACATTTGGCTAGTAAAATAACAGGAGAAATCCACCCCATGGGATCGAATAATCTCGCAATATTCGACAAAATAGAACGTTTAGTAAATGTAACTGAAACTGGCGAAATGTCGTATGAAAATAAATCACTTTGTGGGTTCCAGTGAATGCCCAAAATATGAGTTGACGCACTACCATCGTCGAATGATAATTTATCTTGTTGATTTTGAAAAGAGACACCTTCCAATAAGGTAGAATCATTACTCGCCCATTTACTCAATTCAAATTTTCCTTTTTGTAAAAGTGCAATTACCTGATTTCGCATGTCAAAGGCTGCGTTTAGGGTATATTCTCCAAATAGAAAATCATCTAGATAGGAATGATGTTGAAGTACGACCGCTCCTTTTGGATAATGAAAACCTTCGTCCTTCACTAATTGCTGCAACGTACGCATCGCTAGATACGGAGCGCAAGAAGTTCCATAGGTTATAGTTTTTAATTCGTAATCGACTAATGGTTCACTGATTTCGTTTTTCCATAAAATATGTTGATATTTTCTGTGTTCTGGAATAATTAAAATTTGACGATACATTTTGCAGATGTCTGCCGTCAAAACATACGTAAAGAGACGAAAACGTAATATTAATTCAGTAATATCAGCTTGCAATTTAGGACCCGACAATAAACACTTGTTCAGTGAGTGTCCTTGAGCATTTTCTGCGCTAGCATCAAACACCACTCGAAGTTTTGTTGTAGGGCTAGTTGGTTTTAATACACAATGGTGAGGAATAAAGTTATACTCCGCAGTATTCTTTCTATCCGAATTCCTCTTCATGTGACCAAGTTCCTCGTACTCAGCCATAAATTTACGATATGAATCGCACAATGCTGGATTTCGAGTAAATCGACTTTGCAAGTTGTTGACACGAGTAACTGCTAACTTATACGATCCTTCGACAGAAAAAGGATTTCCGTTGAAGAGTAGCGGTACCACATATCGTCCATCGATTTGACGATAATGTTGGGCGTTGAATATTCTATCGCATTCCTCGTCCTCAGGATTAACGATATTTTGCTTCGGAACTTCTTCGATCGACCAGAAGCGCTCAATCGCTGTATCTAATCTAGGTTCGCTATAGAAATGAAAGGACGAGGTAACCGCGGTAGGTTTATTAGGTAAATTCCCGAAAATGACTTTACCAAATATAGTTTCAAGAGCACATAGTTTTCCATATCGTACAGATTTTTGCCCATCTTGCAAAATATCTGCAAACAAATCAGCACCAAGTATAAAATCGACTTCAGCAGGTTTATCAAACCGCGGATCCGCTAATTCATTTGGATTAAACACCGTTATCCAATCAAGGGCTGTGTAGACGGTGTTAACGAGGTTATTTTAGGTACAATTAAGGCTTTAAAAAACAATACTTTACAATGGTTCTGAGGCTTCAATTGACATAGCGTCTCTCCTTTGACATTCACGTGCATAGACCCGATACCACACAGATTCCCATTGTATTTGTGAACTTTCAATCCTAGTCGCTTCACACAATTTTCTTTCATAATTGAAACCTGAGAGCCGCAATCAATCAACATACGGACAGGTTGATACTTATTAAAAGAGTCCTTACAAAGGGTAACCGCTGTACCCAAAAGTGTAACATTATGCTGTTTTTTCGAAAATACATTTGAAGACAATGCACTTTGAACCGGCTCCGCTTTCGCTCCGGAAGTGGATTCAAAATGTAACATTGTATTATGATTTCGTCCGCAATGACGACACGAATTTTTTGAATTGCAGTCAATTACTTTATGTTCTCTCAAACAGTTAAAACATAAATCATGTTTTTTGACGAAGTCCCGACGATTTTCAACTGACAATTGGTTGAAGCTCGGGCAACGGCTGATATAATGTGCTTGTTTGCACATATGACATGAAAGAATCGTGGTATCTTTCTGATTTTTCCCTATAAATGATTTTTTAACAACAGCCTTGTTTTCCATTTTGTATGCATGGGAAACCGTTGGTAACTGTTGTAGAACTCGTACCTGATTATTTAAAAATCCAAATATTTTTTCACTAGTTGGAATCTCAGTACATCCAATTGACATTTCAAGACTTTTCCTCGTAATGTTATCCAAATTTTTCAATATGATATGGGATAAAAAACTGTCGAAGAGATCATCACATTTCAATGATTTTAAGGCTTCCATATTTTCTCGAATAGTAGCGACATATTTCGCGAGTCCTGTCGCTGTTTCGTTTGGAAGAGCCTTCAGTGACAATATTTGATCTGCGTATAAACTGAACAACGCGCGAGAATTTTGGTATTGGTTGAGCAGAATATTCCAGGCGATCTTATAGTTTTCACCCAAAATTGGTAGTGACTTAATTAACGCTGCTGCGGTACCAGAAACGCTTGACTTTAAATAATGCATTTTGACTGTATCATCATAGGCGTTGTTATGATGCACTAAGCTACAAAATAACTCATAAAATTCAGACCAGGTCTGCAAGTCCCCATTGAACAATGGTAATTGTATGGGGGGAGCGCGTAATTGACTAACGTGATCGATTTCATTGCGTTCACGTCCTTTATTATTTTTTAACGAATTATATTTACCTAACACAAAATAATATAAATCGTCTAAGGTTTCGGACACCTTATCCGTATTGTCGAGCAATGTCAATTCGGGATTTTTTATAAATAATGCGCGAATCTCCAATTGAATATCTTCAAACTCTTTATAAACTGCGGTCAGATCTGAACAACGCGCTAAAAATGTCTCCCTTTTGTCGCTTTCATCTATTTGAACGTACAAATCGTAGCAAATCTGTATTTTTCGGAAATTTCGTTCTCGACGAGAGAGAAGAATTTTAATCTTTTGTTCTGCCATGATAAATGTAAATAACGTATTTATTTTCCCTGAATATTATAAACGAAATATATTATTAACAATTTACGTAAACAAATTTATATTTTAATTTACCAATTAAATATATAAAATTCACACACCCACACACCTGTCGCTGGTTACCCCACACGCGGGATATGTGGTGATGGTATGTATGTATACAATACCTATATTTGTATGTATAAGTATTTATAATAAACCCTAAAATATGTACTATGATCAACTTACTAGACTACGATAGGTACATTTAAAACTAACAAAATGAAAATAATGTGATAGGTATTATTTTCTGATTCTCAAATACAATAAAACATAATATTTATCAATAAGTCGCTACTTGGTACCTATGTATAAACGTATAACTTGGTGGTCCTCACTTATTAGCGAACAGCGAACGAAGCTAGTAAAACCGTCGCCGACATCGGCGGGTCTAATTAATCCAGTAACACGTGCCTCATAACTACACTCGTTCACGCGTTTTGGTGAGGTGTCGTTATTTTAACATACAATATATACACAGCAACGTAAGGAACGATACAGTAATCTATCACTATATTAATTTTATACCCACACTATATACTCAATAATGACACGAATGATATACATAACCGATCTCTAGCGGAGACACAAACCACGGCAGGTTTCGTAGTATATTTGTTATGAAAGTTTTCAGATTTCGTTTATAGATGTCGTGAAATTAATTGAATTATTTATTTTAAATTAAAAATAAAAATATATCGCATGAAGCGTGATTTGAACCCTCGACATAAATACCTAACAATGGTCTTTTATAGATTCAACACAAACCTAACCGCTAGACCACGGCCGGTATGATTACGATCGACAAAAAATGCATTCTTATTAACTGAGTACCTTCTGATTATTCTTATAATTATTACCTACTACCTATCTTTATATCAATGTTACATGCATGCACTTATTAGATCGAAATACGATATTTGTATATTAATAATTAATAAATTTACAGCATAAAATGTTATTTATAATATGAAACAAAGGCTGCCAATTCATATATTAGATTCGAATATTTCCAATATAATAATTTGGCTCGAAGACCAGAAAATGTTAACGCTTCGATATGGATTCCCTGGCAAACCGCCCCTCCTCGGTTGGAAGGGCTTTGCTGATGGAAACAGTGGACTGTATAATTGTTTAATGATAGGATTGATGGAACAGTGATGTGATGCCAAGCGACCTACCTTGTGATCTCGTAATTCACCGATGGCGGTCAACCGGTTGACATCTCCTTGAACTCTCTGATCCACAATGATGCACTATAGTTTTAGTACACAGAACACAAGATTAACAGGACGAATACAATATACATAAAATGATACTTGACACTCGTGGTCAATCTATGTCACACTTTTTCGTACGCTAATACATCGCTCGGATAAATCGCTCGGCTCGATCGCAAGGACAACGATACACTGAAGGATGGGCGGACTGGGGTGGAGTGGGGGGGGGGGGTTTGACACCAACTCGAGAAGTGTGGCGCTAACAGTACCTATTGATATTTCTTCTTCGTCCTGCGATTCTCTCGTTTTACTCTGTTTTGATTAGATTAGATTTATTTTGCTGTCGTCTTTGTTATATCTTCCTTTGAAAGACAATCATCGAGACTTTAGAATATGACTTGTGTTGAATATGACATTGCTTCAATCATTATATGATATTAAAAAAAAAATGAATACTAAACGATATCCTTTTGAATCATTTCAATTATTTCTTTCTTTGTATCGTTTCAGTGACTATTTATTTATTTAGTTCAAATATTTTTTTGAAATTAGACCTTTTTTTGAAGTAGCAAATTTTCTTCTTGTTTTTCTCTATGTACCTATTTGTCTTATGAAGGCAACTGGAATCTGAAATTATCATCACTTTATGACTTAAGTTGGTTGGAAAAATTGCTCTACGCGATAATAATGTAATATCAACTTACTACCTACTTATCATAATTTAAAATGGAAAAAAATGCTACCCATTAGCTTTGGAATAAGCACCGAATGGAATTATCTGCGGCTTCGTATATTCGTGATATTATAATTTTATACTTCTGTTCATTATACAGCATTTAACATTTAAGTATATTCTGGGCTGTGTTCAGATTCAACGCTCGACGTCGGGCGTCGAATGTACCTGAAGTTGCAGATTATGGCGTTTCCACACCAATATCAGAGATCGCTTTCGAGCGGCGTTTCAATCTGAACGCAGCATCGGACGTTTTAAATGTCATTTATCATTCGTGTCTCTTTTTAGGTTATATTTTCATCGAAAGACAACAATTGGGCAGTGGAGTAAATAATGATCTCTGACCTTTAACTGGAAATTTTCAAATGATATTTTTATAAATTAACCTCTTTGTGAATGCATATTGTCATCTTAAATAATGTCAACTGATGTCAAACGTACATAATAGATTCCACAGAAACAAATAGAGATCATCATTCCACAGATAAAATAGAAGTCATCAGGAGGGAGATTGCGATTCCACTTCCACGCCGGTGACGTTATAGAATCCATTGGTCCTGTTCACCCCGGACGGCGGGGCAACCGCTCAAGATCGACAGCAGGGGCAAGCCCCTAGGCACACCGATCGAACGGAAGGGCTTGTCCCCGCACCCCTCGGTCCTCGTGTTGGCGTCCGAAGGCTTGGCGGGCTAACACCGAGGGCATCCGACGCAATCATCAACTGTCAGATTTGACGTCTCAATTGTCAACACAGGATGTCTGACCCGACGTCTGCGCCGGCGGTGTGCCCGAACCACACAACAACATTCGCCACAGTTTGACGAGTCACTGCCGAGCGAGACTAAAGGCGTTCGTCCTGCTCTTTTCTAAGTACAGAATTGACGAGGGCACAACAGCGTCGGCCGCCCACCCCCGCCTTTACTGCCTAGGCCCTTAGAGCCGCAACCTAGGCCCACCGCAACCTAGGCCCATCATCATCAGAAGTCATCAGATACTATAACTGTCGTCAGAGCGTTTTTCACCCGATATTTTTACCGAGCGTTTGGTGAGTACAGTCGACGTTCAATATGAACGCCACAGAGTGTCTTTCGAGTATCTGTTTCCGTTCATAATGAACGGCTGAGCGTCACTCCGTGCACTCGGCGTTCATTGTGAGCGTAGCCTTGAACTAGGTATATAATGAGGTAAAACTGCGTTCCTTAGCTTTCTATGTCCTTCAGTTAATACTCTGTACTTATTATAAGATATCCACATAAGTGTACAATAACCGTGCAGTTAAGTAATAAACGTAATACATGATGTTCACTAATAACACGTCTAAAGATAAAACATCGCTTCGTTGTACAAAAGGACATATTATTCATTACCCCATTGAATATTGTACGCACAAATTATACGATATTTCTGATTCCGGTCCATTGATAATGATTGGTTTCATAGAAGGTAAGTTTTATGGGTGTAATTTTAGCGACACTTGTTATTAGGGATAATAAACCTGCGTTTCATTATGAAATTCAGTCGTGGCATTTCTAATTATATTAATATTACGATACATCAAAAAGGTACCATATACAGAAAAAACTAGCTTATTCGAAATTGAATTCATACGTTTGATGAAAAATTTTGATTTCGTGCCATCGATTTATAAACAACTCTCGACTGTTTTGTTTAATATGACCGACACTCGTATTATTATCGAACACTTTTTATTGCACGGAATTGATGTTTTCCAACTGTTGATTTGTTCAAGAGAATTTATTCTCTTAACATAGCGACAAAGTATTAAGTCAAGACCCGCGTATAAGGAATACTAAGAACATTTTGTATGGCGTAGTGGACTTTTTGCATGCTAAAAACACCAACTTAGAGACTTCGCAGCATATATGATCCCATACATGGATTTACTCAGAATTTAGAGTAGAACATTTTATGTGAGTTTTGTGTGTCTGTGTGTGTGTCTGTCTGTCCCCCCCCTTCTAACTTTTGATCCGCTGGATTCACAAAGCCTTAAATTTCAGAATATATAGACAATTTTAGGCACACAAAACTTTTATACTCTTTTTTTCTCTGAAATTTTGTACAAATATAGTCAAATATAGTATATCGAAATGGATTTTGAAAAACAGTTCCAGGGTTTCTCAAACTTTTTTAAGAAGCAAAAAAATGGTATGACAAATTTTTGTCTTTAACTGCCTTTATTTCCATTTTATTTAAAAATATCGAAAAATGTCGAAACATGTAAACTAGAGAATTTAATTTTTTATAAAAAATGTATAGGTACATTATAGTAATATATCTCAAACTTTTTTAAACAAAATTTGTACAAATTAATATTAGTGACGACATCGCTTCATACAATTTGTATGGAATACACAATATCCAAGTTCAACTATACATACTATCGCTATCGACAGTTGGATCTCATGTTTTACATGCAACTAGTTACTATACACTTTTTTATAATAGTTATGTAGGAAATTTGAAATTGAACGTATTTATTGTATGTAGAGATCTTCTAGTAAAGTTGCGTTAAATATAATAATAATATCATCATCATCATCACCATCACGCCATATCCCTACTTGGGGTAGGCAGAGAGAACCGAACGCCAGACTCTTCTATCTTGACATACATGTTTTGCCTCATTTACATCCATGCATCGCGTTTTACATGCTCTTCCATTATTCTGACTTCGTATAATACCATTTTTCAAAATTTCATTTATATGATCATTCCACTCTTTTCAGCCTCGTATACTTTCTTTGTCAGGCGTTCATCGTTCATTCTCTCTACATGTCCGAACCATCGCAAAGCATTCATTTTTATTGTACTCACAATATCTCTTTCAATTTTGCATTTTCGTCTGATACCCACATTCCTAATCCTTTCGTAGATTCTTTTATCACACATTCGTCTTAGGGACCTCATTTCTACAGCGTTAATTTTATTCTCGTGCGTCTTCTGCAATGTCCATGTCTCACTTGCATATGCATTTTTATTGATGTTCAACTATAATACGAAATACAAGCATTGTTGAAGACTTGGTCAATATGAAATTCTTTTGTAATTGCAACAAAGTAACAATATTTTACAGGTAGAGAATTTGAAGAAATTTCTCAAAATTACTGCGGTCCAAATATTTCTGCGTGAGTGAGTTTCTCTGAAAGGAAGAATCCAGCGAAAACCACGGTGATGACTGCAATCAAGTAATTAAACTTGATGTCAAAGTCTTGCCGGCATATTATGTCCAGTCCTGACTTCTCTGTCTCTTTCTTCACATCACCAGATATTCACCTGAACTATTATTTATCTTTCGGCAGTTTTAGGAATGATTATTGCACTACTTAAGGGAATGAGACACGTTCGTCAGCAGATAATTGCGACAGGTAAGGAGCCTCTAAGACAGGTGTGTAGGGACACCATGCTTTTTAAATATGTGAAACTGTATTAATTTACTGTTTAAGTTTTTAATATCATTTATTTGAAAATTAATTATCAACTGTTTGTAACAACATAGTTTCTTGAATATCGTAAAACATCAAGGCCAATTATGTCGAGTATAGTAAGTTATCGTAAAACATCAAGGCCGTTTGTCAAGTATAGTAAGTTACCGTAAAACATCAAGGCCGGTTGTCAAGTATAGTAAAACATCATGTCCGGTTTTGTCGAGTATAGTAAATTAACGTAAAAAATCAAGGCCGATTATGTCGAGTATAGTAAGTTATCGTAAAACATCAACGCCGTTTGTCAAGTATAGTAAGTTATCGTAAAACAAAAAAAAAACTAAAACTACGCGCCGTGCGCATTTAATACGCAACCGTGTACGGAAGTGGTGTGATATACCATCATTATAGTGTTATAGTGATATAGAGGTTATAGTGGGTGCCTTCCTAAAGACCTCCGATACGATGGAAGAAGTTCGCCACCAGGGGGACAAGCCCGTTGAAGCGATGGAATCAAAAAAACTCATATCATGGATAAAATTATCTAATACAGTTTTATAATATCCTAAGATATTATACATAGAACTCCATAACATAATTATATCCATGATGTGTGTCATCGTTAGGGTTTTGTTCCACAGTATGACCAGATTTGCCACCATTGGTAGGTGCAATATACCCTTCTCAATAATTTACAATATTAATTTTTGACTGTGATTTACAATGTATTTTCGTTATACAATTTTAATTGCTACATTTTTTTAATTAATTGTTATATTTTCGGACGTTTGCCAACTTATATTTTACAATCCCCAAAACAATTAGCAGACCAATGAGTAACCTGTAAATAAATTGAAAGATCAACATGCAATTGATCAATCTTCAATTGAGTTAAAATCAGAGGATCAGGCTTTGAGGACTTCCTTTAAAATAATTGAAATTAAGAAAAAAATCATTTTCATCCCAGTTGTTAATTTATAATGTATGGTATTCCTGACCAGGTATGTACGTTAGGTATTCTTTAGTCAGCTATGTCCTTCGTGGGAAGGAACAGTTTGTTTTTTCTATCCCTAAATGCCGGCGGTCACTCTTCTGGGAATATTGTCTAGTGCTTGGGGGTCCATGGCGACCGCTGATCATTCTCCCTTCAATAGGTAAGTCTGTTAATTTATCTGCAATAGATGGTTCTTCCAATGGACACGGTGACATTTCGTATTTTGAGCTTTTGTTTCAATTTTCTAAACATTAATATGTTAATGTATTATGTCAAAAAACATATTATAATATTGAGATTTTTATTTTGTAAATGTTTACGGCACTGATATTTTTTTTTAATTTATATACTTAGCGCCATTTCCGTGATTATCTCACCTTTATTAATTACTTAATTAATTAACTAACTAATTTTGTAATTAATTTGGTAATTAATTAATTATTTTTATTTTTTTATTTTTTTAAATTTATTTATTTATTTATTTATTTCTTTGTGTATTTATTTATTTATTTCTTTATTTATTTATGTAATTATTAATTTATTTATTTTTATTTATTTATTCATTTAGGTACATACCTATTTATTTATTAATTATATAAGTATATATTTTTTAAATGAATATGTCCTTGTTAAACAAGTACATATTATACATCTTCCTACGTTCCCTAAAATAAGCATAAATGCTCGTGCAATAGGTGAACGAAATCGATCGAAGCAGGATTCGAACTCGCGACAACCGCTTCTCCATCGACCCATCTATATTTTCTCTGCCATCGTCAAATTTATTTCTTTATTATTTTTTTTTTATTATTGTTTTTTTATTGATTTACATATTCATTTATTTATTTATGAACGGTCAAAAATATCATAAAAAAAACAAAAATAACATGAAACACATCATGACATATTAAATAAACAGAAACATTTTTCGTTGTATAAAATATATAAAGAAAAAAAACATCGAAAAAAAATAAGAGAAAAAATAAATAAATTCGTTATTATGTAGTGTAGAGTAATAATGTAGATAGAACACAATTCCTCAAGCGAAACGGTAAACTGTCAGGAATTTGAAGAATGATGTTCAGGTTGACATATTGTGCCAGGTCTCCCTGAATGTCACTCACTAGGTAGGTATGCTGTGATGGCAATATATAGATAAGCCACGATACTGAGCTGTGTTATTCACTCGAAACGTCAATAATTCGAAAGCAGCGAGCGACGTATCTTTGAGGTAGACCCATTAAAAAATAATCACATTTACTCCGATGCGAACCATTATCTCACACATTTCGATATTATTTTAATTTATTTTCATTTTTATCGACACTTATAATGTTATCGAACATTAGAAAATCAATATAAATGATCATAACATTTTATTATAAAGATATTTGCGTAGTGTTATTGCTCATTCGGGTTTTTGATGTTTTTTATCAGTCGAAAAATTTGAAGAATTTCGGAATAAGTTTTCTCTAGAAATGAATACGGACCAAGATTTAATTTAAACACTTTTATCTATAAAGTCGTGTTTAAGGCGACACTCATATCTAGAGTAACAAGCAATAAACTATTTCATCAATATCACATGAACACTCTTGAGATGATATTTTACAAAAACGGCGCTAAATATACCACCCGATTTAATTATACTAGTTGCATGTTACACATGAGATCCAACTGTCGATAGCGATAGTATGTATAGTTGAAGTTGAAGAATAAGTACTTACCAAACTATAAATCCATAAATCCAAATTTTTAAATATTTTAAGATATTTTGTTTTCTCTACAACACATTTTTTTTTATTTATTTATTCAGCAACAAACAGGTTCAACTACTTAAAACAATAACATTATGGTTTTACATGTAGGTATGTATGTCATGATAGGATAGTATGGAGGTCAGTCCTTTTTTCCTACTCAGAATATGAAAACAGCATGATGGTATGTATGGAGATTAATTATCAAACTATTAAGTCTTCTTAGATATTGTGTACATATAGGTGGCTGCCATACAAATTGTATGAAGCGATGTCATCACTAAATTCGACAACAAAAAATGCATTTAATAATCTAAATTTGGTTGATGTATTTGTGTATGGTTTATTTTGACATAATTACCAAAATTGTTTCAATTGCCTGTTTCTTATTTTATTCCTGAATGTTTATTTGATTTCTACTTACACAAGGTACAAATCATTCTCGTTTTTGATTGATACTCGGCGAAAAAAATGCCACATACATACATATCTGCAATAGATATTCTGAATTACAATCTTGCAGCTTTAAAAAGAAAACTTTATTATGTTGTTTGAACTTATATTATGTGGCTACGTAATAATTGGTTTTATCATTATTTTTTCCTGATGTATTTCACTTTTGTTATTACTATTTTTTTTGTTATTAATTAACTTATTGTTTTCCATTTCTGGAAACTTTGCTGGTTTACTCGATTTTTTTGTACTAATGCAATTGTATAACACAATTGTATGTTTCTTTAATGAATAAAATATAATATATACCTATCTAAATATATATCCACACATATTGCAAGTTAAAATATTATGATGGGCATTATCACCTGGTTTGGCAGATTCCCTTACCAAGAGGCGAGTTTTTTTTTGATGAGGTAATGCAAAAATGTACTTTAATACATACATACTATCACGCCATGTCCCTCACGGGTAGACAGAGAGATCCGAACGCCACTTATTTCTACCTTGACACACATTCATCGCCTTATCGACATTCATACATCTTTTCAGACATTTCCGTCTTTCAAAATACCGTTCATATGGACGTGCCATCCCTTTCTTGGGTGGCTCCGACCTCTCATTATATTCCTATCAGCAATGTATGTTTTCTTCGTCAGGCGTTCCTCATTCATTCTCCCCATGTGCCCAAACCATCTCAATGTGTTCACATTCATTCTTTTAATGTCATCTTTCATCATCTTACAATATTTCCTTATGTCCTCATTTCTGATCCTGTCATACATCGTCCGATTACTGATTCTTCTTATTGATCTGAACGAAGTCCTCAGCCCCATATCTCTCACTAACCTATTCATGTTTTCCCCTCACTGCGAATATAACATGAGAAAGTTCAAGTCCAAGTTAATTAGGTAGGTGCAATGTCGGGTGTTTTATGGGAAAATAAAAAAGTTATGGCTTTCAATATTATAGCAAATATCATATATACCTTGTTATCAGTAATAAAGGTATCCTTAACATAACTTATAGGTACCTTGTAAGTTAAACAGAAAAAAATGTTAAATAAATAAATCAATAAAAAACATTGATCTTTTAAAACATCGTGTGATTTGACTTTAATTCGACGCTAACTCTTTTTTTTTGTATGACTGACACTGCCTTGCAAATATCAAGTTAGGCTCCGACCGCTCCGATATTAAAAAATATACTTTTTAATTTTGTATTAATTTTTAACGATTCCGTCGATTAAAACAAGCGAGTCTCTCGTAAAATTGCCAATTTAGTCGCGAATCCAATGCGCGGTACTTATCCATTTTGTGATGTATATTTTTTTATGTTTTTTCTCCGTCAGATGGCACCCTGTGGTTAGCGCCTTCTTTGATTGAGACCTCCTGCAATGAGCGGACTCCACATTCAGTCGAGGTTTGAGGTTTATGGCCGTCAACTTATTTATAGCCATGACCTCTGGCCAATCTATTGACAATTAAGCCGAACGAACAGGTGTCGCCGACATAAATCGACATCGAAATCTAAGTGGACACGTTTTATAGAGTTGCACACTAATGCTGAGGAAAAATCTTAATATATTCAGACAAAAATATGTACTTAACTATCTCTCGAATTTCGCGAAATGATATTTTTCGGGTTTATTAGATGGATTTTTAATATTTAATAGCTAATTTATTTATTTAGTTTTTATAATATGACATTTTCCTCTTTGCTACAATTTTAAAATGGTGATAGAAAGAAATGATTTAAAGTAATGATAGAGCTCATATTAAAGTTTTTTTTTTCAGATGGTTTGTTATAATATTTGAAGCATTGTTATAATATTGTAAATTTTATTTTTGACTGTTTGTAAGGTGTTTAATTCTAATTCTCTAATTCTTTTTTGTCTATTTTTACATGAATCAACAATGAATTTGATTCTATATTTTTATGTTTCTATATTTTTATCTGTAAATAATTATTAGTATTGTAAATGAGATCGCTTAGAAGAATTTGTAACAGAACGATGTATGACAGAGTTCGAAATGAAGATACAAGGAAAGAATGTAAGATGAAGAAAGATGTAATTAACAGAATGAAAGTTAAAATATTGAGATGGTTTGGCCACTTGGAGAGAATGAATGAAGAACGCCTGACGAAGAAAATATACAAAGCTGACAGGAATGGAATAAGAGGTCGGGGGCGCCCAAGAAAAGGATGGCACGACCATGTAAACGATATTCTGAAAGATGGAAATGTAAGAAGCGTGAACAACAGACGAACGTGTATAAGACGATGTATGAATGTGGATGAGGCGATGAATGTGTGTCAAGATAGAAAAATGTGGCGTTCGGTTCTCTCTGCGTACCCCGTTAGGGACATGGCGTGATGGTATGTATGTACGTATGTAAGTATTGTAACAAGTAAATGACTTATGCCGTATATTGTGTTAAAAAATAAAATTTTGCTATATCTCAATGAATTTTATCAATATCTCAATGAGTTTCATATTTGAGACATACCTACGATGAGTTTCCTAGTGTTTTTTGTGACAATGTTGTTCTTTGGTACCTACTATGTATTATGGGCCCTTAACTTCGTAGGTACAATCCAAACTATATTAATTCATTCTTTATCACACCACTTATGTATGCTTCATTAAAAATAGATAACTACTGCCCAACTAGGTATACTTGTTCTTGGGCTAGCAGTGTACATGTTTTATTATTATAATATTGTATAATATGAAAGCTTAAAGAATTCATATCTACATCATAAAATGACGTGTAAGGGGCATTAACTTTATACATACATACATACATACCATCACGCCATGTCCCTTACGGGGTAAGCAGAGATAATCGAGCGCCATACTTCTCTATTTTTGCACACATTTCTGGCTTCCTTTACATCCATGCATCGTCTCATACATGCTCGTCGTTTGTTCAAACTTTTTATGTTTCCTTCTTTCAAAATATCATTCACATGGTCATGCCATCCCTTTCTGGGGCGACCTCTGCTATTCACTCCATCTGTTGCACCCATGTATATTTTTTTGGTCAGTCGTTCATCGTTCATTCTTTCTATATGTCCAAACCACCTTAAAGCATTCACTTTCATTTTACATATAATATCCTTCTTTAACTCATTTTTTATTCTATAATATATCGTTCTATTACATACTCTTCTTGGTGATCTCATTAACTTTACGGTGTCACTATTTTTACGACAGGAATTGGCGGGAAAAGCGTTTTCCCGCCAAAAAGCGTCTATTTCCACGACAAATTTTCTGACGTCGTCTATGTTTTAAGGTCATTTATAACCATAGAAAGCGCAGATAAATCAGAATACAAAAATATTTACCTTTGTCATTATTTCAATGGTCATAAATGCATCATGGAAACCAACTTGAAGAAAAAATAAATAATATTGGCATCTTTTTACATTTACTTCATCATTTTAAATCATTTTTTCATCGAGATCTACAATTATACCAAAGTATAAACAAAGGTAAATATTTTTAAAACTTGATTTATCTGCGTTTTCTGTGGTTATTTTTGGTTTTCGTCTATGGTTGAGTAGTGTAAATAGTCGTAGCCTTAACTTTAAGCCCCTAAATTTAAGATTATATTCTTTTTTTTTTCATCTTGACATTTTATATTTACTCACTATTATCACATAATCCCCAACCTCGCTAGGATTATGTCTGTTTCGAGGAGGCGATTTCACACAATTAGTGCGATATTGTTTACATACATGTTGCAAGTTGCAAGCAAACACAGTCGGCTACCTCACACCTATTCAGCAACAAATACAAAATAATTAATTTTTCAAAAATAATCAGCGTCAAATAAGTCACCCAATATTTTTATAATTAGAATTATTAACGTATCATAATCAGTTGAACTTCTGAGTAAAAGAGCAATACACTAAAAACGGTGGCTAAAATTAGTATTTGTTATGTAATTGCATGAAAGCATTTTTGTTTATTTATACTTAGATAAATAGGTATCAAAATAACTATTGAGATACCACCCTATAAATGTTAACAGTGGCATCTTTGAGTGGTATTTTCCTGTCAATGAAAAGGGACCATATCAACATAGAAGACAATATAATAAACCAACAAGATTTACGAAATTGTAAAAAAAAACATGACAATGATCCATGAGCTGATTCTTTCAGGTATATAATTGGAACACTTCGATGAGGTATTCACATTTTTGAAACACATAAATGCAACGTGTCACGCCTGGATGCGATTTAGGATAACATATGTCAAATGGCCGACGAAACCAAGGCGGTTTACGTAAAGAGACGATTCGTTTGTAGAGACGTTGCTATGATGTTTGGCTTTAATGAGTGTAACTTTTTTATGAGTGTCCTCAGTTTGATGGGGATGTAAATATCTTTTTGAATTTATTCTGTGTATTATTTAGGGAGTTTTTGGAGTAGTTTGTCTAGACGTTGAGTGGTGACGCCAGCGCAGTTACGGTATGCGTTCCCTTTAGATAAAGATGTCATAAATCAAGCAATAAGTAGAATAGCATAGTACAATATAGATACATACAACAGAACACAGGAAGACAGCACCTACACAAAAGAATACCACAAAACATTAAGACAAAGATAACAAGGGAAGCAAATATAAATAAAATTACAACTGTTATATAAATCTTTTAATAATAATAATAATTAAAAATAATAAACAATAGATTTTTCACCACTATGGTTCCAATACTCTCCATTGGCAGTTCTTGAATATAACACACATAAACTGTATTGGAATAGAGATATAACTACAGATAGAGCCAACCTGCACAATAGACCCGATATAACCTTGATTGATAAAAACACAAAGCATTAAGGAAACCCATTTAATTGAAATATCTATTCCACTGGACGCCACAAATTGTGATGTTAAAATTCGATAGTAAAATAAATAGCGATTGAAATCAATTAGGATAAAAAAAACACAGTTGATATAATATCATAAATTTAGAATTGTCACACGCAATGTAATGCAGCAGCCCGACTGTGGAACGATCTTCCGAATTCTGTGTTTCCATCTTCGTACAACCCGTGTCTTTTTAAAATCCGAATTACTAAACTCTTTTCTAGATTGCAAACCCCTCCCAACGCTACGTAGTGCGCTTCTTCGGAAGAGTAAAATGGACCCAAATCCTAATAGCTGGCGTCCCCTACGTAGACATGTTAAAAAAAAATACTGTTCTTAGTGGTAAGATATTTTCTTTTCCTCTATTCACACGGCCATGGTCTAAAAGGCATATTCAATGCAAGGACGGACGTCAACGTTTGCCGATGCGCAGGAAACCAAGGAAATGCTCCCTCTGCCCTAGACAGCAGTAGATGATGGTTGAGTGGCTACATCGGGAACGGCAGCGGCTGGGTAGATGTCTTCAGGGCGACAGGGTTCAAGATTGACACTGTAGGCTGCGGCTCCAAGACGAGCGCAATTGAACGGTACCGGAGTCCTTTCCGATACTCTCCAGGACTGCGACAGCATTCCCGCTGGACTTGTGCTGCGACGTCTATCGCCAGCACTTCAGGGCAGGTCCTCATGGCGGTTGGAATACATGCCAGACCAATGTCTCCCAACATGGTCTCCTGGGCGTAAGGAACGCCGATCCGCGTTCATGAGCGCGATCCGTGACAACGTGATGCGTGTAGATTTCTAAATATCGAATTGTTTTTTTTAGTTTAATCCAACTGTCGATTTGTACAAGAGAATTTCTCTTAACAGAGCAAAAAGATTCAATCCAAGATGTGCGAGATTTGTATGCCAGGTCTATATTTTTCATGGTACATACATGGATTAACTCAAATAACATTTAGTGTTGTCCCTTATAACTTTTGATCCGCTTGATTCACAGACCCTAAAATATCAGAAAATATAGAAAGTTTAAGCCTACAAAACTTTTATACTCAGAATTTCGATTTTTTTTCAATCTGGGGATCTAAATTTTTGAATTTTTGCTTTACTTTTCCATATATCTCAAAACCCATAAAAGATAGAACGTTGAAAATATAATTATAGACAAATATAACTAAATTAACATTTTTTATTAAGAAAAACATTTTTTATGCTATTAAACATTATTGTGTTTTAACTGCCTATATTTTCAAAGTTTTTAAAAATATCGAAAAACGCTAAAACACCCCAACTAGATAATTTCATTTACTATAAAAAATAAGCATATTAGGTATAGTAGTACTACTCAAACTTCTTTTAACATTTTTTTTAAATTGAATTTTGTGACGATATTGTTTAATACTATTTGTATGGCAGTATACTTTACACAATATCTACGGGGACTCTTAATAGTTTGATTCATACATAAAGCTTATAATTGATATATTAAGTTTAAGCATGTGGAAACTATGTACATAACATACTAATAAGTTACTTTTATCATAGTACTAACCTAATATATTATGTATTATAAGATGTTTCGTTTCTCACGTTGGTAAATAGTTTTTCGATGTTCAGTCAGTATAGATAGATAGATGGCAATATAAAGATTAGAGAGATAACTCTACTCCTGCTAATGGTAGTTCCTTGTAAGGAAAGGATATCTATATAGGTATAATAATAGAATGCAGCCATTATTTACAGGTAAAAATATACATAACGATGTATCTTTCCAGTTTAAAACAAACTGTTATTGGGTCCTTATGTTGTCATTGGCGTAGATTGAAAAATTAAGATAGATTGTTTTTACATTTAACTTATTTAGTTTGTCAACTTGCAAAGTCTTGTCGTGTTGAAACTCTGTTGCTGGGTTTCAACCAAACAAAAAAATAAGAAAACAAATTAATAGAGCAATGTGTATCAGTTCTGAAAAATGAACAGTTCTAGAGCTCAACAAGTTTTTGACTGTGCAGATTGAGTTTAAAATATAATATAATATATTCCTGTACTGAAATTTTATATTGGTTGAGTATTCCTGTACTAACATTTTACATTGGATGAGTATTCCTGTACTAAAATTTTATATTAGTTGAGTATTCCTGTATAAAAATTTTATATTGGTTGAGTAATCCTGTACCGAAATTTTATATTGGTTTAGTATACCAGAACGAAAAATTTAGTAGAGTATTCCTGTACTAAAATTGGTGTATATGGTTCACATACTTTGCAATAGGCGATCTTTTATTTTGTTTTGATTTATTCTGATATGTTTTGTTTTGAAACAAAATATTGGTTTTGCATTGCTTTGGATCTCAATTATTAGATCATAAACTTCTTTAATTCTACTTTCATACGTCTTCTGTTATGTCCATATCAGGAAAAATGAGAATATTATACGAGACTTGAAAGATATATCTAAGTAAGATGAAAATAAATGCCCTAAGGTAGTTTGGCCACATAAATGAGATAGATCATGTGGTAAAAAAAAGAATGACGATCGACTGACAAAAAAAGGTTGGCACAAATACGTAAGTGGAATTTTAAAGGATGGAGATATTAGAAGTAAGAATAATAGGAGAGCATGTATAAGACGAATGACGATGCATGAACGTGAATGAATGAAGCGAGAAATGTATGTCAAGAGAGAGAGAGAGAGTCTACCGCAATGGTGAAATGGATTTTAATAAAGGATTTAAGCATTAAATCTATATTAATTTTTCTTTTTGTAAGTTCATTCACACTCTTGTTCTTCTTCTTCTTTCTTCCGATGGCTCTACAGCCCATTCTTGTTCATTCCTATAATATTTACGCAATTATAATTTGATAACTTTTTACACATCCAATACCTACATGTCATACTACACGAATCGGTATTGCTGAAAAACATGCTCAAAAATTTGTTATTTAAAAACAAGTAGGTAGAGCATAAAATGCAACTACATTTGTAGATAATTTTTTTTTGTTTAATTTATGTAACAATTTTTTTTCTTAACTATTGTAACTTAATTTCCTCTCAACTCTTACTTGTGTAACTTACGTGTGTGATTAAATATGAGCTCATGTAATTTTGTAATGTTGTGTGCATCCATAATTGGACGTCTAGCACTCATAACAATAACCAATATTGTTTTCTTTTTATGAAAATTGTATGTCTGTCGATGTACCTTTTTATAAATAAATAAAATCAGCAAATAATATACGACACGGCTCCACTGTTCACTTCTTATAATTCGCATTAAATAATATGTATGCCCAAAATAAATGCCCAAACAAAATAAATTAAAACAATAGAAAAAAAGTCATCCAGATACTTGCCTCTGTACGACAAGACCCAAACATGACATCATTCATTGCCACAAAGTGGTCATATTTTGCCGTGATGGAACTTTTTGTTTGTCGGCAGACACAACGAGACCTTTTTTTCTGGTAAAATTTACGAGCTGATAACAACATAGTGAAATTCCACATAAAAATAATGATAAAAAGGACCGTTTCAGACGTACTCTGACATTTTAGGATGTCGATTATTGAGTAATCTGTTTTTATGTAGTGGAGTCGTTTCGTGTGGGATATTGGGGGTTGGTTTTTGACAGATTCGAAATTCAATGCGTTGTGTCTGTTGCGATAGCCTATGATTAGCGAAGACCTTTATTCCTGGAAGGGTTTTAAAAAATCAGACACAAACACAATAAAATTGCTTAAGGTGGGCTTATTCAGGTCAAAATAGACCTTCCAAAGTAAATTACAGCAGCGGTTCCTAACTTTTAACACCAAAATCGCTCGTATGTGATGAAACCTCTAAATTTATATAAATTTTGAGCCACTGAACAAAGAATTCTATGCCCATCCAACATTCGTATTAGGAATTTAAAAAAGTTTTACTCAATAATATTTGACGACAAATAATTTTTTTTTTTTATTATTTTACATTACTTCTTGTGCGAATAACAGGTACTATTAGTGAAATATTAATTTAACACGCACCCAATAACAAGTTGCCACATTCTGGAGACTTGAGATATTACTATCAAATATCGTATTTTTAACTTTGTGGTACATTTTAACAAAAATTAACTGTTGAAATTCTGCCTGAGGAGGGAACGGTTAGTTCCGAAACCGGTCGCTAATTCAATTCTCACGTGGTGTAAACAAAGTTAAAAATTTAGTTAACTTGAGATATTAATCGTCTCACAGATCCAGACTGAAAACACAATTAAAAACTATGTCTCCACCGGGAATCAGGACTTTTTAGAGAAATCAATTTTTTTTACAGTATTTATACAATTAAACAATAAAAATTAGGATATAAAGGAAATTTCTATCAATTTTGCGGCACTGATCAAAGATTTCTATGTACTTCCAGCATTCGTATTAGGAAAATAATAAAAAAAATACTCATTAATATTTGACGACGAATATATGTAGGTATTTTTAGATAAATCAATCTATTGTACAATTTTGATATAATTGAACAATAAAAACCAGAATTGGCTCAAATTTAGAGAAGTTAAAAAAAATTCTTCATATAAAATTTAAGTTTTTAAATCTTTTTAATTACCTATTCTATACGTTGTTTACTAATGAATTCACCTTTGAGTAGAATCTTTTACACAAAAATATTTAAAATTTTCATTTTATTTTATGGCAAACGGTGTCTTTAAATATAAAATATTTTGCTATAATTTGTGTTCATTAATTTTACGTAACAAAGGTTGAATAGCGCTGAGTTCTCTTGTAATAAAGTGACGTTAAATTGGTTCTAGAAAAGTGTGTTGGCCGGAAATTCGACGCTTTTAAAATTATTGTAAAATTGCAAAATTAGAGTTGTTATTAGAGAGAGAACACAACGGTGAACCATTAATGGTTTGCCAAATTATAAACCTCTTATTTATTACAGACTCTAGACCAAAGATTAGAAATTGATACTGAGTTTGTCTTAAATTGACAAAATTGGGTCAATTTCGTCCCTTTTTGGGAACAATTTATGGTTAAGGTAATCTAAGCTTAGTCGTCTGAACAAAATAATAATTAAATAAGTAGGATATTAAAATGGCCTTAGATTGACGTGAAACAATAGGGTTTTTTAGTGGTTTCCAAAATTACTGGTTTCCAATTTAAACTAGTAAACCAATGAAGCAAAATCTTTGGAAATCAATTAGGTTGCTAAGTATTATTTGAATTAGTGTACATACTTTTTTTTATTATTTACAAATCATGTTGTTATATAAAATAAGTAGGTACCTACTCTCACGAAATATGTACCTATGACATACAATGAAAATATTGTATAAAGATGTTTAATGCGATTGTGAAATATTCCACCTCGGAACAGCGCCCCTAAACAACGTGTCATTTAGCTCAAGAAAAGAAACAAGAAAAGATAACTCAATGTATGGAAGTGACAATTGCCAGTCACGTGACAACTGTCACTTCAGTACATTGAGTTATCTTTTCTTGAGCTAAATGACACGTTGTCTAGGGGGGCAAGCCTAGTGAGGTGGATATATATATATATATATATATATATATATATATATATATATATATATATATATATATATATATATATATATATATATATATATATATATATATATATATATATATATATATATATATATATATATATATATATATATATATATATATATATATATATATATATATATATATATATATATATATATATATATATATATATATATATATATATATATATATATATATATATATATATATATATATATATATATATAGGTAATAATTAATAATACAATACGTTGTTCTGCCACAGATCGCATTTTATATGGACCTCATTTTATACCTATATATTGTTCTTCCATACACTATATACCTCATTTTTAAATACCTCATTTTTTGTATTTTACATTGTATATCGTTCTCTAGATGCGTGATACAATATCGATAGATTTTTTTCACATCGCCATCTATCGATATTTTTAAACAACTTAAAAATGAAATACCACCCTTTTTAATATAAAAAAAATCTCAAGGGGGTGTAGGGAAATCAAAATTTGTAGTTATTTATTTTTGGATGAGAAATGTATAAAAATCGTAAAATAATTTCGTTGAAAAAAATTAAATATATTATTTAAATCTCAATAACACAGCGCCACCTTATTTCATTCTGGGTTGCATATTTACCTTTCCGTGTTGATTAGAGGGAAGTTCTGCCTCGAATTAGGCACTAGGTAGTTTGTTGCGCTAATGCACTTAAAAATTCGTGTTGAATTCAAGGCACGTGTGCTCCAAATGTATACGGTTTAGCAACGCAAAATGTTCCTGCTAATAGTGAAATAGACAACAATTCAGCAACATTAAAAAAATATTAAATTACGCATCCGCCACACAAATATGTATCTAATACCTATATAGATATATTTTTTGTAAAAACGTACCTACCTTAGTAATTAGTGATTCAATTTTGGTTTTGTAGTTATTAATTAATTTTGATGTTTTATGTTTATTATAAAAAAACTGCATGTAACCTTGAATAAATTGAATAAAACTAAAATTTAAGATACCCGCACACCTGTCGCTGGTTATCCCACATTGTGGCATATTATGCATTTGTGCTATGAATGAAAACTAGGTATTAAACATCTAGTTAATGAGGTAGAAATATTTAACGGATAAAACTGTCAGAATCTCTGGATTAACAGTTTACAAATCACTGGGATTTTACTGTCGACAAGTCAAGTGTATGCTATAATATTATGTTCTGTGATGCTATATGCTTCATCTAATGCGCATTATTATTTGTGCATACATTTTTTTCTACAGTCCCAAAATTACGAGAACCTTTTTCTGCGGATAAGTGGCGCATTTGGCGGTGCATGTGGTGGTGGGTAGATGGCGCTCGCTGTGGGCACAATGGATGTGGGCGTGAGACCCTAGAGATTTTTTTTCGTTTATTTTTTATTTCAACATGAGGGTTAAAAGCCCTCGGGGCTCCGAATTCTGGACTGCGAATTCGAGAACGGGGACTAGTGCTTCGTTTGTAGGGTGACCTTTAATCATTATTTAGAAACTACGAATATAAAAATAAAATAAATATTTCAATGACATAAAATAATAGCATTTATCACTCTCCACACTATGTAATAGTGGAGAATCATGATTTCACAATTTTTAAGCGTATTTTTTTAAATCAATTTCTCAACGGGTATCCGATCGATTTCATATTAACATCATATATTATGTGTAAAGTGCATAGACCTAGAGCTGATTAGTTTTTCATAGATATCCAATTTCTTCTCTATGATTTCATCTGTCCAAATTTTCAAAATGGTCTCACGGTCTGGAAAATCAAGGTATTTTTTTACTGTTTGAAATTTTGATAAGTACAACAAAAATACACTCATCAAAAATGCATTCAAGGATTGTCAAAATTTAAAGAAAAAAATATATGGTTTGCCATATCAATGTGAAATACATTTCATATTTGTATGAAAAATGTATATAACAGAAGTAAAATTGCTTCTGTAAGGGAACATTGAGTGATTTACTTCATATTGATATTGTATGTGTCTCAATAGACAAGTATATCTTTTACTCTCCTCTTCTATCTTCCTCAAGGGGTAGGTAGTGAGAACCGAACACCGCATTCTTCTATCTTGACACATACATAGCCTCATCAACATTGATACACTGTCTCATACATGCTCATCTTGCTAGTAATGAAATTTTACTTAAAATTTCTCAACAGGTAGAAAATACAAACTATTAGTTTCGTGTCAATGTTTTTGTGTGTATGGTGTATTGTGAAAACTTTTGCCCTCTGGGAATCATATATTTGTTTATGAATCTAATAGAAATATACCTACTTCATAAAAATGCTTTTAGAGATTTTCAACCTTTCAAGAAGAAAAAATGAACGCTTACTATGGTGTGGAGAGTTTAGTGTTGGCCACCACCCACTCGTTTCATTATTTATTTACGAAAAATTGTTGGAACACTACATTACAAATTTAATATCGAATATATACGCAAGCATTAGATTTTTTCCCTGTCGGGAGTCAAAAAGCAATCTAAGAAAACAAGTCAAAAATGAACTTGTTATTCTGGCGCGGTTCAGGGGTGACATCCGTGCGAACGCATTGTCACCTTATGTATAAGGACTGTTGTTTTCATTGTTTACAAAACAATTACTCAATATATGGCGTTGCAAAAAGGTTTCTTCGTCACTTCATAGATGGCGGTGGTGTTTTTTTCAGCTTATTTTCAAACAAACAGATTTTCATGATTAAAATATATAGGACTTTCAAAAATTGAAACAAAATTACATGTACCAGATTATAGTGAAATTATATGGATCTTATTAATGTAACATGTTATTTTCTTTCACAATATACAGAAACTACTAGTAAAGGAAACAACATTATTCTTAACGATGAATTTTGGGTCATTTGCTTTTAAACTATCATGACAGATCGTATGGGAATGTCCGTGGGCATATAATTAGATCAAATTATCATATTTTCAATATTACTATAATATTATTGAAATCAAAATAAATCGAAAAACTTTACATGAAAGGTCTCCTTATAATTTGATAATTACTTAAGGTTTAATTTGAGATGATTTTTATAAGTATCGGTAGGTACCCTTTTTTTATAGTTCTTTCTATAATTTATAAAACTTCATTCCACAACAATTGCACTGTGAATCCTTATACCCTTATCAATGAAGCTATTCCATTTATGTTACCTATAATCAATATTTTCTGACTTAATTTTGTTGCACATTCACTCAATTTCATTTTTTACAATTATAACGACATAAAATATTGCGTACGGCTCTCTCTGCCTTCCCCATTAGTAATATGGCATGATGGCATATATATATTTTTTTATATAAAAAATGAATATGTCCTTGTTAAACAAGTACATATACATCTTCCTACGTTCCCTAAAATAAGCAAATAAATGCTTGTGCTATAGGTGAACGAAATCGGTCGAGGCAGGATTCGAACTCGCGACCACTAGATTACTAGCCCAGCGCGCAAACCGAAATATTATTTATTTTATTTATTTATATCTTTATCACACCATTTAAATAATCGTCATTTAAAATAGATATCTGCTGCCCATCTAGGTATACCTGTTCTAGGGCTAGCAGTGTATATTATAGGTACTATAATATTTCACAGGAGACATACATATAGGTTGTACCTATTTGCATTTTAAAAAGTATCTAAACAATATAAACTTAAATATTGTACAAAAAATGGAATTGGAGTCATCATGATATGCATAATATACTACTTAGTACTTACTATTTAAAATACGAGTTAATCCAACGCTAAGTCAGTTTTGGTCATATAAAAAACTGGGTAAGTATCAGCTTAAACACAAATTGCAAATAGTTTAGTAAGTAAGACCAATGAGGTATCTTGTAATTTTTATTTGTTAATTGCACAAATAATCTGAGATAGTATCTCTTGGGAATACTGAAAAAGAAAATAAAACGATTGAACCCGTAACGTGGGTGCGCAGATCACTCGTCTCGTCTCTCGTCTTTTTGTTTAGTTGGTATATACGCAAACCGCCCCTCTCCACGACGAAAAAATCAAGAACTTTAGTGGCATCTACATATAATATGTACAATTAACTTTGTTCCGATTGTCATCTATCCAAAAACTCAAATTTTAGTTCGCCCAATTATAGAAAATAGTAGTCACCTCTGGAGTGGCGCGCCCTAGGTAGGTACTGAATACCCTCGATGCTGTACAAAGGCGTGTTGTACGTCTGATTGACGACTCATCATTAACTGATGGACTGGAATCACTAGACCATAGACTCAAGGTCGGTATTCTACAGATGATACTACCAAGGGAGATGCTCAGAAGAACTTGCATCCCTGTTCTCTTTCCCACCCGTTCACAACACAAACTCTTTTATTAACACAGCAGCCCGGCTGTAGAACGATCTTCCGAATTCTGTGTTTCAGCCTTCTTACAACCCGGGTCTTTTTAAAACCCGAATAAATATTTTACTGAGCAGATTGCAGACCCTCCCCAACGCTACGTAGTACGCTTTTTCGGAAGAATATATACCAAATTCATATTAACTAAAAAATACTTCCACTAGTATGTATAAGTATACATTTTTTCCATTCTTTTTTGTATGAGCTAATAGTTTGTAATGTGCAAGAAAGATTATATTCTAGAAAATGAATTATTCTATTCTTCTTCATCGTCAAAATCCTAGGAATGGTTTGCACCAATCTCTCCATCTCTCCACATATCTCTGATGTCCATCAGCCTCTTCATTTATTGGTACGAGTAGGTGCTACAGCACACATCACTGATTTGATTAATTATGTAGAATATTGCACTTGCGCGTGTCTTACTACAAAGAGCAATTTATTTAATGTAGGTAGGTACATTAAAAAAACAAAATAGCAAGGAAACAAAAAAAAATGGTATAATAGGTAGTGTCCCTAGCAGTATTGTATACTAATATTGTTAATGATGATAATATTTCATATTATAACTTAATATTATGTTGACAAATGACCGGATAGCTATGGCGCCCGTTGCCCGTGAGAAATGTTAAGAAGTGTTCCACTGAATGAACTCAGGGGGTTATAGACTATGACTTGTCTAGTCTATGAATGTACATACCAATGTATTACAATCAACTAACTATCCCCTCTAGATGTATAGTATGATTGCCGTGTCACTGAATCTTCACGGTACGGTAATAGATACCGTTAGTTCTTCATTCATTCGGTTTAAATTATACGTTTGAATTTTTTAGATTGGTCGGTTTAAGGTGATGAAGATTTGGTTCATATCCTGTTCGCGGGTTCTTATCCTGTTTCACCTTTAGCACAAGAATTTCGGGAATGTATGATAATGTCACCACATCATCAACATTGGCGCTACAGCTTTATGTGGGCCGTGGTATCCTCCGAAATCCTTCTCCCGCCGTCCATGTCCTTCGCCGCTCTCCTCCAGTTTGCAATTCTGATCGCCCTTATGTCGTCTTCTGTGTCATCCAGCCATCTTGGACTGGGCCTGCCTCTACTTCTTCTGCCCTCTGGATTGGTGTTAAGGATCTTTTTGGGGATACGATAATCATTCATCCTGCTGACATGTCCCAACCAATGCAGTCTACGTTGTGAAGGTCCAATTGTTGGCCCTTCTTTGCCGGCTGCTCAGGTTCGAGCTACGCTCTCACCGTCAGGGGATGTCTTCGTTGCAAGTTAAGGTAGTTGAATAATATATACATTAAGGTTTAGTAAAATATATTTCTCGGTCACTTGAATGGGTTGTCACGCCGCCAATAACAATTTCAATACAATTTATACATAGATACAATTACATACATGACTACAACGAAAGGTCAATACAATTTATTTTTGTTAGTAATCAATAATTTGAGAATATATCGTAAATAAGTTAATTAATATTTTATGCCGCGTGTGTCATCTTGAACCTCTACAAAAATTAAACAAAAAGGATGTGACGGTACCTGGAGCCTTGTAAGGGTTTGTCGGCGTCGCATCGAACCGACTCTTCGAGAAGCACTAAATACTTCTCCAAGAGATGGGACAGTTCACCACCGGAAATGAATTCAGTGACTATGTACAGCTTCCCTCCAGTCTGCCATTTCAGGAAACAGCTCACAATGAAGGATGGCGACCGCAGACCTCTTGTATATGCACCTCGTCCCTTACTTGCTTTAAACAATTCTCGGATACTATCTGAGCTCGAGCAGAATCCTCAGAGCAAGCAATTTCTTAGATTCAACATGATGTACTTTGTGTACTTTGCGAAATGCACCCTTGGAGATAGCATCCAAATATTTGAATTGCTTGCTGTGCGTGTCACAGTCGATCTTAAACTCGGGCAAGAAGAAGCTTTCGATATTAGCTACAGGCCAAGCAGTTCGATTGGCTCGGAGGGGAGCCGTCAAAATAGAATCACTCCAGGATATTCTGGACCAAGGATGTGAAGCGCTATACACGGAGTAATTACTGTTTGATCTTACACTAAAACTTCCTATAAAACCTGATCAACACAGCTGACTATGGTTATTTCTTTTCACTCTCAACACTTGATTATTAATCACTGGAGTTATCATTCTAACAAGTGTAGTGTGAACACGTATCTTTTGATCCATAATAAATTTATATTTTGTGCTAGCTTACAGTTCTTTCAACCACTGTTTAATTGTGAAACATAATTAAGTTACTAATACCTCCACATTTTGAATGAAAAGTTGTCAACGATCTGAAGTTACTTTATTTTCAATTAATCCGATACAATATTATTCTATCGCACCACATTCGATATTATTTTTCTCCGATAAATGCTTTCAAAGTCTAAACCGAAAAAAGGCCGGCGGGAATCCAGATATCCAACTTGGCGTCACATGCGCGCGCCGAACGGCTTCGGCGGGAGAGTAGACGAAAATCGCCGCGCGCGCACCTCTAATTCTCATATCTGCCGATGGGGCGATACTGTCGGTGCGCGCGCAACTCTGATTCTCATATCTGCCGATGTGGCGATACGGTCGTCTGAGGCGCGCGCAGCTCGAACGGCCTTCGACGGAATATAGATAGAATTATTGCGCACGCACCCGTACTTTTCATCTCTGCCGATGGGGCGATAGTGTCGGTGCGCGCGCACCGAAGGTCACCATCTGTACCGAATCCAATGCCGTGTGATTTGAGTGTCGTAAGGAGTATTTATACTCCTTACACACCATCTTATCTTGGGAAAAAAAAAGAAAAAAAAAGTGTTAACGTCGGTTAGCGTCTAGCAATTCGGACGATGAGGTCGTCAATCGTAATAACATCCAGGGATCGCGGTCGCTGCTCACTACTAGAATGCCCCCAAGGCTCTCTCTTTCGGTTCTTAGTAATTGATGACACACGATGACAGGACGATGGACAAGATTTACCATAAAAATTATCAGCATGTTTGATCAACCCTTCTCATCGTCAAGGAAACATATTAACAGAAAAAATGATGCCCAAACTACAAGTTTAAATGAACGAGGTCGCTATTTCAAACGATATGCTACAATCGGAGTTGCCTATATCAAGCAACGTCGTTCATCCAACAATGATCATACAATAATACAAGTACAACACATTGTATGCATGACAAAAAATATTAACAGGAGCAACGAAGGACCTCCGATTATAAGTCCAGATGAACAAGGTCGCTATCGCAAACACTAGATGCCATAATAAGGCTTGCCAAATTAAGCAACGTTGTTCATCCAACAAAAATCAACAAAAATCAACAAAATTAAAAATCCGTTATTAAAAATCAACAAAATTCAATATAAAACTAATTTACACAATGGTTCACTGAAGCTATGTTTCTTGATGTTGGGTGGGAAAAACCCTTTAACAAATGGCAGTGCCTTTTCCCCACTTCACTGACACTGATTAGAAAAACCAGTGGTTTAAATTTCTTGCTGTCGGAATATTTAACTTTACACGAAGGGAATACATATTTTTTTGGTTCAAGTATGACACTTACAAACTACGTACGAAACTATCAACTTATATACTAGCAACATAATATATACTTAATAATTAATTCTTATATTCCAATTAACATTGGTTGCGGTGTGACAATCCATTTTGCAGTAACAAATTTATACATATAATGACAAAATATAAAGCACCATCAACGGTACGGGCTTAATTTAAATGAACGGTTTAGGGATCATCAAATAGTCGTACGATAAGATAGTATAAAATAAAACAGTGATAAAATAGACGCGGTGATTCAAGCAACCGTGGAAATGAGTATAGAAATGTTTAACGTAACTTAGAATAACATAATAGGAATGTAAGGAGGACTTAAAACGTGCAAAGTTGACACATCCTTCAAACAATATTAGACGGGAACACATGTGCAGACAACTGGAACTCATTAACTCAAAGGTGGAATACAGTTGACAAACACACAGTATATACTTTGCCCAAATAGGCAGACGTAATCCACTTGGATGCCCATTCTCAATATCTCACTTAGACCGCAGATGAATGATTACACAAAGCAGAATCGGCAATCACCCAACAAACGGTGTAGTCAATGAGCGTCCTAGAGGTTTCCAGTGAGTAGAACCACTTACACCTCAAAGTGCGGACTTAACCACCGATAGAACAATTTCTCCTCCGGAGGAAGTTAGTCACTTTTCCGTCCTCAGAGACAATTTTCCACAATCCATGATCTCGTCAGATCATACTCGCCCAGCCATCGGCTAGACTGCAACTCCTACTTCAGATCTCTGGTGATCAGCCAAGATCTCATCATTCTTCCACAATGCTTTCTCAAGGGTGACAACAACAATTATTGCCACTGACAATATGACATGATCACTGCTCAGTCAAGGGTACTCTGAATAATCATAAGAAGAAGAACATCAACTACAGTCACAGAGTGTCTAGACTCGTCACAAACACACTCAACTCACATTCGTCAGAAACAAGGCTCATCTTTCGCTCAACATCTGTCATACCATGAAACATACATCATTCGTCACGGAAAGATACATTTATACACGAATAACGAGTTCAAACAAGTAAGGAAATCAAGAAGTACTGGGGGGGATGGGATAACCGAGTCGACAACGGTGATACACACCGGCCCGTATTTGTCGACCATGAAACACAATAATTTAGTAAATAGGCGCCACTTGTTTTAATTTAGGGGAAAACAAGAACCCGAGAATTTCATACTATACCTTCGGTCGTATAAGGAAATATTAGACGAGGAGAGTGAGAGCACCATCAAAATGAGCAGTTATCGGATATTGGCCGAATATACATATACAAAACAAAATTAGAATAATAGATACACGTCCATCTGGTAAGGATTTCGACATCAACAGTAAGACGGTAAAAAAAATATTACAAGTACATGGTTCACAATTGCTTGAATCAGACGTAGACAAAATCTTAAAACTAACGTAACTTAAGCCTAAGAACGTGATGACCTATGTAAGGCAACATGGAAGGTGGACAGACAGAATAAGGGACAGTTTTATTCAACCTTGCGACCAACACATTATGTGTCCAAGCGAATATGTGTCCAAGGGATGGGAAAGATGAGAGATAAGATATTTAGGTGAATTACATGAGGGAGTGGAATAAGAGGTTGTTCGGAGGTTTTTACTCCGCTCGCAACACAATAACAAGAGAGACCTATTCTACTAAACCCGGCCTATTGGGTGCCGAAAATGTAGTTTGATCCGGGGCCTTTTACGCCGCATTCAAAACTACAAAATGGCAGAGGTATTCTTTAGGCCCCAATCTGCAGGCGGTTTTCAGAGGTAGACTTTTGAAGAATTCGATGATGTTCAAAACATGTAGTTCCTGTCTAATCGACTTTGACTGTGTCTTTAATGTGATACCGACCGCAAGGTTTACCTTGCATGTTACCCAGTAAGTAGATCTTGTCGGACACACACTGAAGTACCACATTCTTGACAAACTTAGGGGCAAGTTTGGAAGTAAAGCCCTTGGCTCCATCGGACAGAACGAAATTCCTTCTCCAGACTGTTTGACCCACGGATAGCACACAATTCTTCCTCCTTAAGTTGTAACGACTAGCATTCTTTTGGAATGCTGTTAATAGGTGAGAAGTTACTCGGTCGTATAATGTTTCAAGGTTCTCAAGTGATTTGATATAACTCGGGGAGTTGTGGTGAGGGTCATGCGGGTCGTTCTCTACATCATGCATTGAAGCATGCGGGTGGGGGTGGAATCCATGCATTAGGTAAAAGGGTGAGTGGTCTGTGGTTGCGTTAACGGTGTTATTTAATACGGAGCAAATTTTGGGAAGGTGGCCACACCAGCCTCTCTGGTCATCTTGCACAGAGATAGACAGGGCAGTGACGATAGATGCGTTGTACCTTTCAACGACATTATTTTGGGGATGGTACAGGGCGTTGTAGAACAGATCCTTTATACCGTAGTTTTCGAGGAACGTTTTGAATTCCTTGCTGACAAACTGTTTTCCGTTGTCCAGGATCATTGTTCGCGGAATAGAATAAGGTAGGAAAATGTTTTCTTCGATCAGTCTAATAATTGTTTTAGAATTGGCGTGGCGCAAGGGGAAAGCCCAGACAAATTTTGAAAACACGTCCACGACGGAGAGAATGTACATGTTTCGACGTTTGGAGAGTGGCAATGGACCAATTAGGTCGGCTGAGAGAGATTGCATCGGCCGATTAACTTTTTTGGGGACGGTCATGAGTCCTAAGGGTGGTTGGCGGTTCGGTTTATACGCCTTGCAAATGTCCCAGTGTGAAAGAAATTGACGGATGGATTGAGACATGCCTCGCCAGTAATAAGTTCTGGAGAGGAATTCAAAGGTCTTATGGGCTCCAACATGGCACAGGAATTCATGAGTCGTCTGGATTAAGGGGTTGACATGGTCAGAAGGAACTACTACTTTCCAGCAGCGGTCGTTACCAGTAAGAGGGTCGTGCTTTGAATTTGAATAACGGTACAAGTGATTATCCTTGTACATAAATCCAGGAACTGACGCCGGATCAGTCATTGTACTCTTCTTTATTTTACTATACCAAGGGTCTGTAGAACCATCAAAGGGTTCCACTAGACTGAGATTGTCCAATTCAATTCGACTGAGCCCATCGGCCAAGTTATTCTCTTTGCCCTTCTTGTAGACAATTTGAAAATCGTACTGGGACAGGCGGCAGCTCCACCGCATCAATCGGCCTGATGGAGATTCCATGCTTGTCAGGTACTTCAGGGATCCGTGGTCAGAGTATACGGTGAACGAAGTTCCGTCCAGGTATGGTCTGAAGTGTTCGACAGAATTTAATATGGCCAGTAATTCACGTTCTGTCACCGAGTAAGATCGTTCCTGGGGAGATAATTTCCGAGAAAAATAGGCGATTACATGTTCGGACCCATCAGGCATATTTTGGGAGAGATAGCTGCCGACGCTTATGGCACTGGCATCACAAGTTAACGAAAAGGGAACAGTGTAGTCGGGTGTTTTTAAAACCGGAGCGGTGGTCATGGCTTCCTTTAGAGCACAAAAGGACTGCTCTGCCTCAGGCGTCCAAGAAAATTCTTTGGATTTAATTTTCGAGCTAGTGAGTGCGAACAAAGGAGCGGCTATACGGGAAAAGTTGTTTATGAACCTGCGGTAATAAGAACACATTCCTAGGAATCCACGGACCTGTTTCGGGTTTTTAGGTCTGGGGTAGGATAACATGACTCTTACTTTTTCTGGGTCGGTGCGGATTCCTTCTGAATCGATAATGTGTCCGAGGTATTTCAGGGAGGCCTTGCAAAATTCCGATTTTGCAAGTTTAATGGTGAGGTTTGCTCCACGAAGACGGTCAAGAACAATGTTAAGGGTCTGGAGGTGGGATTCGAAATCTGAACTACAGATCAGGATATCATCGAGGTAACAATATACCTGATCTTGGACGTCACAAAAGAGTTCATCCACCAATCGTTGCATCGCCATACCACTGTTTTTAGCTCCCATGGGGCAAACTGTATATTGGAAGAGGCCTCGTCCAGGAACAAAAAAGGCGGTCTTAGGTCTGCTCTCTGGCGATAAGGGCAATTGCCAATACCCATGGCTCAGGTCCAGCGCAGTGAGAAACTTGATGTCTTTTAGATCGTCAAAAATTCGTAGAATATTGGGGATACGATATGAGTCTGCCGTAGTTACTTCGTTCAGTCGGCGAGGGTCCAATACGAAACGTGCCGTACCGTCTGACTTAGGAACGAGAAAACAGTTGTTCAGCCAAGGACTGCGGCTAGGCTCGACTACACCGAGTTCTATCATTTTATCGAGTTCCGAAATGATCTGCTGACGGCGAGCGTGGGATACAGGATACGTACGTTGTTTAATGGGTGGGTGGTCGTTCGTATCAATCACATGGGACACCAGGGTGGTTCGTCCTAGTCCTTTCTTTTCAAAGGAAATCTCTTCGAATCTACTGCGAATGTTTTCTATTCCACCCTTCTGCGTAGCAGAGAGGTGGTCGTACGATACAAGGCACTTGGGGGGGGTCTGGAGGACCGATATGACGACATGTTCTTTATTTATATTAATATTTACGTCCGCATCGGGGAAAAGTCGGGGGGCCAAGCCTGAGTCACGCAGGAATTGAGCACCCAATATTATCGAGTCCTCCAAGGATGGTACTGTACGAAAAGGTACCGTCAAGGTTCGGTTCTCGAAGGAGAGTGGAAGAGTAATAGTCCCGGTGATTGTATGGGGGGTCGCATCAGCTGTATAAACCACTCCTCCGGTGGGGCAGAAATCTAATTTAAAGTTCTCGAGGCTCGATGACAAGGAACCTCCCAACACGTTTGTGGCAGCTCCTGTGTCCAGTAAGGCTCGAAAATGGATGCCACGAATTCGGCAAGACAAAAACGGGCGGCTGTAGAGGTCGTTACGGATGGATAAGGCGTTCATGTTGTATATATTATGGAAGCATTGAACCGTTTTTAGCCAATCCTCCCACTCCTTACGGTGTTCAGGGGATTGGCTCATTGGGCGTTTTTTGTCGTGCGAGAGGTTTTGGGTGGGGGACGAGAAAATTTCGAGGTGTAAGGAGGGTTCCTCTGGGCGTTTTGTCCTTCAGGACGAGGGGTGAAGCGAGGGTTGTCCCTTATAGGTCGGCGAGGGCACTCCCTGGCAAAGTGTCCCTCCTGTTGGCAGGAGAAGCAACGTTTGGCAGGGGGAAAGGCGACTGAGGTGACGGTAGGTCCGCGAGCAAGTGGTTGAGGGCAGACTGGCTTCCTTAGTTGGTCGAAGGAGGCGACCAGCCTTTCAATGGCCATTACAGATGTTGGATCAGCCGCAGCCAGCAGGGAATGGTAATCTGGAAGTAATCCCCTCTTCGCCACACTGATAATATCTGCCTCTGGGAGTGGAACGTCCAGCCCCGCGTTCAACTCCTGGACGCGAGATATAAAATCTATAGCCGATTCTTGGGGCTTCTGCGCAGAACTCCAAATCGCCAATCTCCTCTCCTCCATGAAGTTTGGTGCTTCAAAGCGGGAAAGAATGGACTTTTTTAATTCCAGCCACGAGACGTCCTCGGAAAATTTCAACCGATAGAACGCCAGAGCTCTACCTTGAAGAAACTCTGGGAGGGCGAACGTTAGCTCTTCCACTCTTACTCGTCTGGAGCGGGCCACCTCCTCTAACCTTTTAAGGAATTCTCTGGCGTCGCCGGAACCGTCAAACGTTGGTACCGGCCAGGTGCTATAGTTCGTGTTGATGTGCGGGAGGGATCGGCTCCTCCGACGTAGTAAGGAACTTGTAGGTGGTGTTGGGGGTAATTGTGGAGATAAAAGCGAGCCATCAGTCTGTATTGCTTGCATCACTAGGGTGAGGTCCCTAGAGGCCTGAGCTCTGACCACGGGCGCGACTTCAGGAAGTTCAGGGCCCAGGTTTTTATTGTAGTCGTTGGCCTGCCTCCGAAGCGTTGATAGAGCGCGCTTGGGAACTACGCCGCGCGCTGTCAATGCATGCTTTAGCGTAGCGGCACTTGACGAGTTGACATTGGGGATAACCGAACACGCTGAAGATGCACTCATTTTTAGAGTTGACAATTATTTTTGTACTAAATTCAACCAAAAAGTACGAGAAAAAAATAGAAAATCTACCAGTAACTTGCAACGAGGCAGTTAAAACGAGTCCACACGCTTGGGCGCCATGTGTGAAGGTCCAATTGTTTGCCCTTCTTTGCCGGCTGCTCAGGTTCGAGCTACGCTCTCACCGTCAGGGGATGTCTTCGTTGCAAGTTAAGGTAGTTGAATAATATATACATTAAGGTTTAGCAAAATATATTTCTCGGTCACTTGAATGGGTTGTCACGCCGCCAATACAATTTCAATACAATTTATACATAGATACAATTACATACATGACTACAACGAAAGGTCAATACAATTTATTTTTGTTAGTAATCAATAATTTGAGAATATATCGTAAATAAGTTAATTAATATTTTATGCCGCGTGTGTCATCTTGAAGCTCTACAAAAATTAAACAAAAAGGATGTGACGGTACCTGGAGCCTTGTAAGGGTTTGTCGGCGTCGCATCGAACCGACTCTTCGAGAAGCACTAAATACTTCTCCAAGAGATGGGACAGTTCACCACCGGAAATGAATTCAGTGACTATGTACAGCTTCCCTCCAGTCTGCCATTTCAGGAAACAGCTCACAATGAAGGATGGCGACCGCAGACCTCTTGTATATGCACCTCGACCCTTACTTGCTTTAAACAATTCTCGGATACTATCTGAGCTCGAGCAGAATCCTCAGAGCAAGCAATTTCTTAGATTCAACATGATGTACTTTGTGTACTTTGCGAAATGCACCCTTGGAGATAGCATCCAAATATTTGAATTGCTTGCTGTGCGTGTCACAGTCGATCTTAAACTCGGGCAAGAAGAAGCTTTCGATATTAGCTACAGGCCAAGCAGTTCGATTGGCTCGGAGGGGAGCCGTCAAAATAGAATCACTCCAGGATATTCTGGACCAAGGATGTGAAGCGCTATACACGGAGTAATTACTGTTTGATCTTACACTAAAAACACGTATCTTTTGATCCATAATAAATTTATATTTTGTGCTAGCTTACAGTTCTTTCAACCACTGTTTAATTGTGAAACATAATTAAGTTACTAATACCTCCACATTTTGAATGAAAAGTTGTCAACGATCTGAAGTTACTTTATTTTCAATTAATCCGATACAATATTATTCTATCGCACCACATTCGATATTATTTTTCTCCGATAAATGCTTTCAAAGTCTAAACCGAAAAAAGGCCGGCGGGAATCCAGATATCCAACTTGGCGTCACATGCGCGCGCCGAACGGCTTCGGCGGGAGAGTAGACGAAAATCGCCGCGCGCGCACCTCTAATTCTCATATCTGCCGATGGGGCGATACTGTCGGTGCGCGCGCAACTCTAATTCTCATATCTGCCGATGTGGCGATACGGTCGTCTGAGGCGAGCGCAGCTCGAACGGCCTTCGACGGAATATAGATAGAATTATTGCGCACGCACCCGTACTTTTCATCTCTGCCGATGGGGCGATAGTGTCGGTGCGCGCGCACCGAAGGTCACCATCTGTACCGAATCCAATGCCGTGTGATTTGAGTGTCGTAAGGAGTATTTATACTCCTTACAACGTATGCCTTGCCTTGTACAATGTTGGGTTCGTCAAGTAATGCCTGTAGTTCATAATTATATCGTATCATCCAAAATCCATTATCATTTACTGGACAAAAAATCTTTCTTAGGATTTTCCTTACAAATAATAAGAGGCTATTTTCGTTTTTTTTGTTAAGACCCAGAATAGGCATGATGACTAATTTTGAAAAACTATCTCACGATGTTTTTACGCATTCACTGTTTTCAAATATATATACATTTCTACATAAAATAAAGGTTTAGTAGCAAAAATCGCCATTTTAAAATCAAATTTGACATTTACGCCAAAAAAACGCTTGTAGTATCATGGCGGCTGCCGACCCTGACGGTGACGTCATGGTATCGTAAACTGCATATCACTACTATATGTAATATATGTGTTCTAAGACGATTTGTGTATTTATAATCAATTCAAAAGTGCATAAGTGTTGTGCGGTCCCTAAATGTACAAACACGACGAAAAAAACACCTACTGAGGTATTTGTTTTCGTCCCACGCGAAAAAAAAGAGAAATAAGTGATTAAATTTCGCACGGCGAGACACAAGTGAATTTTATTAAGTACGCGTTTACAATGAAGTACAGTATTTGTTCCCCCACTTTTAGCTCTCAATAATATAATATTTACCATTATTTAGGCAATAAGCATATAAAGAACTTCATTAATGTCCAAACGTCAAAATAGGCCATCATAAGTTTCCCGCGTATGTTTTTAGCTTATGAACACATAATGTAGAGAGAAGAAGGAGCATATTTTATCGATTTTCGAGATGTAAGTTGTATTTAAATTACAGATAAATAAAGTACTTATATGTACTTATTATTAAGTTTTTACGTTTCGAAATTCTGATGAACAAAAGTCTTTGTTCGACGCAAAGAAATATCCGACCATCAAAAGTTCCATTCTAGTTAAGAGTAGTTAAGACAGGCAGAAAAATAACTACTATGGCTGCTATTGCTAAAAATAACGATAGCAGATGAATATAGCTTGTTATGAACACAATACAAATAACGAGCGCTATGTAATAATTCGTATGCTGCTAAAATTGTAACGATGTTTTAAAACGCATGCTTCGCGTAATCGCCGTCGTTTCGCAAATCGCTTCATTGCATGAAAAAAATATAGCTTGCTAGTTTAGTTTGGCAGTGACCAGCATCATAACATGTCGAACGTTCGTCAGCTCACCATCGCGTGACAAAATTGTAGAATACTAAAACTAAATTAGTTTACCATACGTTGCGAGCGTTCATTATTTATTTATTTATTCAATAAAAACTAAGTTACATACAAAATACAATTAACATAGGCCCGATATTACAGTCGGCCCTCAACTCATTGAGTTTTCCAAACTCAAGATTAATGTTAAGGGGAGATTGAATCCATTTCCGTATTACAGTGCAATATGACATGTCAGTTACTAAATCTTCAATTATAGACATATTTCACTTTTTCTGTGGTTATTATCTGTCAAATTTAAATAACCTCAAATAATACGAAATACAAAACGGGACGCTACGACTTTAAATACCATTGTTTTATTATCCAACATGGTAAATTTAATTTTTTTCACCAAAATAATGCTTTTAAATGCCCGAGTTCGTTTCAATACGGCTGTCAGTTTGTTTTGTTGTGTGGCGCCACCTTCGATACAACACTGAAACTACACACGTTGCCTAACGCCTCTAGTGATAGAAACTGAAACTACACGAGTTGCCTAGCAAATGACAGTTGACTCACAGTTAAGTACTTAATCTGCCAGAAACGTTGAGTTAAATATTTGTCGTTTTAGTGACGTATTTGAGGGAAGATTAGTTCTAAACGGACACTGTAATACGCTATATTTTTGTAAAACTTGAGTTTAGCTCTTAAACTGACACTGTAATACCGGCCCATAGTGTCCCCCGATAGGTAGGCGAGTATCTAGGTAAATTGAAACTATTTGCTTTGATGAATACTTGTTCCATTTATATTTAATTTGTTTTAGTTTTAAGTATCTAATTAAAATATTAATATATCGATAACACCAAAATAAACATAGTCCAGACCGACAATTAATGCGTATATTGTATTGAAGACTATCAGAAGAATTGACGCGACCATACTATGACGTCGTGCGCTCTGATTGTTTTTTCTCATAAAATGGCGGACTAACACATTTTGTATTTTTATATTTATAATATTATTATTATTCACTCCTATAAATTAAAAAAAAAAACATTTTTTAAATCTTTATAACCTATTTTATTTTTTAAAATCATAATTTCAATGATTTTTTTCTTACAGTCATCACACCTATTACATATTTTAATATATTAATCATAATATGTATATGAATCATAACAGTTATCCCATATGTATATTAGATTCATCGTAATACATTGTGTATTTCCATTTCAACCTCATGTAACACTGTACAACTCCCACAAACAATATAATTACATAATTTTATTTTATAATCAAGCAATGAAAGCCACCAAGTTATTTATTTCTGAAACGTTAAATATTCTCCACCACGTTACAATACTCGGTGCGTGTTATAACAGATGCGTCAACGATTCAATAGAGCGGATAGCGATATTATTTGGTTTATTGTCCCAAATAAACCAAATAAATCAATAAATAAAAATAGCATGTTAAAAATAAGCAACATATTCCATATAGCTTGTTATGAAAAAAATAGCCATTTCGAACAACACAACAGTTGACAGTAACAAACACAATTGACAGTGACAATATGGTGACGTCATGCGCTCTGATTGGTGTTTCACATAAAATGGCGGACAAACATATTTTGTATTTTTATTTTAATAATATTAATATTATTCGCTCTTTTAAAATGAAAATAAATATATTTTTTCAAATCTTTATAACATATTTTATCTAATAAAATCATAATTTCAATGATTTTTTCTTACTGTCATCACGCCTATTCTGAGTTAAACAATTGTTATTTTACTTGTTTTCTCAGTGCTCCCTGTGAAAGTGACGAATTTATTGCCAAATATAGTAATATGTTTATTTTTTCTATACTTTCTATTGATAAGGATTTCTCAGAAATTCGCAATTCAACTATGTATTCCAATGTCATTAATTGCATAAATTCTGATTTATGCCCAAAAATTACAAATCGTTAATATTTATACTGGTAACTCTATAGTGTGAAGTATGGCAACACAAAAAAACAACTTCCTGTTTTATCTGTAACTGAAATACATGGTTTAGAGTGTAATCTGAATATATGAAATAAAATGTGTAGTTTAACGTCTACAAAATCACATCCCTTTATCAGAATATAACATAACAATAATGTGAGTGACCAAAATATATGGTAAAATGTATAAATAGAAACAGGACGTATTAACAAGTTGTGATGCATATTGTTATTGCTATAATGTTTATTGCGTTAGAGGTCCATTAACTTTATTATACCCAGCCATAGCAGTGCCACTAAAAATATACTTTTAACGGCATTTCAATCGATAATTTATTGTGCAAATCACGCCAGTGTAGTCAAAATCACGGAGCTAAATATTTATGTAAGAATATTATTATACATACTTACTTTAGTAACTTTATTTTCATAATAAATAGTTTTTATAAATGTATTTGCATTCAATTGATAAGATCAGTTGTTGTAACATGTGAAAGCCGAAAACGCATTGTTTACTTTGTAACAAACACAAAAATATTCAATTTTATCAAAATATCGAATGAATCGAGCTGGAAATGACATCGTCATCGGGAATATACAATTCTGAAAGTTTTAGAGCTTTTACTCGTCGGGTATTTAGTCAAAAATCGATTGTGAAATTCCAGTACAGACATTCACAAAGAAAGTTCTGTGTGGACATCCAGGTGGAAGACGAAAGGTTGAAAGACCGCGGCTGCGATGGGAGGACGAAGTTAGAAGGGATGCTTCCCAACTACTGCAAGTGCCGGGCAGTTGGAGAGTTGCTGCAGAAGATAGGAGAAGCTGGAGGCGAAGACTGACGGAGGCCAAGGCTCGATATGGGCTGTAGCGCCATTGAAGAAGAAGAAGAAGGTATACAAACCATAATATATAGTTTCAAAACGAGGATACGAATAATTGAGATGGGAGAGGTAATACATACAAAGAATAATAGAAAACCCTAAAAAACCTTCAATTAATTATTCTATGGAGATAATTGAACCTATTCATGTCTCGCTCTGTCGTATTCAAAATCTCCGTCTGCATTCTTCTTGTCAATATGCGTAGTTTTGCCAATCGATATTATAATCATCATCATCAGCCGTCCAGTGTTGGACATGAGCCTTTTCGACTTCCATGCCTTTCTATCTCTCGCCAATATTTTTGTTATCAGACCATTTGGTCGGACCAGGGAATGCTTGGTCTATAGACCATCGGCTGTCCTAACCATATGGCTGGACCAATTCCTTCTCAGAGAAACGGCAGCCATTGTTCTCCTTCTGATTAACTTGTAGTTCTTCTTCTTGGTGCCACCTCAGATCCCTCCGACGCCGATTAATACTTTGGCATAGGCATCTCTGTCTTGAGCTAATCGTAACAGCTCCTCCAATCTGTGTCCTCCGGTTCATTCCCTGATGTTTCACAGCCAAGACATCTGCTTCCTACTCACAACCCACACCACGACCACCCTCTATTTTTCCTTTCACGACGAGGTGCAGTAGACCGTATTTATTGTTTCGAAAAATATGTCCCAAGCATTTTCTATAAATTGTCTTCCCACGCCAGCTGTTCGCAACACTTCAATATCTAAAGCCTCATTTGTAATTGCAGTTATGAAAAAAAAACTCATTGGAATTTATTTCCAGACAGAATGTATAAAATACAAATATGTGCTAATTGGAAACCATTAAGAAAGAAGAATTATTCGACGAATGGTTATATTATACGTTGATAACATCTTTATTATCTAAGAAAATTCCATTGGCATATGAACCGCTATTTCAGCGTTTCTTAATAATTTAGATACATATGATTCGAATTCAATGATTTGAAAGGCAATGTATGATTTGAATTCAACATTGATGAATACTGTTTAAAATGTATTTTCAATATTTTTTATTTATTCTTTACACTTGTTTTTTTTATTTTTTATGTGCTACTGACACCCGCTTCACTAGGAACTTCCCGTGTCGGAGCGAGTATCAAAATAACATTTATTAGATTGTCACAATACATCACAATTGTACCTTAAATATCATTGTCAACAGATCATTGTTTTCTATTTATTGTGATATATTCATTCATTTTATATTTAAGGATTAAATATCAGGAGTGGAATCTCTTAGAAAATGAGGAAACGAGAGTTATATTCGGATTGAGGAGATCATTTTAGATAAGAATTAGCAGGATTAGTGTCAGGGCATGAAAAATAATTGGTAGACCAGTGTAATTCAACAATATTTTCGCTACGATAGAATTCCATTTTATGATCCTATAATATAATCTTCTTTGTACTGTTCCTTGTATGTCTTGTTATCACGTACCGTAGTCTGTCATTTACTGTTATTTACATTGTTCTTATAATTCAACTGTACTGTTGGGTATCCAAAAAAATAATAAAAATAAAAATATTTTGATGATTTTTTCTTGCAAATTTATCCAATATCGTACAACATACATCGTACATAAATAAAAAAACAGGTGCCCATAGTTATCAGTAAATAATATTAAAAATCACGCGGGCTGCGTAGAACATGATTTTTAGGTTTTATACTTGGTTGGTAAATGCATAAACTGTCCCCTACTCCGTCGACTACTGTAAAATATTTTGTTTGTTTTAAAATACTATAGTTATTGTAAAACAAGTTGAACTCATCACGTGGGTGCCCAGATTGCAAATTTGTGTATTTTTGCTTGGTCGGTATATGTGCAAACCACCCCCTTCCACGGCGACAAGGCTCAAGAAATTTAGTGAAATCTCTTCCTAGGTACAGAATAGTATTTCAAAACAAACCTTTCCTGTTTTTTTTTAATTTCAAGGTAATCCTAGTGAAATAAAAAGATATTATATAAACGTGAAAATATGATAACATTATGTATAATATCGAAGAAACACTGGTAGAAGTAGATAATTTTTTCATTAGTTCTCACGTTCCCGATAAATTAAATAATGTTATTAATGAACGTTATTGAAAAGTGGACACGAGTGAAAGTAAATCTAATTTATTTAGTTAAGATAAGAAAAAATCTGCTATTTATTATAAATTAAATAAAAAATATGTATAAAAACACATTGAAACACAATTTTAATCCACAAACGAGTATTAAATTTGATGACTAAACAAATTATAAGTGGGCTGAGTATAAATATTGTGAATTTAATAATGTAAGCAGACAAGCGAAAGCGCTTAGGCCATTAAAGTTTATACTCGTCTGTGTATTAAATCTGTATTTTACTTTATTTTAATAAATATATTCTTTAACGTCCATTGTGTTAACGATAAAACTTTGATATTATTTCTGCTATTTATTTTTAAAAATTCCATTTAATTTTGTTTTTGATTTATATCACTAACTATGTGTAGCCATGATCCAATTCGTCTGGTTCCCCTTTCTAAGGGTTACGAAGGTCAGATGGCAGTCGCTTCAATGTAATAACCAGACTAGCCAATTCCAGGATTATGGTCAAAGCGTACCCCGATAGAAATGAGACAAAAGCGCTAAAGAGAAAGAATTTTGTTTTTGACTTGCGAGTACCCGACATGTCTCTTCAGACCTTTCCATCCGTTCAGACCCCTGTGTTCCTTTAGACATACCCTACTCTGTCTGATTTTCCCGTGAAAACATGTTCAACATATCACCGGATCGATGAATGAATTCCACGTAGCATATTTTTAGTAAATAATTCTTGTGTGAGATTGTCAAATAAACAAAAAAAAATATATCCATATAAATATCTTCTTGGGTGTACGCTGAAAAAAATATCCATGATTATGGCCCGAGATATCAGTTGGCCCTTAAATCGTTGGCTTTAGTAATCCAAGTTAAAAATTTAGGGAAGATTAAATTTCATTCGCGTATTTCAGTGCAAAATGAAACGTCAGTTACGTAATCTTCAACTATAGATATATTTTACGTTTTTCTATGGTTATTGTCTATAACGCATCTGTCAAATTGTAATAACCTTAAATGATACGTGACGCGAAGCTGTGACTAAATATTATTTTATTATTATAACAACACATTATTTTATTTGTTTCATTACACAGCATGTTACTTTTTCAATTTTTTATACCGATCGATGTTTTTTTTAATTAAAATCAAACATTGTAGTGAAAAAATGTCATTGAATATGTACTACGTACGTAGTAGTTCAATGCAAAATGTATGTACATTTTACAGATGGATATGGAACTAAGTGATAATGATAAAATAGTGTCTTATGTAGAAAATTTAAGAATACACATGATATGTATATAGAAACAGGATGGATCAATTTAAAAAGTGGGATGAAAAACATCGCAAAAATAAAGTTGCGTGCCTGACGTTTCATTATGGCTGACAGTTTATTTCGTTTGTCGTCAGGCAATACATCGTAATTATGTAAAAAATAAAATAAATATTAAATACATGAACCACTTCTATATCAAGTCTTTTATTTTAACAACAAAAATAAATCATGATTATAATTATTATGCATAGTTATTCGTAGTATAAAATGAAATAAAACATTAAAGCGTGCGGCGATTAGTACGCCACCTGGCGAAAAAGACTATAAACAATACTTAACTCAAGATTAAGACACGCGATCCGCCAGAAACGTTGAGTTAAATATTTGTCGTTTAGTGACGTATTTAAGGGAAGATTAGGTAGGTACTGAAATACGCAATATTTTTGTTAAACTTGAGTTAAACTCCTAAGGGCCGACTGAAATACTGGGCCTATGTATCTTGTGTCATCGTTCAATCTTTTGTCAATACTTCACCACTTGGCTCTTAATCCCTGAATGCATTTTTACAAGAAGATATTGAATGAAAAATCGCGAGATTAAGAGAAAATCCACGACTCCGAAGGAATTTGAACATGAGAGTTTCTGATATAATACATACTTAAAGTTAACAGTGTACCTTTCTTATAAATAAAATGGTCACCTTTAGTATCCTTTACGTGGGCCCTAGGACATCGCATCACATATATAATATTCGCAATAAGATACTTTCTCCTTGCAATTTACAATTATCATAACTGCTATCCACGTGGGCCCGGTTGCCTGATACCGAAACGCACCTAAAGATCTGTATCGATGCTTAATTATAGCATCGTATATATTACGAGTTTACCCAAATCGTAGTTTTAGAAAAATCCAGCAGGATAGCTAATATAATGATCATAATCATTTTGATGTTGTCTATTCATCTCATGTTGCCCACATAGTTTTGTCTGGCATTTGACACCGGTAATATGTTCGTTAACAATAACGATATTACCTTATTTTATTTTAATTTTGATCAATAACATAATATTTAGCAGGAATCGTATCATTGTGAAAGAAATTATCAAAGAAAGAAATTAATAAAATTCAGTCAGTTTTCAATGCTGCAGCCAGACTCATCACTGGAGCCTCCAAATTTTCTCACATCTCTCACCATCTTCGCAATCTACATTGGCTTAAAGTCCCCGAAAGAATTGAATATAAGCTCTGTCTCATAATCTTTAAAGCACTTCGTGGTATGGCTCCTACTTACCTCTCCGAACTGTGCATTCCGCTTTCAATAAATGACAGACAATCATCACTTCGTTCTGCCTCTTCATCCATGGTTGGGAAATTAGTTGAAATAAACAGGGTGCACACAACTAATTTCGGTGATCGTGCATTTGCTGTGGAAGGACCAAATGCATGGAATAAGCTCCCACACACCCTCAGACAAACCGAAAATATATCTTCGTTCAGAAAAAAACCCAAAACGCACCTTTTTCGCAAATCTTACCAGAGCCGAAATGATACAGCGTAATCATTTTTTCAGCGCCCTTGAGGTGAGATATTCACAAAAACGGCGCTATATAAATTATCCAAATTTATTATTATTATTATTATTATTGTGATTTATTTTATAAAAATAATGAACAAATATAGTAATATCAATTGCATTTTGAATATCATATAAAAAAAATTCTTACCTTTATAGTGTCATCAGTGTGACTTGTGACTAAATTTATTAAACTTTATTTTTGTATAGCTTCTAGGGCAACTATCATGTTAAAATTTTATTTAAAACACACCCAATTCCAAGTTGCCACATTCTGGAGACATAAAATCACAGATACAGACTGAAAACACAGTCAAATACGTGTGTCCAACGGGAATCGAACCCGAGACCTTTGGTTCAGTAGTCAGATATATAGCTAACTCCACGAACCGAGCTGTATTCTAAGCGAGTGTATTCTATGATCTAGTCCAATCAGCTGGCCGTCAGTCGACCAGTAGTAGGCAAACCGTCGATAGTGTATGATTTCGTCCGACCGTCGGAACTATAATATTATTTAATTGTGTGAAACATCGTTTAATTGTGACAGACAATCTACATAATATATGTATCATCGGTGTGGAGAAGGCGGCCTGACACATTAAGAGCAATTTTTTTGATCCGCTTTGAGGCCACATCTCGCACCATAATATTCCAAATAATAATAATCCAGAAAAAGATACAGTCCACCCATAAAAATCCTACGTTGTGTATTGGCAACAAAATTATTTAGTGATAGTGTGTACGTGGTGTAATCTCGTAGTGTCTATATTAATTAATGATGATATCAAAATAAACTGCATTGTTTTATGTAACAACATATATTCTAGGGCATGTACGATATGGGATGATGCGTCCCGGGTGACAGAAGTATGTACCTATGTATGTAATGTACGTTTAATATGCAAATTATTATCTCTGTTTGCATCGACCCGGCAGTCTGAAGTTAGCACAGAACAGTACAAGTTTCTGTGATTCATTACGTTTTGGACAACATAATTAATGGCTCCATTCTCAGCGCCGCCCGGCCCGGCCCGGCCGCGCAATCAACTTTCAATTATATATTGGAGACGGCCCTGTCCTGTAACTATTTATGAGAGATTTTAATTATGGGTTCCTGCATTACACCAAGTACCAATACATGTTTCTTAATTATCTTTTAGTATTAATATTTTTATTTGATTTTTTTTACTTATATTCTTGACTGTTATAATAATTGTGTATACATACATACATACATACCATCACGCCATGTCCCTCACGGGGTAGGCAGGGAGAACCGAACGCCACTTACTTCTATCTTGACATACATTAATCGCCTCGTCAACATTCACACATCGTTTTATACATGTTCGTTTGTTGTTCATGCTTCTAACATTTCCGTCTTTCAAAATATGGTTCACATGGACGTTCCATCCTTTCCTTGGGCGGCCCCGACCTCTCATTCCATTCCTGTCCGCAATGTATATTTTCTTCGTCAGGCGTTCCTCATTCATTCTCCCCATGTGGCCAAACCATCACAATGTGTTCACTTTCATTCTATCAATAACATCTATAATTGTGTATAATAGGTACCTATATATATTTTATGGTCATTTTCGTACTCTTCTCAGTTATATTTGTAAATATTTTATGGTTATTTTCATACTCTTCATAGTTTTAATTGCGCCTGTGAGTATTTTCTGATTGTTCAAATACGTAATAGTTATAATTGCGTGTGTTTTCTGGCCATTTTCATACATCTCGATAATTATGAGTATTTTCTGGCCATTTTCATATATCTCGATAACTATGTATGTGTATTTTTTGGCCATTTTCATACATATCCATAATGATATGTATTTTCTGGCTATTTTCATATATCTCCATAATTATGTGTATTTTCTGGCCATTTTCTTACATCTCAGTTATAATTGTGTATTTTCTGGCCCCTTCACAATTATGTATAATTGTGTGCATTTTTGAAAATTTTCATACCTACTCTATACAGTTATATATGTATAATTGTGTGTATTTTTTGGCCACTTTTTACCGTAACTAATCATGTGTATTTTCGGCCATTTTCTCACTTTTCTCAATTATAATTTCATCTATTTCGTCTGGTCATTTTCACAATCTTTACAGTTATAATATTGTGAGAATTGTTTGGTCATTTTATTTCACGTAATATTCTTAAGTGCACTTTACACGGACACTATTTTCAACGCGACCCGGTTTTCAACGCTTAAAAATAGTATCCAAAATACAGGTTACTCCAAACATCGCTTTACACGCAACGCTTAAAACAGCATCCAAAATATAGGTTACTCCGAGCATCGCTTTACAGTACTTTACACAGTTTACACAATTATATGTGCATATTTTTGATATAATATAAATAAATGTATATCGAAAAATTATATAATAATTATAATATAGTATACCTATCGAAAGTTTAGACACTTTCCAAATAAACAAAATACATCGCGAGCGAATGTCACACGTAAAAGTCAACGCAAACGGCAGCCATTTTGACTCGTCGGTAACGACGACAGCGAATAATTTTACAGATTTCTGTTTTACCAAAAAGGATGAAAATCGCGTTGAAAATAGAACACGTTCTATTTTTTTGCTCATCGCGTTGAAAATCCCGTCGAAATCCTGAAACCCGTTGAAAATATGTAGTGTTCGTGTAAAGTGCAATTTATATTCTTTTTTTCTAAACCTTACATTGTTATGCTACAATTGTGTTGTGAATACTGGCTTTGTCTTTCTTTGTATTCATTAGGTATACTCTAACACTCAGTCCTTAGTCGCCATGATCTGCGACTCCAAGTTGTCGTGCATTCAGCTCCCTTTCAATATCTTTGGCTTGGGTTTTATTTGCTATAAAAAATATGTATTGCAGTCAAGTATTGTTATAATAACAATCAATAAAGATTAATGATATAAATTATGCCAAAAGACTAAACATTAGACACCAGACACCACTCAAACTTAAATAATGAATTATTTTCACATCCAAATACGTAGAAGACAAAGAGACAATGATAATATTATCATAACTTGTGTAAACTTCTTATATAGACACTAAGATGCCATTGTGCAAATATTTACTTACTGCTAATTATTCGCGTATAAGGTAGGTACTTTCTGCATATATTAAACGTGTTGCAATAGAATAAAAAAACTCATTACAAACAATAGAATTGTTCTGAGAAGTATTCAACTATGATACAATAATATTTTTGCATTTAAATTTGCATTTATGAAAAATATGAGTCGGTTCTTACTGTCAGTCTTCAAGAGAAAATACCATGATTGTTTTTTTTTCTCTGGATTAAGTCAAAACAAAACGAGTGGGTTGTGGCCAACGCTATTCTCCTCACTACCAAGCCTCTCAAAAAAGTATTCAAATTCTGTATGGATAACTTGAACTATTTTCATGAAATGAGTTTTTGAAATGTTTTATTATGATAATTACAAAATTTTTCAAAGTCATTTTATGAAAGCGGGATTTTCAACGCAATGAGCAAAAAAATAGAACGTGTTCTATTTTAAAATAAAAATATCACATATTATTTTCAAATAGTTAAAAAGGCACCTTGAAATAAAAGTTATTTGAAAAAAAATCAAAATACTTTAGTCTATAATCGATAAAGTATCCGATTCCTATTTCGAATTTTCGTTGAAATTACCTACATTTATGCCTGCGTATGTACATTCAAATTAATAACTTACTATTATCGAATATTTTTACTCCTCACTACCCTAAGAGGATATATTGGGGAGTTATGAATTCGCAATGAAGAACTGTACAAAATTTATGAAGCCCCAAAGATCTCAACCCATTGTAAGACTGCTTAGGTTGAGATGGGCTGGCCATGTACAGAGAATGCCAAACACGCGACTACCCAAAAAAAATCATGTTTGGTCACCCGGGAGGTAAACGGAAGATGGGGAGACCAAGACTGAGATGGGAGGACGACATACGGAGAGATGCAGAAAAGCTCCTGCAGGTCCCTAACTGGAGAATGGCGGCTGAGGATAGAAGAGGTTGGAGGCGCTTGTTGAAGGAGGCCAAGGCTCGATTTGGGCTGTAGCGCCATCGAAGAAGAAGAAGATGAATTCGCAATTATAAAGGTTATTTTTATATTGCAGATTATCAAATAGTAGAATCATGATTAGATCGTATTCTGAAAGTTTCATCACAATGTGTCTCTGTGTGTGTGCTGTGTACCTACTATGTGCTATGTACTATGTACGGCGTGTTTATTCTACTTTATCGATAGCGTTGGCCACAACCCACTGTTTTTTTTATTTATACCTACGTATTCTTCTATTTGTTACTTTTTATTGTATTTTTTTAATTTTTCATTTATTATGTATAGAAAACTTTTATATGTAACAAATGTAATATTTGCAATTTATTACATGTAAAATATGGTTTGTGTAACTTTGCACGCCCCCCCCTCCCCCCCTCCTGCTCACAGACTAGATTAAAAAAGTATTATTATAATTCTTTTCACCATGTACAAGTGGCAAGCTTATAACCAAGTGGCATTTTTTTCAACTAACCATTGTTTTCAGTCCAGAGAAGTACCTACGAACAATGTGAGAAAATATTTTCATTGATTTTCTTCAGTTGGGAATCGAACCAATAAAATTGATTTACCACTATGCGACTAGGAAAATTATGATTTTTCATATTAAGAGAAAAATACATTATTTTTATATAACACTAATAAATTCACAACTACACTCAACTCACATAAACACCATACCGAAATCAATCATAAATACGCAGATTTTCAAAAAAGAGAATAATAAGAGTTTAGTGTTGGTCACAACCCAGTGATTTTTTATTTGGACTAAACGATTTAAACAGAAGTAATAAATGGGTGTACGTTTTGTATTTATATTTATTGGAACTAAGAAACATTATGATGTGTGTGGCGTATCTAATTGTCATGTGTGTACGGTTATATGGATAGTTTTATAGTTTAATGTATTTATTATTATGTGTGGTAGGTATATAATATGCGTATCTAGGAACAAAGACTGCAATAGATGAATGTGTAATTATGTTTATATATAGTCTTGAGGAAAGACAATACACAGTCAACGAACCGCTCTCTTGACGCCATTAATGACTTCTGATGATGATGATAATTATGTTGCAGTAATTTCCTTACTAATACAAATTTTGTACTTATACTACTTGTGCCACTGAATCGTACAGTGTCGGCTCGTTATTTTTGTTAAGTTTAAGGGTTATATTACAAAACGTATCTACTTCCTTTGCATACACTCAAGACGAACCTATAAGAAGATAACATTTTGACAGCTCATTATAATTTTGTTGAAATGTTAAATCCTGTTTCTTTCTACATAAGACGCATTATAAAATAACGAACAAGAAAATGTGGTTGTGGTGCCTAGCAATAAGAAAAATAAGTGCGTAATAAAATAATTGTATTGTTATTCTTAAATAAAAAATAAGGACATCCTTTTCATAATTTCAAAATCGACGTAATAACGGTATAAATAAAACCTAAATATGCATGTAAAAAGCAGTTGTAATAGTTTTGCTGGAAATAGTTTTGACATGTATTATCATGAAAGTTTCATAGCTCTCTAACAGGTCGGAAAGTCAGTTAAAAATCGATTACAAAATTCCTGTACAGGCAGACTTTGCTACATACCTTTTGATCAGTTAAAAATTGACTACTAGTTTCGGGAGAGCCTTCCTTCCACCTGCAAGGTGTATTGTAACTGTTAATTTATTTTTTAATTGAGATTATTTTTTAATCATGCACCACAAAGTAATCGCCAAATCCATTATTTATTTTATGAGAAGATAATATTTCGATTAATCAAATATTACTTACCACACCTTTTTCTGACATTTTATCTCTCGATCTCTCAAATTTATTTGAATTTAAACATTTTTGATTTCATCTCATCTCCGCCAAATGACAGTGTTACAGTGTATCTTATCTCAAACCGCGCTCAATAATTAATTGACCATACAATAATAATATAATGTCATAAAAAAACAATACGCAGACATCGGTTTGGTAAATAGTTGATATTTGCAGATTTGATGTAGATTGGAGAAATCGGACACTAGTGTCTTAAGCGCAATTTACAGGGACGAGGTTTTCAATGGGATTCAGGTTAATAAAAAAATAGTATTTCTCAACGCGTTTCGTAAGACAGAAATCTGTAAAATTATTCGTTACAGACAAGTCAACATGACCGCCGTTTATGTTGTGTTGAGTTTGACGTTCGCGATATCTTTTGTTTATTTGGCATCTCTCGACCAGAGAGCATTGCTTTTAATCGAAAACAAAAAAAGTGAAGATTACAAAAAAATTGTCCAATTCAAGTCAAATGCCGGGTAGTCAAAATGCAAAGTTAAACGAAGAAAACTAGAGAAAGATAAAACACCGTTGAACGAAAGAGGAACAAGCGAAAAATAAAATGCTGCATGTTTCACATAAATGGCACATTCAATTGTTTCGTACTTGCAATAATAGGGGTTGCAAATAAAGGAGAAAATAATAGTCGTGTAAAGCGATGTTTTGAGTAACCTGTATTTTGGATGCTGTTTGAAGCGTTGAAAACCTGACCGCGTTGAAAACCTGACCGCGTTGAAAACCTCGTCCGTGTAAAGTGCGCTTTAGGCTGTACCTATGTTTTTAGATGGTGAATTCGAATTTCTCGAAATTCTTATGTAGTACTAACAACTTAAGAGTTACAAATAAGATTCGGTGAAAATAATTAGGTAATTGTCACATAACAACAAACGTACCTTTGTTTATTCTGCGGAATTTAGGCCGAGAAATAAACAAATATTTTTAATAATATGCGCAATGAACCTTTTGCAATGTATAATGCAAATACACAATTATTTATGCATGTCTCGTTTCCAGACAGACAAATGGCATATAGCCTACGTTGAATGCTTTGTTTAATACACTGGTATAAACAATTAGTTATCTATATGTTTATTTGTTTGCCTTTTGTTTCAAATTAATGGTTGAATTGTGCGCATTGAATTTTCAACAGAAGAAAAAGTAATTAGCTATGCAGAAGCTAGGTGGCACCATTTAAATATATAGACAGGGGACGCGTTAGGGAATGTAAAAGTCAATCAAACACAAGTTACTGGCTTATATTTTTACAAATTCGTCTCGAAGGGACACCAAATTTTATTGTTATAAACATAATAGTATATAGGTAAATATATTTTAAAGAAAGGAACAAAATATATAAAAAAAACATTCTTGTTTAACCAAGTTTTTCTTGGAAAGTTTTCCAATTGTATGCGCTCCTGTTATTGCATTACTTCTTAAGTGGTCATCTTCGTGGTAGACAATATTATCTTTTTCATTTTCACTAGTTGGAATAGTTAATTTATTTTAATTTGATATAAATGGACTAGTGTACAAAGGCCAACAATTATCATTCTGTTAATCGCCCATTTTGTTTAGAAATGAAGAGTGTCGTAGCTTCACGGAGACATTCGGTCAAATTGTAACATTATCTCTTCCCTCTGTTGTGAGAATAATTAAACCAAAGTTTGGTTTAATTATTCCCTCACCAGAGGGTAAACCAGATTAATTTTTAAGAAAATTCTGGGTTTCAAATAGGGTTTTTTCATTATTTCTCTCTGTGTAAGTATAACCGGAATTCCTTTAAAAACAGTCTCACTAACCCAATGGGATATAGTGGGAGTTATGAATTCCTAAATTTTAAGGTTATTTTTTATTGCAACTTACCATAATATGCAACATGGAGGGCACTCAACAGACTAAGAACAGGCGTCACCCGCTGCTACAGTAACCTCAATAAATGGGGCTACAGAGAGGAAGATACTTGTGAGTGTGGCAATGTGCAGGACAACTCGCACCTTCTCTCATGCCCCTTGATTGGAGTAACATGTACACATGAATACACCGTGACAGCGAAGGAAAGCGGCATCCGGGTGGATGAGCACTGGAGTTATCTAATTTGATGGTGTTCCGGACACGGAAAGAAAGTAAGTAATGCAAATTATCAACTAGTGTCTTGGTGATTATATTCTGAAAGTTACATCACAATGCATGAAACTGTGCTATGTACGGCGTGTTCTACTTTATCGGTTATAGAAGTTTGTATACCTAATACTCGCTTAGACACAATTAAATTTTGAAGGATATCTGAATAGTGCTTGTCATTTTTTTTAATTGTCAAATATTTCAAAGTGACCCCATGTTCTGGAAACTTAAAATTTGATTATTTTATTTTAAAATTGCTAAAAAGGCACATCACTTTCTTAAAATGGCATGGAAGAATTATCAAGTTTTCAGAATAACATAATTAAATGAAAAATAAATAAACAAACTTATTTCATAAAAACGCTGAAAATTTTATATACAAAATTTAAATACTTTGTGGAGTATCTTGGCAGTGAGGAGTAAAGCTTTGGCCACTACTCACTCTTTTTAAATGGGACTTTAGATCATATTTTATGGAACAAATACACATACATTCTAAAGTATTCAAAAATAATATATTTTTTTCTGGATTTTGAAAATACGTAGATATTTCACTAATGATGATTATCATTTAGAAGAATAGAGAATATTGATTTAATGAAACACGCCCACTATATTTTGTTCCGACTAATTATTTTTTCTACATTTGTATATTCTATAGTCAATTATTAGTATCTAGTAAGAACCGACTAATATATTTTCTTATCAGAATCTATTGTTTCTTGAAATCTATCAAATTAAATCCTCATCACATTACGTATTCAAAAGGAATATTATGTTGGTGTACAATAAAAGTAATGATACATTATTCAGATATTACAAACAACAACACACTATAAACTGACTATCAACTATTTTTTTCCACAGGTCTCATTGTGCCATTAAAAAATTAATGAATTTCGTCAGGGGTTTTCAATTTCAGGAATGTATTTGAGCGCTATTATTGGCGTAGCACAAGACACAATATTGTGTAGGTACGATTAATTTTGATTGACTAGTTTTGAAACTAGTTTATTAGTAGTGGTTAGAATCGATGGCTCAGATTGTTGAATAGGTGCTTTTTCAGCTAAATTTCCAGATTCGATTCTCGGTGGAGACGCACAAATAATTTTTTACGTACCGTACCCATTTTAATGTACCTGTCGTATAATTTTCGCCAAACAACGAACCTCGTTGGTTTACGTGCAAATTCTTGGCTAAAAGTTCTAGATGTTTGGCTACAACTTTACACATTATATATTCATAGAGCCAAAAAATGTGTCGTTTTAGGTTAGATGAGAATGATGGTTAGTAGGAATAAACGCACGCGTCGTGTTTCCATTTCCCAGGTTAGGTATGTATATCCGCACATCTGTCACCGGTCACCGTGATGGTGTTATGTAGTGCAATAATTTACCACGCAAACCAGAAATAAAAATTTGTTTTGTTTAGGTCAAACAAAAAATGTTTGACCTAAACATTTTATTGTTTCTTTTTTTATTAGTAGGTATTTTTATTGTTCTTTTTAAACTACTGTTATGGTGTAGCAGTTCGATAGTATTTTTGTATTTTATTTATATGAATTGAAATTTTATAAACTTATATAAAATGTGTATATTGACTGCGACATTAATATCTTTGTACCTACTTGCCAAGTATTGTTGCTGTCGACTGCGATTATAATATTTGGTAAGACCGCTCACTTTCGGTATGTTGTTTTGTATTTACCAAGTATTTACCTACCTATTGATTTATGTGTATTTATGGCCCAGTATTTCAGTCGGCCCTTAGGAGTTTAACTCAAGTTTAACAAAAATATTGCGTATTTCAGTACCTAATCTTCCCTTAAATACGTCACTAAACGACAAATATTTAACTCAACGTTTCTGGCGGATCGCGTGTCTTAATCTTGAGTTAAGTATTGTTTCTGGATTCGAAAATGAACGTTGCTAGTGAACGGTTGTGCAGTTGTGCTTCGTACGAATATTTGATCTACCTACGTTAACTACACAGCGAACAGATAAGATTTTATTGCTGTTATTTTTGTTTATCTATTTCAAGTTTATTCTTTCATATTTTATTTTGATTTTATTATTATTTTGACCGCAATATGATGAATTGCTATTGATTTTTAGGTTATTTCTGTTTTGCATTTGATTTGTTTGACAGCTATTTGACAGCTGCAGTTTTTGTTTTGTTTTTTTAATTTTTTCAATTACATAGTACCTACATAGGTACCTTTATTATTTTATTTAAGTGCTGAATCGCGAAAATGGAGGTGGACGAGACTAAGCCTCCTGATCCGAGGGCCTTGAAACGTAAGGCTGATGATGCTTTACTTGTGCAGGGTTCCTCGGATCCGGTAATAGGTCGTTCCTCTCCTCAGCCTTCCCCGCCCAAAAAAGATTATATTAAGAAATTTTACCCTGCTTACTCTACAGGGCCTTTTATAGTGTACGTCCAAAATATAGAAAATAAAAATATTAATACTATGTCTTTTGGAAGGAAATTATTTAATAACAAAATCAAAGATATTGCTATCGGTGGAGTTAAGGGAGAAGGGAGGAACAAAATTGTACTAACATTTACCTCTGCACTCAGTGCAAACAACTTCATTACAAGCGATTTTGTTGCTAAAAATGATATAAAAGCGTACATACCTACTTTTAAAATAACTAAAATGGGTTTAGTGAGGTCCGTAGATTTAGACTTAAGTGAAGAAGAAATTATAGAATTTACAAGTGTACCAGATTCTTGTGGTAAAATAATAAAAGCCAGGAGACTGAACAGGAGGGATACGTCATCAGGTTCCACGAAGTGGGTTCCATCCCAAACGGTGGTACTTACATTTGAGAGACAGTCCCTTCCCAGGAACGTATTCCTGTTCCACAACTCGCTACCCGTTGAACTGTATACCTACCCCACTTCTCAATGCTATATTTGCTGTAAGTTTGGCCATATTATGAAAGATTGCAAATCTAAGAACAACCCGAGATGTCTAAAATGTGCCGACCACCACCTAGCATCGGAATGCCCTGTCCCAGCAGGCTCAGAAAAATGTGTTAATTGCAATGGTCAGCACCCGGCAAATAGTTTTACATGTTCCTTTGTGACTAGAGAAAGAGAAGTCAAGTACATAATGGCCAAAGACAGTGTTTCATACAAAGAAGCAAGTAGTAAAATCCCCGCTCCTCGGAAGAGTTATACTGAGGCAATTAAAACTGTAAATACTATACCATCTCTACACCGCTCAAACAGTATATCTAAGTCTTCTCGAAATCCACAAAACACCCAAATATTCGATCAAAAAGGCCATGATGCCTGTTTACTTTATAATAATGGCCAATTAAATGACCCTCAAAACGGGTGCGCATTAAATAACCCGCACAAAACGATAATAAATAATAAATCAGTTGATGTGAGTTATGGTGAAACCTTACAAGTCATTGCAAAAATATTAATATCGTTGATATCTGATACTCCTAACCTACCGTCCCACGTTGCCTCTGCCATGCCATTTTTACTTGACTTACTGAGCCAAAAAAAAGTAGATAATCATAATGGCTTTGAATAATTGTAATACTCTCTCCATTTTACAATTTAATTGTCGAAGCGCAATTGCTAATAGATGCGATATAATTCATTTATTACAAAAATATGAAATTAAAATTTGTGCATTAAATGAAACCTGGCTGCAAAGTGGCCAGTATTATAACATTCCGGGTTATGATTGTGTTCGGGATGATCGTTTATATTCTAGAGGTGGAGGCACTGCCTTTTTAATACATAGATCGCTTTCTTGGAAACGAATCTCCTTACCACCAAATCAAGAAGTTCAAGTAGTTGCTATCTCGGTTTCAAATATTACATATATCTCTACATACATTCCTCCCCATAAATCTTTCGATGAACATTATTGGAACTCAATAATGGATCTCGTTCCTCCACCTTATGTAATTCTTGGAGATTTCAATAGCCATTCAGTGAGTTGGGGATCCGCATGGACAGATAGTTCAGGAAGATGTATACTATCATTTGTAGACTTACATAATTTATGCATACTGAACGATGGTTCTCCAACCAGATTTTCCCCTCCATCTCAAAACCCTAGCGCAGTGGATTTATCAATAGTATCTTCTTCATTAGCCTGCCAGTCCTTATGGCAGGTAATGAGAGATCCATTGTCTAGTGATCACTATCCCATTATATTGAATTTGCACATTAGATTTTCCCTCACATCGAGATTTCCTAGGCAGGGAAAAAATTTCAACAAGGCCAATTGGCAGGAATATAATGATTCCATCCAAGTTAAACTTGATAGTGAATGTGGCAGTTTATTTTTTTCTCCAGATGTAGAGGAATGCTATAAAACTCTGAAGGGTATCATACACGACTCAATTGACTGTTCTGTACCCAAATATTCTGAACACCAAAATAAAACCCGTCCTTCTCCACCTTGGTGGGACAGAGAATGTACTGAAATGGTTAAAAAGCGTAAATTTGCAGTAAAATCTTTTCAAAATAATATGACCATGGAAAATTTTCTGTATGCCAAACAAATCCAAGCGCAAACAAAAAAAATGTTACGCCAAAAAAAAAGAAGAGGATGGTATAATTTCTGCAGTTCTTTGTCGCCTAGAACCCCCACTTCAGTAGTTTGGAACTCTATAAGACGTTTCAGAGGCTCAGTCGTCTCCCCAAAAAACTCAACAAGAATTGATTCATGTCTTGAAGAGTTTTGCGACAAATTGGCACCTCCTTTTGTTCCCAATTATAGTGAACTGAAGATGCAGACTATTATTCCTCAACCTCGGCTGTCAATGCTAGACTCTCCTTTCTCGCTGAGTGAGTTGATCATCCCTTTGAAAGCTGTCAGGAATACATCTCCAGGGTTAGACGACATCCCTTACCCTGCTTTAAAATTCCTTCCAGATGACTTCAAAACTCATCTCCTTTCATTTTTTAACTTATGTCTATCTACAGGTTACATACCTGAGGAATGGCATTCCCAAAAAATAATCCCCATCTTGAAACCTGGAAAGGATCCTACTTACAGTAATTCATATCGGCCAATTGCCCTATCTTCTTGCGTTTTAAAGATACTTGAACACATGATTAAGAATAGGTTGGATTGGTGCATGGAACATAACAAACTCATACCTGCTCATCAGTTTGGATTTCGAAAAACTAAGTCGTGTTTGGATAATTTAAGCATACTTGTTACAGATATTCGTATTGCATTTAATAAAAAAGGAGCGGTTATTGCCAGTTTTTTGGATATCGTTTCTGCATTCGACAACGTCTTATTAGAGAGATTGAGTGAGATTCTATTGGGCTGGGAGTACCGCGTCTTTTGACGAACTTGATCCATAATATTCTCTCTGAGCGCAGTATAGTTATTGAGACTACCGATTCCCGATTAGTTAGAAAAATATATAAAGGATTGCCTCAGGGATCTGTCTTGAGCCCCATACTTTTTAATCTTTATTGTGCACAAATACATTCCGTTGTTACGAAAGATTGTAAAATCCTACAATATGCGGACGATATCGTAATATACTCGTTTAGTAGAGATATAGAGACTGCAAAAGAAAACCTGATAACGAATCTTCAAAACTTAAATGGCAAGCTTAATTCACTGAATCTGCATCTGGCCCCTTCCAAGTGTCAGACTGTTATATTTACAAAAAAACGTAAGCTCCCAAATATCGTTGTAACTATTGACAACATGACAGTCTCCTGTGTTAAATCGGTCAGATTCCTAGGTATGATCCTTGACTCAAAGCTTTCATGGAAACGACACATTGATACTGTGGTTTCCTCATGTGAGAAAAATTTTAATATTTTACGTGCTGTGAGTAGAGTATGGTGGGGAAGTCACCCGACCACAATGAAACTCATGTACAATGCTTTAATCCGCAGCCATCTGGATTATGGAAGTTTCATTCTCGACCCTCTCCCCAAATATCTCCAAAAGAGACTCGATGCAGTCCAATCAAAATCCCTTAGACTGGTGCTCGGAGCTATGGGATCATCACCTGTAAATGTCCTTCAAGTGGAGAGTGTAGACCCTCCTTTGATTCTCCGAAGACAATTTCTATCAGACAGTTTCCTTCTTAGAAGATTTTCAACCCCAAACAAATTGCTAACAGACCCATTAAAAATCCTTGTGTCTCTGCTGAAGGAACATATAAGGAGGGGCAAACAAATTCCATGTCTTTGCAAGAGTTATATATATTTCTCTCAATCTCACTACCTTCCCCCAGAATCTACTGTTCCTCCTTACTACAATATCCCTTACGAGGCAATTATCCACATACCAGAGATACATAAAGACATTGGTATTCTCAAATCTTCTTTTAACCCTTCTGAGAACCGTTCAATTTTCCAGGATTTTATTTCATCCTATCCCTCCCATATTCACATATTTACTGATGGTTCTAAAATGTCAAATGATTCTGTTCTGGGAGTCGGGGTATTCATTCCTAGTCTCAAAATTGAGAGCAAATATAAACTCTCATTCCAAACTTCTATATTCTCTGCGGAATGTGTGGCAATCAAAATAGCACTCGACTCCATACACAGTCTAAATCTTCAAAGGGCAATCATTTTTACCGATTCACTCAGCTGTGTCTCTGCAATCGCTTCTAATTTAAATACAAGACCTAATGACATAAATCTCTGTGAAATACGTAAAAATTTCTACAATCTGAGTTCCGTAGGTAAGGATATAAAGATTGCTTGGATTCCCTCACACCGAGGAATCGAGGGCAACGAAATTGCGGACAGGTTGGCCAAATCCGCCATAGAGTCGGGCGAAAATTTAAATAATTTCTTTCCTACATTCGACGACGTAATCCTATCGCTCAAGTCTCGAACTTGGAACGAGTGGGAGAAGGAATGGAACTCTCCGACTTCGAACAAAGGCAGATTTTATAAAGATATTCAACCTACGATTCCAAGAAAGCCTTGGTATACAGCTTATCAGTTGAACAAATGTGTCGTCTCAACTATATGTAGAATGCGGATCGGACATTGCTCAATAGCCCCTCATCTATTCAGAATAGGAGTTGTTAACAGCCCATACAGCGAGTGCGGTCAGGATCTCGAGACACTGAACCATGTGTTCTTTGCCTGCCCGTTGGTCTCGGATAGAGGTATGTACGGAGAAGTGGTGAAAATAGAAAGACCCTTTAATATGGAGCATCTGTTGGCGATTGGCTCACGACATGTAATATTAGAAATCGCTAAATTCATCTCCACCACCGGTATAAAGATATAGCTGATTGTAGGAAGCCTTTCACTCGACCATTAGAAGGTGACTGACGCATTTAATGTTTTATTGTAAATTCTTTAATTGCTTGTACATATGCTTCCCTTTTGCAATCATTTAATGTAAACCCCTATTTCTCTGAGATCTAATGGAATTCTGTTTTTACTCTTCTTTTATGATCTAAATTGTACAGCACAAATCCGCCTCTATTGGTGGCTGTGCCTTATTAAAAAAAAAAAAAAAAGTATTGTTTCTAGTCTTTTTCGCCAGGTGGCGTACTAATCGCCGCACGCTTTAATGTTTTATTTCATTTTATACTACAAATAACTATGCATAATAATTATAATCATGATTTATTTTTGTTGTTAAAATAAAATACTTTATATAGAAGTGGTTCATGTATTTAATGTTTTCTTTTTTACATAATTATAATGTATTGCCTGACAACAAACGAAATAAACTGTCAGCCATAATGAAACGTCAGGCACGCAACTTTATTTTTGCGATGTTTTTTCATCCCACTTTTTAAATTGATCCATCCTGTTTCTATAATTATAATGTGTATTCTTTAATTTTCTACATAAGACACTATTTTACCATTATCACTTAAGTCCATATCCATCTGTGAAATGTACATACATTTTGCATTGAAGTACTACAACTACGTACGTACGTAGTACATATTCAATGACCTTTTTTTCACTACAGCATTGTTTGATTTTAATTAAAAAAAACATCGATCGGTATAAAAAATTGAAAAAGTAACATGCTGTGTAATGAAACAAATAAAATAATGTGTTGTTATAGTAATAATATAACATTTAGTCACAGCTTCGCGTCACGTATCATTTAAGGTTATTACAATTTTGACAGATGCGTTATAGACAATAACCATAGAAAAACGTAAAATATATCTATAGTTGAAGATTACGTAACTGACGTTTCATTTTGCACTGAAATACGCGAATGAAATTTAATCTTCCCTAAACTTTTAACTTGGATTACCAAATCCAACGATTTAAGGGCCAACTGATATCTCGGGCCTATATCCGTTATTTTCTTTAGTGTTTTGTTCTTATGTCTTCCACTTTGCTATATTTTCATTATTATCGTTATCTAATGTTATAAACAAAAAAATTGTTTATATTTTGATAGGCATACCCACAGACAGGCTTTGACTTTTGGGATTTTTGTATGCACTGTTTCTTTGCTTTGATATTATGTAAATGTGTATTGTATAGTAACTAATTACCGTGTACCAAATCTTAAATAGATAAACAAAATATATATATTAAAATAATACACAACATCATACCCAATTTTAGGTTGCGAGAGAGAATCGAACGCCACACTATTCTATATTGATACACATTTTTTATGTTTCATTCACATACATGCATTTCGTACCTCCTCATCTTACAAAATTCCATTTACACGATTGTGCCAACTTTTTCTCGGCCGATCATTTCTGATTTATTTAAGGGAAAGTATGACGATGTGTATGTAATTTTCACAATGACATATTACATTAAAAAAATAAACAGCTCGAGATCTCAAAGGGACGATGCTCAGCTATGTTGCGTTAGGACAAGCACCCAGCGGCCGATTTCCAGCATGGTCCCAAATTCTCATTTATTTGTTTTGTTAAAATGAATAATTAAAAATATTAGTAATGATCATTAGTGTGTATGTGTTAAAATACTTTGAATAGACCTGTAACCGTTGAAATAATTTGTTCTATTCAAATGAGGGCGATCACAGTTGCGTGACGGCGCCTGGTCACGGCCCATTATTCTCTCTTTACCACGTGCCTATAAGAACCGACAACACATGGAACTATGTTATCGCTGTTTACACAAATATTATTATGTACTAACCGCACTACAATGACAGATGATGCAAATATATGTACCTACATTCAATATTACAAAACAATTAAAAAAAATTGTTAAGCAGTTTTATGGTAAATATGTTAGTTTGCGTACGTGTCCGTCTGGTTTAATGGCGACTACCGTCGTCCTGTCATTCGCCACAATTAGGTCCTCAAGGGTGCATACTAATCCCATCAGTGGGTATATCAGAAAGTGACTCTCATCGTCGCGCCGTAGTCAAAAAGGATGTCATCTTCAGATAGGTACCCCCATTTTACGAGGTACACTCTATATCGTATCATGTGACACCAACCTTTAATCTGTTGAGGGTGGTCCATATATGGTAAATATACCTACAAGGAAGAAACATGAACCTATCTTGCTAGGAGATGAAAAAAACAGTGAATTATATTTAATTTCAACTGCTTAACACTGCCGAAATGAAAATGCTTAGATGGGGTGGTGGTATTACAAGAGTTGGTAAGAACACAGCTTAATTTTCATCCGCTCCCAGAAGGTCACTATCTCCTATGTGGCTTTTTCTATGTGATTTCGTTCCTCGAACGTCTCCCTAATCCGCTTATATTTCTTTTTCTTGCAGTAGATCAGCGATCAGTGGTACAGGAGTTTGTCTTAGTTCTGGGATGAGAACGTCAAACTCTCCCTACATTTGTTTAGTTGTATTCCAGGTGGTCGCTGTCACCGCTGACTCCCTGCAATTGCAATTTTGGGAAGTCTTTCTTGATCCATCTTCCCTTTAATTGTTTGCTCCTATAGTCCATTTCCCAGGAGTCATTGGTAATGCTAAAAGGTGTATGTTATTAATGCCTGCACTTGTCCATAGTCGCTCGTAGCTTCTTCAGGTATTCCCCATCTCTAGATGTTCTTTCTTGCTAGACCAACCCCGAAATAAAATAATTTACGTACCTAATTGTGAAGAAACTCTATAAAGAAAAAAACTCTCTGAACGTAATATAACTAAGCAGGCTGAGATGGGTCGAGCACTTTCAGACATTGCCTTCATTACGTGTGCCAAAAAGAGTATTAGAGGGGGAGTATGTGAACGAAAAGTCGGGAGACCGAGGTTGCGATGAGAGGACGATATTTTAGGAGAGGTAGGAGGAAGAACTTGCTGGAGGCTTGATATGATATGGGCCGTAGAGCCATCGAAGAAGAAGTATTTGTGTCAATAGAGAATAGTAAACCTATAGATTTAGTTTGTCCAGCCAAAATAGAAAAAAAAGCGTGATGGTATGTATGTTTTATATAGTAAATGTGTTTGTTTATATGCTGTCTTAAAATTTACGCTCATTATAACGAACGCCTTTTTATATCTCAGCTTATCGACTTCCGTTAATTTTCACGTTGTTATCGTGGTCCGTTTTTCATCACGACTTAATTTATGCTCATCTTATAAACAAAAAAAAGAAGCATTTTATAGTATCCAGATTAACACTGAATTATAAATCAACTTGGATCGAGTGTATGACGTTATTTAAAACTACAAGTGAAGAGAGAATATCAAGGATGGCGCAAGCCATAAAATTATTATTAGCAAAACTCCTATTTTTAATTCTACACAAACTCCAGATACAAAATGTTTATTTTGTTTCAGGGGAGCTCAATTACAGTTTAAACAGTTTAATAAAATAATTTGTTAGCTATAACAATTAGATATAAAAAAAAAATTAACATGTCTTAAACTTTTGTCGGAAAAAAATATATGTGGTATTTATGAAATAATCATTTATTTTTATCAGATTAAATACAATCATATTTCTGTGTTTAATGAGTGCCTCGTTTGATTTAATTTCTAATATTGACTTTAAAACACACGTAGGTAGGTACTGTGTTTTTGAGAATCTATTTTTTTTCTTATTTAACTCTGCGTTAGTGAATGAATAGGTATTAAGAAAAATAAAGCAGTTCAAGAACTTTGGTTCAAATATAATGCATTTTTTATTGGGAATTTTGTAGCGAATTTCGAATGCAAAGTACCAAGATCATCAAAAAATTCATTATTATGGTTATGATGTGCACATAAAAAATAAATTATAACAATGTAGGTATTTGTATGTATTTTTGACAAATAATATTTCTCGACCAAGAGGACGTCCACCAAAAAGATGGCGAGATAGTTGGCAGTCCACGTTACAGGAGGCTGAAAATGCAGCATAAAACAGGCCTCGGGCCTAATGATAGAACAAGAAAAAGAAGAATTTTTCTGTTAGATAGTCTTCTAAAAAATGTTCTACATTCTATTAAAAACAAGTACGTAAAAACAAATAATACAGTATTTACCATTGCAAAAATATTAAAAGTAAAAACGTTGATGAAGCTAATAAATAAAAGTTCATCCCTGTTTCTATCAGATTGGTATTAAAGTATGTGTGCAGTGGCTTAATATGTTTATACGATAATGTAAGTTATAGACAGAATAATATAACAAACCGAGTATAGAACAGAATAACATCTAGTTGTAGATGTAGAACCCGGGCGAGTTTAACAATAAACAGACAAAAACATTAGGATAGGATAGGCAATACGCGATAGATGCCTGCTAAAGAGATCAAAAACCAATGGTTAAGATTTAAGGTCGTATCAATCAAATCTACTTAGAATTTTATCGATGTACAGCAAATTCATTCGAAAAATATTGAATGCTCGATTTGAAAAGACATGTATAACATCAATGCTCAATAATACCTGTGGGAATAAAGATCGGTACCTATAGTGGGACGTTATGATGTTTGTAAATGAGACTGGCCCGAGAGAACGATTAATGAGAACTACCTTAGGTGCCTCGTAATACTTTCTATGCCACGAAGTCTCGATGTCGAGAAATGAAGACTAAATGGTGAAAGATAGAGTAGAGAAAATATGACCTAAGCGAACCTTCAGCATTTCTAATTTTGTCATACCCAATGAACTAAAATTTGCAACATTTTTAGAATTAGGTACTAGTTCTTCCTCGTGATCAATGAGATCTGTTCTTCAGAGAGTTGCTTCTCCTGTTAGTTTCAGTGGGTAAATATCGATTGCCTATCTCTCTTAATCTGGTGTTCGTATTCTGTTTTAATTTTTATAATTATGTATTTTACCAATGCTTGTATGCTTGCATTTTTTCCAATTCTGTTTGAGTTTCATGACTGAGCTTTATGCTTGGTACAAATCATCCAATAGGATGCAATGCCTTGAAAAAAAAATACGAATTTTTAAATATAGTTTATTGGTACATAAAATATGATTGGTCCGATTACCGATCCCTGTGGTACTCCGCTGTTGGAGGGCTATATCCACAAGTGTTGTGCAAGTGGAATGGAGCAGTATGTTGCTACAGATGGCGCTATCTAGTGTTCATTTATAGGTTCCTGTTTTATACTTTAATAGTACATATATAACGTACTTTAATACTTATACTGTACCAACTACATACATGCTCACAACATCATGTCTGATTTCCAGATCACAGCTACACTGCACTCCACTACCAATTAATTAAACCACTACAATGTAAGAAAGTTTACAAGGGTATCTGCAAAAAGCGAATTATATAGCTGTAATACAAGATGAATGATAGCACACTCATATCTACATTTTATGAACACAAATATATTGAAGAATATGTACCAAACTATAAACCCAAAGATACAAATTATTGAATATTTTCAGATATTTTGTTTTCTATACAACATATGTAGGTATGTATGTCAAGATAGGATAGTATGGAGGAAGATCCTTTTTCCTACCCAGAATGTGCAAATAGCATGATGGTATGTATGTATGTTTGGAGATGAAGTATCAAACTATTAAGTCTTCTTACATATTGTGTATAGGCGACTGCCATACAAAATGTATGAAGCGATGTCGTCACTAAATTCAATTTTTAAAAAAATTGTTAAAAAAAAATTGAGATCTTCTACTACAATGTTAATATTTTTATAGAAAATTAAATTATCTAGTTGGGGTGTTTCGGCTTTTTTCAATAATTGTAAAAGTTTTGGAAATATAGGCAGTAAAACTCATAAATTTATCATAAAAAAATATTTTTATTAATAAAAAATGTTTGAGAAACCCTGGAATTTTTTTGAAAAAACTAATTTGAGATTTTGTATTTGTCTATGTTTGTACCAATTTTCAGCGTTCTAGCGTTTATAGTTTCTGAGATATATGGAAAAATAAAATAAAAATTCAAAAGTTGATAACCCCTGACTGAAACAAAAATTCAAAATTCCGAGTATAAAAGTTTTGTAGGCCTGTAACTGTTTTTATATTCTGAAATTTTAGGCTCTGTAAATTGAGCGGATCAAAAGTTATAAGGGGGGGACGGACACACACACACAGACACACAGACACACAGACACACACACACACACACACACAGACACACGAAATGTTCTACTTTGAATTCTGAGTAAATCCGTGTATGGAACATATATGCTGCGAAGCCTCTAAGTTGGTGTTTTTTGACTTCAAAGTTGGAAAAGCCGTGAAAAAAGTAGACCTCTCCATACAATTCTCGCGTATTCTGGCTTGATACATTGTCGATATGTTAAGAGAACAAAGTTCTCCTGAACAAATCGACAGTTGGATAAAACCCAGATTTACTTTCTGGACGAAGCATATGTAGAATTATCGACAAATATCTTGAAATAATATATTGACTGTGCAGAACGAAATTTTGTGTTTTCGCTTGGTTAGTAAAAGTTGTCCAAATCGTGCCCCCTCCAAGAAACTGTCAAGATATTTGCTGATGGCTAAACTCTAGTAAAATATTCCATAGGAGGAAATCTTACATTGATTTTTCAACGATTTATAATAAATGGCAACTATTGTAGTGTTCATAAAACTTTAAAATTAACACAATATATTTTTAACTGTCGCTTCCGAGGATGGTTTAACCATCGAAAGCGTTCAGACTCTTATTTTAAATTTATTACATGTAATCTAACTATGTATGTATGTATGTTTGATATTTCTAATAATATATTCATCTTAAAATACCTCTATGAAAGAAAAAACTTTGAACTCAACATGTTTGTTTAGTATAAATTTAACTAAGAAAACTTGTTTTATTTGAAAATTAAACCTACGATGAAATATTCTCTAAGTTAATATTTCTGATAAATAAAATTACCTACTCATTAACAAATTAACAAAATACCAAAATATGAATCTTAGTTCTGAGTTATGATTGTTGTATTAGTTATGTATCGCCTAATGATATCGAGACTAATAAATATTTGAATAACATCTACACATCCTTTTAACAAACTATTTAGAAATAAAAAGAAACGCATAATTCACAATGAGAAACGATTGTACTATTTCAATAATTCCTATTTATGATCTAGTGAAGGTTTATAATATACCGAATTACACAACCAAAAACATACCTAATAAACTATTAACAAATAATGTGACTCCACCATACATCTCATCGGGTTTATTCAGTGGCAAGCTGAAGTGAATAATATTAAATAGGGCAGTGGTACTCAAAGACTTGATTAGTTTCAACAACAAATACTGTATTAAATTTAATCGTTTCAACAGAGCTTAAGGAAAATGACGTATGGATGTACATTTAAAGCGAGTGACGTATGGATGTACATGGTCTTTTATTGTCGGCGATGTCTTTGTTTTGTATTTCTAGGCTTGATCTTGCTGGAACATCAGGCATCATATATTTAAAGTGTTTTAGTATTTCTTGTTAATGGGCTTTCTGATTTAACTTTCTTTGAATTTCTTAATATGTCTCTCGGTTTGTATACAAAAACTGTTGGTTTACCATTAATGAATAAATAAATCCGGGTCTGCTCGTTACAATCGCCGAAGGAATGACGAAAAGTAAAAACATTAGGTGGCAGTTCAGGAGACCGAGATCAGAGAAAGAGACTGTCAAGTAACGGTCCAGGTCTTCCGCCTCTGTCTCCGATATCTGTCACAGCGCAAACTGCTTCCTTTAGAGGTCGCCGAGATAGTTATGTATAATATGGACCAGGTGATCAGTGAGGTGTGCTTTAACAGCTACCAAGACGAAGGTACTGTACTGAAATACCCTACAGCTTTAATCTCAAATATAAGATTGTTTGCAGATTATTTCCAGAGCTATGGAAAGCTTGATGGGACCGTTTTGGGTACTCAAATCTTAAGATTGTGACCTAGAAGTAATTGATGATTATATTCATTTATTTATAAACATAATAAAATTGATAGACATCACAAATATTTTATCTACAATGTCGCATTATGGAAAAAACCTGTGCCTAGGCTAATGAATCTCGAAACTGTGACACTGTAAATGTGAATGCCAACATCAATCGTTCATCTTTATAATATAAATAATAAAATAGCAATAAAAATATTTAAGATAAAACAAAAAATACAAAAAAAAAACTTAAAACAAAATATTAGTACGGGGTCGAAGGCTATGGGTGAACAGTCTCCTCTGCATAGTGTATGACTGATACTAATAGCCATTCCTTTATTTAAGATTTTAAGGAATGCCGATTTCTTTGTCCAGAACGTTTTTCCAAAGGAAATTTTCGTTATAGACACACTCTGCAGAGTGCTTGCCTAGTGAAACGCGTTTGTTGGCTACTTACTACTATGCAGAGTATATTCTTATGGAATTGAATTCATGCAGTATTCAAAAACAGCTCTCTTACGTATGTGCATTTGTAATTCTTATTCTACATGATACTTGTCGAATTGTAGCATGTATTAGTTGAAATAAATATTTTAGGAAAAAAATACTTACTTACTTACTTCCGTCAAACAAACACGTCACAAAAACAAACGTTACGAGACCGAACAATGAGGAAGGAAAAAAAATAAAACGATATAAACCACTTCTTTATTATATTTTGAAAACATACAGTCTTAATAACATGTAATACAAGAATAATTAAGTACTCCATTAGAGGACTAATAAGTTTACAGAAATAATTACTTGTGTCTAAATTATAATGGCAGATTTATAGGGAACTGAATATGAAGGATATTAGCAATTAAACGGAAACACTACTGACCAAAAGCCACAAAGGCATTTATGGACTCTATTACTGATGATATAAATCTATTATTAGACATATAAAAGAGGTCTAAATTCTATATTCTTTCTCGGGAAGTCCGACAAGGTAAAAAGTTGTCATACGTACTGAGTTATAAAAGTGGTCATTTCCATTGTCTTATTCGTGGTTTGAAACAAAGTACTTGAATTGTAAAAAACAATCGGTATTTTTTTCTGAATAAACTAAATTAGAAAAAAAACGATCAAGTTTTGGAACAACTGTATCAAGCGAGGAATTATAAATCTAATGGTATACCTGCTAGTTAACACAGGATTAGCATAAAGCCGTTCATAATATTGCAACTTATGTCCGCAGCTAACGAACCCAAGGTGCTAATGATGGGATTATTGTACGTGTACCACCACACTACATCCACATATCGTAGCAATCTAGAAATTCCACAACATTCTAACATACTCACCAGTGGTGTAGAAACAAATTTAGGGACCTCGTGCAAACATTTAGAAAGGGCCCGCAATCATTTTTATAAATATGATAAATGATTTAAATTATAAAATAATAAGTGTTTGTTTTATAATAATTAAGTTTGTTGATTTTAGTTGGTTAGAATATTTGGTTAGATTATTATGTCTTTGTGCACTTGTAGACCGCCGCGGCACAGTTGGTAAACCATTTGGTTTCTGTGCGGGCGTCCTGGGTTTGATCCCCAGCAGAGGAGAAATTTATTTTAATTCATTTCTCACGCAGATATTGCTTCTCTGGGCTGGAAACACTGGTTAGTTGTAAGAAATTGCCTTATGACAATAAACTCGTCACTTGAGCAGGGTGCAAGGAAGTGTTTATTATTATTTTTACTTGCAGTAGGTACATAAAATTTACAAATAAACAAATTATTTTAACTACATTTTTACGAAATTATAATTTGCACAAAATAATAAAAAAAAACATATTCGTGATTGCAATCGATATTTTCGTTGCGGTAGAAATGAAAACTAAGTCTATTTTCCATGTCATATTTTGAGAACATTTAAAATATAGATATTTTGTTTTTACTTTCGATATTTTTAGATTTTTTTCAAGTAAAATTAGGAATTTGGCCCCTTAGGGTTGTGTCCACATGCTTTGCATGACTTTGCTTCTAGGCGAAAAGGGAGACTTGGCTGCGGCCACTTGCTCTGACCAAAAGTTTGGTTAGAGCAAGTGGCTAGGAATAGGTTGGTTAGGTTTGTACGTGGTCATTATTGCGACTCGCGTGAGCGAGTTGCGTTGTAGCGCCCATCTATCATTTTTTTAATATAATTAGTCGCGTTAAAGTGGTCTTGCAACCAAGTGGGCTCACATCCAAATGTCCTGAACCGTGATTCTATGTAGCTACGCCAATGATTCCTACATAATATATACCTACATAGTACTAATGATGTTAAAGCAAAAAAATAACATTAAATTTATCGACTCGATTATAAATTAAACGTAAACTTTTCATAATACACTGATTGGTTTTATTGGATACAAACATGCAATAGTTACATTGTTGTAATTTGATCGATTTTTTTATGTTTTAAAACAAAAAAATAAAAAAAAACGACATACTTTTCAAAGTTTTCTTCGCGTCGAAATGAAGAATAAAATAAATATTTCACGCCAGCCGTGGATTGTTTAAATTCATTCTGCCAATGTCAAACACATAATGCCAAACGCAGTTGTTTGATACAGCAAACAAATTCAAATACAGAACACACATAACCTACAGTGTCGGACCGAAAGTCAGATCATGGCCGAAGCCGAATGTTATAAATTTAATAAATCACAAAATTTGGTGCAACAATTTATTATCTAGAATTATGGTGAAAAAATAATTGTATATTTATATACTATTATTTGTATACGTTCTGTTTAATTTAGTTCGTAGATGCTACTCCTATTCACCGGTATCACCCAATACCAAGCATCGTCAGAATGCGAAGTATAATAGTTTATCAATTATATTTTGATAAACTCTTATATTATTCACTGAAGGTATTGTTTATTTTGCTTCGAGGCACCGAATAAGAACAGTGCTTTCGTTCTTTTGTTATTATCATTGTATTCGATTGTCTCGTATCTCACATATTATGCAGTTCACCAATGAGATTTACCACTTAGGTGAGACGAGAATAGTGTGTGGGGATACGCGCACGTGTCGTGCTTCCTCTTACAATGTAAAAAGTGATGGTATATTTTCCACTGTTTTGTGTGTAATATTTGACTTACTGACAGATAATAAAATGAGCGGGTTGTGACCAACACAACTCCTCACTAACAAGTCACTCAACAATGTACTTATTCAAATTTTTTATGAAAAATATTCAGCATTTTCATGAAATGAGTTGGTTCAATTATGTTTTTTTAATATTTTACAATGAAAATTTGATGAAAGTGATGTGCCTTTTTAGCAAATTGAAAATAAAAATTTTAAGTTTCCTGAGCTTGGGGTCACTTTGAAATATTTGACAGATAAAAAATGATAAGCACTTTTCAGATATCCTTCAAAATCTAATGGGGTCTAAGCGAGTATTAGATAAACATATTTGCAAAATTTGAAAAGAATTGTATAAGTACCTACTTTACTTAGTCTATAATCGATAAAGTAAAATAAACACACAACACATAGCACATAGTAGGTACATAGCACACACACAGATACATTGTGATGAAACTTTCAGAATACAATCTAAGCATGATACTAGTTGATAAGCTGAAATAAAAAAAATAGCTTTAAAAATTGCGAAATTATAACTCTCACTATATCCCCTTGGGTTGGTGAGGAGTAAAAATTTGTTATTAATGATGTTAAGGTATGTCCACGGTCTATGGTAGGTGTATGTCCACGTGGTATGTAGTACACAGTTCAGCAGTTGGTTTGGGGTTCATTTCCCACATCTGTCGTCGGTTGGCGCCATGGCGGAAGCGTCAAACGGGCGCCTAAACATGGGGAGCGGCACAAATATAGGTACCTATTATTGTATCAAAACCAAGGGGTGATGGAATTTTAGTGTTGTACATATTTTTATTATAAACACAATAAAACTTTGGACGTCACATAAAGATTTAAGTAAATAACTTTAAAATACTCGTATCTATATATATATATATATATATATATATATATATATATATATATATATATATATATATATATATATATATATATATATATATATATATATATATATATATATATATATATATATATATATATATATATATATATATATATATATATATATATATATATATATATATATATATATATATATATATATATATATATATATATATATATATATATATATATATATATATATATATATATATATATATATATATATATATATATATATATATATATATATATATATATATATATATATATATATATATATATATATATATATATATATATATATATGTTATAATATTTTTATCTCGGTTTTCCCGTGTCAGTAGGTCTTGACTTGACGGTGAGCTTTCAGTGTGAGTAGACGTGTGTCGCGCGCGTGCTTTTCGTTAAGTCCTTGAAAATGCCTGGTGATATTCAGGCGAAACGTCGGAAGACAAATGGTCTTAGTCAAGACCTACTGACACGGGAAAACCGAGATAAAAATATTATAACATATTTCACCCGTGAAAACATCAAATATAACATATATATATATATATATATATATATATATATATATATATATATATATATATATATATATATATATATATATATATATATATATATATATATATATATATATATATATATATATATATATATATATATATATATATATATATATATATATATATATATATATATATATATATATATATATATATATATATATATATATATATATATACTGATAATACAACTAAGTTGGCTAAAAGTTGGTTAAAATATTTATGAGAATATTTTAATTTTCTTTAAAAATCTGCAAATTGCTGTATCCACGCTGGATCCAGCAATTTTAAAAAATATCGTATAAATCATGCTGCATTAAAAATGCTATGTTGTGTGGTTGTGTTGGCGAAGGAAGATCTATTTTGACCAATTTTCAAAATTAACTCCGAAAATACTAATACATTGAGTTAACAAAATATAAAATTAAATGCCACTGCTATATACCTATTCGGTATGTAGGTATATGAAGAGCACAGGGGAAAAACGAGGAATGTCAGTCAAAGTCACATTTGCATAAATCGAATTTTAATTTTTAAAAGTATCTATATTTTTATTCTTTGGACTAAGTGTTTAATTTTCTTAGTTAAAATGTCAACTAACTAACATATTTTAATAGTGCACTGAGACAGTGAGGTAATTAAGCAAATATGTTGAGAAAATACAATAAAAAATCATTAGAGTCATTCTGTAAAAGGCATTAATAATGAATGTCACTGACATTCATTGTTAATACTTTTTCTACCATCACTAATGTTACTAAATTTTTCTTATGAATGTCATTTTTATTTCACTTATTTCACTAAGTATTTTTTATTTGACTTATCATTTCTTTCTTAATAGTGCGTATGCGGTAGATTAGTGTAAAAGCAAAAAGAAGCTCGACATTGTGCCAGAGAGGTATGCAGACCCTTCTTTGTAGTGATTATTCCTTTTGAGTGCAGGCCATTATTATGACTTCGATGACAAATATAAATCTTTTCAGATGAGCAGTAGAGAAATATTTGGTCTTGAAGAAATTGAGACCAGTGTTGGAAAATTTGTGGATCTTCTTCAACATTGATTACTTGAAAAGGTTCTGGTTTTACTCGTGCATGTGCAATAAGTTGATAGAAATCACATGGCGTCTATATTTTATTTTTAAGTTTTATAATGCCAAAATTCCTTTATTCTGGCCGTCAGCTGAATTACAAAAAAAAAACACTTAGATGCTTTAGTCTTTTGTCAAGGTAATTGATTATAAAAGGGTGCAGAAATTAAATAACTTCATTTGAGCTTTTATTTGCAGAAGTCTCTGGATAACAATAAAAATATGACTGTCCCGTTGAAAAAGCATGAATTATAAATGTATACAGTATACATAGACAGTTGTCTCCTATAGTAGACATCGTTTGTTGTGATATTTGGTAGCGAAATATTTTTTTGCACGACTACTGTAAAAGTGACATCGACGGTTTTTGCACAGTTGCGCGCGGACCCTCATGATTCTTGTCATGTACAAATAACCAATAAAATCGTCATAGTCGGTGACAACGGCGTTTGTTGATTTTGAAATTTTGATAGATTATAGGTACACACAAAAGCCACTAGATGGCATTATCACTTTAATTTTTGATTTTTACTGACATTCCTTGTTTTTCCCCTGTAGTCTTCATATACATATATTATGTACACACATAGTAGGTATAATTAAAGGGATTCTTATAAATAGAAAAAAAATGCAAGTAACACTTATATGCGATTGTACGGTGGATATAGAGTACATTTAGTTACGCTCAAGTTTGAAATAAACTTGCTAATTTATATGCTCGGGGTTCGAATCTGTCGTTTGTCAGAAATGTCACTCGCCCACCACATACCTACATCTCTCTTTGGCTTCTTCTGATCTATCGGCTTATACACGGCGCTTCTTACTTCGTGTACTGAATCAATCAAAACATACTGCAATTCAACATGTTGAATTATTATTTTTTTAGTGATACTTACTTACTTAGGTATTTACTTTACGTGTCCGGCTGGTTCAAACCCTGCCACTCCAATATGCGGTGACTACTATCGCCTTGTCGTTTGTCTCCAGGGGTATATCCTTCCCCCATAAGTGTACACATCAGAAGGTGACTCTCATCCTGGGTTACGCCGCAGTCACAAAGAGTGTCATCTTTAGAGAGGTGTATCAATTACCGCAAAATTTTTATCCTGGGAAAAATGAAGACCAAGGCGTCGTAGAATTTCTGGACATCGTAATCTGAGAGAGTAACGGCCGCTTTCTCCAAGGTCCCTCAAAACCGAACATCAGCTAAGTACCCATTCGAAACTTAAATCCTTAAGTGGCTTACTTAATAAATTTGCATTTCACCAACAAATAACACCTACACTAAGCTGATGTCAGGATTATTTTTTGTTATGTTTCCGGTGAACATGAATATGGACTCAAGATAACGTTACTTTAAAAAATATGCAAATAAGAAATACATAATAAACTATAAAAATATTAAAATATTCTAACGGGTGAATTTCACGATTTTTACTCTTTAAATAAATTAATTATAAAAAAGTACTACTTTGATCTCATGAGTATAGGTAATTGCCGCTGGCGCCAACAGATGGCGCTAGCGGCGCTCGCTGTCAGGGTAGCCTTGTTTGTACACCAGTTTTTGTTTTTGACACATCATGTACAGACAGTTTATTTAGTATTCACACCAATTTAGTTATTTTATTTTAATATTTGTTACTTTTTTTAATATATATTGCAACTGGCTCATGTCAGCCGCAATTATAACTACAGACAAACCTAACCAATCTATTTTTACCAAACTTTTGTAGGTTTGGTTTAAAAAATCGGTGTACATCCTAGGATATACTCGCTGTCATGGCTGTTTATTCGCTTCGCACTTGTTGATTGTTGAGATTGTTCGACACGGGACGCGCATATTTATCAGAGTATAATATTTAGCAGAGTATAATTATGGATAAACCAAGGAAACGTTCTACAAATTTTACCCCCAGTGAAAAAACTAAATTAATTGAATTAGTTTCAAAAAACACGGCAATTACTTCAAAACAAACGGATGGAGCATGTCTATTTCATCGACCAATTCAACGATTTCACGAATCCAGCCATCTTCCAAGATGATAATAAACAAAATATAACTTAAATTTTACAAAAAAAAGATAAATTCAATAATAAAACAACTCTGCGACGAAATCGTAACCCAAATATCTATCTGTCAAACGCGTTAAGTGACGCTTATGACGGTTAATCCACTAGAGACCGCCACTTAAAATTTTATGCGCCGACGTCGCTAAGCGAGGCTAAGATTGTTTGGTGAAATGCAATTTTGCGCTAAGTGGTTCATAAATGTGATTTTTTAAGTTAAGGAGCCTTGGGGAAATCGGGCATAAGTGGTTGAGAAAAAGCAACACCAACGCTCTTTAGGGGCGCAGTAAACAAGAAGTGAAGGTAGGCCTGATGATCGCTAATCTCTGCAAACGAGCATACTTGAATTAGAATGATTAGATATAATATGATACGAGATTGTTGTGACATTCGCATTCCTTATAAAAATATTAATAGCCTCTTTCACCAAGATGCCTAAATGTAACGTCAGTAAAAATATTTTTTTATTTTTTATTTATTTAACATATTATGTTCCAATACACATAAAATATAATTCACAAGTATAGAAGTTTTTTTGAAATGCCTCATCAAAAAGATTGCAATCTTGTGCTTAATGAGGGAATCACTTTCACTGACAAATAAAAAATATCAAATATAAAGCAATTAAATCAAAATCATACATAAACAAATAATCAAACAAACATTAAAAAAAATGAAAAATAAGGAATATAGACAATTGAAACATATCAAACACATATTCAAATAAAAAAAGGAAATACAGGCAATTGAAACACATCAACAAATCGAAAAGAACCAATTTAGAATGTTAGATGCAATTTTAATTTTTGTTTAAACTTTTTATATTCCTTTATCTGTTTATAATCGTAGAGTTATTTTTTTCAAATTTTTGTAAAACATTATCTTTGAAAATTTGCAAAATTGACACTTTTTTAATATGATTAATTTATTTATTAATTGATTAAAATACGAACATCTATTGTGTCTTGGTTCAGTGCGATGTGATGTAGGTACTAAGTTTGACGAAACAATAAAGAATGGTCATTGCATAGTTTGGCAGAGGAATAGTGAAATTTGATGGCGAAGGAAAACGGTATTTAGGCGCACGACATTGCTGTTGCTGCTCCTAAAATATCTGCCAAGATAAAACATGATACTACTTGGCTATCGTTGCGCGAATAAATAATAGTTACAACACATAAAAGGAACAACGTTACCAATAAGTCATCGGTCTGATGAATTGTTGGGATTATAAAGAGATATAATATAAGAAATACTCATATCTTGATGTCTAACCACGTCTCGTGTCGGTGCATCATAAAGTTACATCTGATTCGCATTATCGATTTATTTATTTATTTTATTATGAAAACTTAGATAGTTCTTCAATGCCATTTAATGAAATTGATGTGCCTTTTTAGCAATTTGAAAATAAAAATATAAAATAATAAATTTCCTGATTTTGGGGTCACTTTGAAATATTTGACAGTTTAAAAATGCTCAAATATCCTTCAAAATCTAATGTTATTTGAGCGATTAAAAGATATACAAAAATGCAAAATTTGAAAATAATCGAACGAAACTTTCAGAATACAATCTCAGCATGATACTTGTTGACAATCTGCAATAAAATAAATAACTTAAAAATTGCGTTTCATAACTCCCCACCTTATCCCCTTGGGTAGTGTAGTGTAGAGTAAAAATTTTATATAATGTAGGTACCTATTGTAACTATTGTTTCATGATTAAAATCAAACTCAATTTTCTCAAACACTGTAATAATGATGAGTTTTCATTATTTATTTAAGTACACAAAAATATATATGCCGACCAAGAGACAGCTACATGGACCAGGTGATCGACGACATGTGCTGTAATAGCTACGTGGAGATGAAGAAGCTGACAGAGAACAGGGCAGAGTGGAGTAGAAGAGAGACAGCCGTAGCTGTTACAGACCAATCTTAGGTTTGCAACTGATAAGAATAACACTCGAATGTTATTAGTCACAATTTTTTATCTAAAAATTAACTTCGAGTTTGATTAATCGTTCAACTTTAATTTTTCTATATTTGTTTTCGTCGTTTGTTCTCTACTTAACAACAAGTATCATGATAGCTAGATTATGTAATACGACTATGTTTCAAAATCAAACAAATAATAATATTAATTGAGCACTGATTTCGATCCAATCCATTGGTTGTTATCATTTCTATACCACGTGGTGTAATTCACTCTCTCTATCTCTCTCAGCTGTCACAATCAAATATAAGAATGATTATTATGATTGATATATTTTGTCATCAAATTCTTGTCAATTCATCAACGGTATTAGGTATACACACACTACATTATTACATATTAAAGTCAATTTACACGATGATTTTCTATCGTGTGGGTATTTGGACGCGCCGCCCGCTGTTACGCGACGTCCTACGTAGGCGATTCAAAGCGAATGCGAAGCGGCGCGGCGCGGCGCGAAAATAACAAACAGTCGGTAACTATGGAAGTGTCCTACGTTACCGACCGCGAGTATTTTTCGATGCGGCGCGGCGCGATGCGAAGCGAACGCGATTAGTTGGTTTGATATTTTCGCGCGAATTGAAAGCAGTGCCATTGTTTTTTGACATGTCAAAAATAGAAATTTTAATTTCTGTCCATGAACGTCCCATATTATGGGACAAAAGAATTATTATTATCGAACCGCGAATTTTAGGATTTGGCAAAAATAAATGGGACTACAAGTAAACACATTAATTTATTATTGCTATTTTACAATAGGATGTTGTTCAAAACACACAAAGTTTTCTCTCGCTTGCACGAATGTCAAATTTTGCCAATGTTTCCCGGAAAGATGTACCTAAATTCAGTCTCATTTATTAATTCAAGATCACGTAATTCTTCATACAAATTGTGATATCCATCATAAATATGCCTCTCTAAGTACACAATATTAGTTTCACTTCTCTGCCGAACATACTTCTTGAGTATTTTATATACGTACATCCATGACAATAGCTGGCGGCAGAGGGAACGATTCGCGCACACGTAGGACAGAGCCGCCGCGTCGCACCGCATCGCATTGAATTCGCTTGTATCCGCACCGCATCGCTTCGCAATCGCTTTCGCTTTGAATCGCCTACTTAGGACGTAGCGTTAGTAATTTGTAATTTGGCTCGATTGTTTGGTGGCTGAATAATGAGTGCGATAAATAGATATTTGCTATTTTAGGGTCGCTGATAGCACAATATTTACATAAGCTAAGTAAGTTTCAGTGCCGGCAACCCGAGGTTTATTGTACAAAAATACATAAATGACAATCTAATTTTTCGTTCCCCATCTCACTAGGAAAACCTGTTCTGAGACGGGTCACTTACAATATTCCTGTTTAAGTTATTCCAGTGCTAGCCAAGAAAATTATGGTCTTGAAAATTATTTAGTAAAAAATACAAAATATTAGGTAAGTACATAAAACAAAGTTCATAAAAAGAACAGAAAATATGTAAAAGAAACAAATATAACAAAAAACGAATGTAACTAATGTGTAACTTCTATAATTTTTTTTTCTTAACTTATGTAACTTTTTTTTCTTTTTTTTACTTAACTTTTCTAACCTAATTGTCTCTAATTTATGTAATTCTTACTTGTGTTACTTACGTGTGTGATTGAATATGAGCTCACGTAATTTTGTGTGCATCCATAATTGGACGTCCATCACTCATAATAATAACCAAATTTGTTTTCTTTTTATGAAAATTGTACGCTGGATTTCTGTCGATGTACCCTTTTTCAATAAAATAAATAAATCAAATAAATAAATAAAAAATGAATTGCAAAATATTTCGTTTGACATAACATTTTTGTGTCAACATAGTTTACATAGAAGAACACCTTAGATATAATATTTAATTACATTTACAACAAGAGAGTTGAATTTTAATTTCGGATATAGGTACTCCGACAGGGAGCTGAAAAAATAAACAAGAAACCGTTTGGCAAATGTCGTTTTAATTTTTGCATGCTTTTGAATAATGGACATGTTTCCCTCCTTCTTCTTCTTTGCCTCTTCTCAGTAAATCAGTACTTCTTTCGAGTCGTCTTCGAAGTCAGCTGCATCTCCAACATGTAGCTTGTGAACATCCTCTGGATCTCGTGTAGTCAGATTTAGGGTCCGCTTGACTCAGTGACTGTAGTTCCTTCTATTATAGGCAGAAAGCAAATTGACAAGGTGGAAATGAGATCTTTTTAGTCAAATGTGTTGAAAACTATACACGAAAGTCAAAGAAATGAGGATATTAGACAACATTGAACAACTGAATGACAAATCGTGAGGAGGATGGTTTGGCTTCATATAAAGAATGATTGATGATTATCAAACAGTGAGGAACGGGAATTAAAGGTCGGCCAAGTAAAAGATGGATCGGCCATATAAAGTAAATCTTTTTTTATATATAGGAAAAGAAAATATATGGATAATAGAAGAGCGTATTTGAGATGATGCATGGACGTAATTGAAGAGAGATGTATGTCGGTGTCAATAGAAAGGAATCTGGCGTTCGGTTTTCTCTACTTACCCCAAATAGGCAAAAGGAGTACTTACACAAAACACGAGATATCTTATGTTCAATCTACGTGTGGACGAGTCTTTACTGCTACAATCACATATAGTCCCAATGAACTGTGTCAATATTCATTATAAATTTGGTATCTTTTTCATAATATTGTTTATTGAAAGTTCAGTGATCTTTTGTTGTAAGTGTAGGTACTGCGTTACAGTGATTTTGAGCACTGTCTACGATCATATCATTATCTCAATATATATTTAAACAAGAATAATTGATGTTGTTTGATTTGTATGTAATATTGACGGTGTTGAAGTGGGCGGCATAGATTTTTTGGGTGATTTATTTTTTAGTTTACATTTCTTGATTTCTAGCAGATAACAACGAAAAATATTAACTATTGACAACACGTATACATAAAAACTAAGAAATTACAACTAAAACTTGAAAAAAGGTAAAAAAAAAATTGTGCACATTGCAATATATGAATATATGATGCTGATTCTATAATTTTGATTGCATTCGTTGGTAGGCTAATACAGGGATTTATCACATCAAAGAGACGGGGAAATATATGTAAATCTTAGCACTATGCAGTATACAGAATATTCGACAGATTTACGAATAAGAAATAAATCCTACAATTTATCACATCTTTTTTGATTAAAAACTAGTTGCATGTAACACATGAGATCCAACTGTCGATAGCGATAGTATGTATAGTTAAACTTGGATATTGTGTATTCCATACAAATTGTATGAAGCGATGTCGTCACTAATATTAATTTGTACAAACTTTGTTAAAAAAAATTTGAGATATATTACTATAATGTAAACATTTTTTATAGAAAATTAAATGTTCTAGTTTACATGTTTCGGCATTTTTCGATATTTTTAAAAGAAATGGAAATAAAGGCAGTTGAAGACAAAACTTTGTCATACCAATTTTTTGCTTCTTTATAAAAACAGTAGAAACCCTGGTACTGATTTTCAAAATCCATTTCGAGATACTTTATTAATTTGACTATATTTATACAAAATTTCACCGTTCTGGCTTTCATAGTTTTTGAGATATGTGGACAACTGCTTTAAAAATTAAAATTTTGATAACCCCTGACTGGAACAAAAATTCTAAATACTGAGTATAAAAGTTTGCGTACCTAAAATTGTCTATATATTCTGAAATTTTAGGCTTTGTGAATCCAGCGGATCAAAAGTTTTAAGGGGGGGGGGGGGGAACAGACACACACGCACACACACACACACACACACACAAAACTCACATAAAATGCTCTACTCCGAATTCTCAGTAAATCCATGTATAGGAACATATATTCTGCGAAGCCTCTAAGTTGGTGTTTTTAGCATGCAAAAAGTCCACTACGCCATACAAAATGTTCTTAGTAGTCCTTATACGCGGGTCTTGGCTTAATACTTTGTCGATATGTTAAGATAATAAATTCTCTTGAACAAATCGACAGTTGGAACACTAGATGCGCTAATGCTATATATCGAGTAATATTGTAAATTATTGAAATAAAGTTTGCAACGAAAATGGGTTCTATTTCGATGACGAATCAAAATTTGAATGATCATTAAATATACCAAGAGTCAGCGACGTCAAATTAACGTCATTGACGTCAAATTAACGTCATAAGGCTGATTTTTTTGTAAAAGAATACCACAGTATGTAAAAACGATCATAGCCTTCAAAAGTTTTAGTATGAAGTGTGATAATACAGAGAGTGATTTTTTTACCACGGAAGACTATTAGAAATCACGCCTTCCATTGACCTTTAAAGGTGTCTGTCAGGGAGTTTCCACCAATCAAAGTGTCTGTCAATGGAAAACGTGATTTCTAACAGATAAAATTTGCAACACGGATAATTTAATAAATATTTTCTTTCAAATGCGCCAGGGAAGTCGGTTTACTGCCGTAAACTTTAGATTTAAGATAACCCCATAGGAAAAAGTTCATAGCGGTTAAATCAGGACTGCGTGGAGGCCAATTTATGTCACCTATCCTGGAGATCAATTTGCCTGGGAAAATTTCACGAACCCATTGAACCCAGTGGCATTGGACGTGTGTGACGTTGCTCCGTCCTGCTGGAACCATGTTCTTTGGTTATAGCCAGGAAAGTTTTGCAGTTTAGGCACCAAGAAGTCGTCTAACAACTCCACATAACGCTCTGAATACAAATATAAACTTTCTTTTGAGACACCTTGTATTTGTATGGGTCACTAATACAAAATGACGCAAATCTATAATCGCGGGCTTTAGCACTCAAAATCATTAAAAACAAAAATATGTTCACCACCATATCCATTTTATAATATTTATTTATTTGAATCTTCTTGTATATATAATTAGTATACTGGCGGGCTTATTGCCTAATGGCATTTTCTTCCAACCAACCAGAGTAAATGTTAAATATACAAAACAATGTGTACTATGGCAATAAGTTAATCACATTACAAAATAAATAAAGATAGCAGAAGAAAAGTGAAAAAAAAAAACAAAGAAGATAGCATATAAGAACATTTCATAGCAATTATTGGAAAACTAAAGGGTAAGGAAAGGAAGAGAAGAGAAAGATGGAATCAGGTGTTGTCAGATAAATATTTTAGCTTTAGCCTTTTCTTGAAGATGTTTCGCGAGATAGACGACGTAATACTTATCAGGACTTAGGCTATTCCATAGTATTTAATCTTATTAAACTTCTTCCTTTTATTCAATCTTTAGAAAAGCAAATCATATATAAAATTAATTAATATGATATTTCATAAAATTGGCAGTGCGTTTTCAAAATTGAACCCATTGACTCTTATCAGCATTTTATTTGATTATACATATATTATATTTTTCAAGTTTATTGTACTTTACCAATATTTTTATACTTTACTGGATTTGTAATAAATAAATATAGTGATTTCCAAAAATTAATCATAAGAAATTCAATGTTTTTTAAATTACTAAAATTCTCAAAAACAATATTGTGAATCCTCTGAATAAATATCAAACTCAAGAATTTACTATCTATTTACGACACAAAAAATAAATTTGAAAATATCGTTTTTCTCGATATCACATCATCATGTTACGAAATCACATTTTTACTGAAGTTGAATGAGGCGTCGTCAAGATACCAAACTTAACACTTTTACATAGTTCTTTTTCATGTTACGAAGCTTGTACAACATGCTACATGGATTCAGGAACTTAACAAATATGTGAAAAATCTAGGAATAACTTTGCATTCATCTTGACGGTGTGTTGGATATGAATCAACGTGCGTGTGGCCATTTTTTGAATGTAATCAGGAGGAACAGGGTTGTCAGACCTTTCTCATTTATAATGATCTACAGAACATTGAATGGGAGTGTCAGATTAACATATTGAAGAGACACAACGTAAATTAACAAGAAAACTCTTTCAGGTAATGTGGTGATTGTTTCATTTGCTTACTCTCATACTTCATAAAAAGGGAAAATAAAGTTAAGCAAAGATAAATAGTAATTAATTAATTAAAAAAAATACATTGAAATCGATGGTTAGGGCGCGTCTATAGCTAATGAATGGAGGAGGGCTGAACTCCAAAAGAGATTCATGACATACGAACGTAGGGGAAACAAGCTATGAGGAAAACAAACAATGGATTGACGGCTAACAGGAGAATTTGTGAAGAGGATTGGTATTGCAAACTGGAGAACTCAGGCGATGGACCGGACTAAATGGCGAAAAATTCTGGAGGAGGCCAAGGCTCACAATGGGCTGTAGAGCCAATGTTGATGGATAAATTGAAATAAAATTGATTGACTTAACTTTGTTTATATGGAAATTATATTTCATTGTGAATAGTTTTTCGAAGAGTGCATTTATGTAATTTTTATATTTGACATTGAGAGTATTTCGCAGTCTCCGACCCCACTCCATAGGGAACAGGGAACCTTCACCACGCTTGTAGCACTTACAGTTCTTCGATTTCCGCGCCAAGCGCAGCGTCGGCTACACCTGTCTCATCAGCATGGCGGACCACCGCCGAGTGGGTCGTGCCCACCAGTCATGCCATTCACCCCTTAGTACTCGTGTTGGCGATTTACAGGAACCACATCACGTTGACAGTGCTTTCAGTTCTTCGATTTCCACGCCTAGTGAATGATGCATTATGGCGTCTGCCCTGCTCTTCCATAGGTAAGAATTGAAGGGGGCACCGACCTTTTGCCCAGAATCTGGGCCACTTAATTTAAGGAATGTATGAGGATGTATATGTAGGTACTTGTTACAAGGACATATACAATCTATAAAAAAAAGTAGTTTGGTAAGGAGTTTCACTTCTCATTCTGAATATTGCCTTTTTATGTGAGACGAGAATGGTTTGTGATGATACGTGCATGTGTTGTGCTTTCTTTTATAAATCAATGCACACCCGCATACCCGTCACTGGTTACCCCGTTTTGTTGGATAAATTTTTATGGTATGAATGGAAAGTTAAGTTCTTTGAAGAATTATAATTTAACTATCTTTTCTACGAAACTAGAATGATCAATTCTAATAATAACAATAAACACTTCCTTGCACCCTGTGCAAATGACGAGTTTTTTCCATATGCCAATTTTGTGTTGATAGAGTAAAAAAAATCTTCACAGATTGTTTGATAATGTCGAGTAGTCTTGGCGAAATCGTTCGGTCTGTTAAATCGAAACTGTGGACCTCTTGAAGACCACCTACCGGAAAACCACCCAAACGATGGAAGGATAGTTGTACTGAGCAGGTTCCGAGAACAACAGGACATACATAGTTCTAACTGAAGAAGAAGAAGAGGTAATAAAAATCTTTAAATGAGTTAAATTAATCGTTCTGTCATGTTATGATTTTATTCAATTTCGAAAATAAGCAGGGGAGCCTGATAATCTCTAAACACGTAGCCTTCAGTATGTATGAAATAAATCTTAGATTAATCTCATCCAACATACCTAATAATTCACGACTTTGAAAAGGGGATTGTTTCAACTCATGGCATCTGCATTTTATAGTCTTCCGGGTATGTTGAAGCAAAGCCCCTGTGCACAGTCGAAGATTACATCTGACCATCGCTCTGCCGGCATAGATTGATGTTGCGTCATGTGAAACGACTGCGGATTAATCCATCTCTCTGGACTGGCACCTACCCGAGAGAGAGATGGAGGAATCTCACATTCCTTCACATCCACAAGACTATCTGACATACCAACATATCCCAATCGCAATCGCCATTCGTCTTGTCTACACACTTCACCGCTAGAGAAACAAAACATACTTCATCTAATAATATCGTAAAACGGAGACAGCTAAAATCAAAGATGTTTTACGCTAAAATGAAAACTTCACGGTCTGATGAAATACATTTACACACCCTACAAGAAGTCGAAGGGATTTTAACTGCTTCAGGCCTTATAGACCCAGAGCTAGCGGCAGCCAAATTTACATCATAAAAATTGCGAATCCATACGTTAAAAATACAGTGACCAAAGGACAAATAAAACCTAGCCATATTAAGTACATATATCCGTATTGTGGCGACTATATTTGCACAATTATTTCGCTACTCCCATCACCACCCGCTCTGCATGTGGGGACTGTAAACGGCCCCTTCACAGAACGCTAAATGAGCGACAAAAAGAAAATGCATAGCACGAAAAGTAGCTCATGGAGCCCTCTAGATTAGCAATCTCGGCACCATATGTGCAAAAAGAACAATCGACGAATGTGAATAAAAGATTCACACTCGTGGACTGACATCGACTTCAGATCGTTTCAAATGTAAAGCAATGGTGACCAAGTAAAGCATTTGTGTTAAAGCAAGGTGTGACTAAGATCTCATTAATAAAATAGACTTATTGGGAATCAACCTGTAGTAAGGCATCATATCTATGACAGAACTTCTTAAAGGCTTTAAAATTGTTCTTCGAGATCACAAAATCCGTATGACCAATGGGACCTTGAAGAGGCCCACGGACAGCAACGAGGAGCTCCGATCTATAAGTGGACACCATTTGGTGGCAACAATCCCACAGGATATGTTCCGAAGCACAATAATTATTACAATTTATAAGTAGGTATATTGAATATCTACCTACTAAATTTACTTTTTCAGCATTATTTGAAATAATTTAATACATCTCTGTAAATGGCTTTGATATGTGTAATGTTTTCAAGCAATTTATGAAATAGCTGTTGAGATGAAATAAAATAAAATAATAAATAACTCCCCACTGTATCCCCTTAGGGTAGTGAGGAGTAAAAATATTCGATAATAGTGCGTTTTTAATGATTTGAATATAGGTATCTTCGCAGGCGACAAGTAGGTAATTGAACGATATTTCGAAAATGGGATCGTATTCGAGAGTCAAGAGTAATAGTGTTAGATCCCGCGATTCTAGACACACGTCATTTTGGATAGTACCTACGCCCAAACATAATTTATACATAAGCCATAGTATATGGCTGATTTTTTCTGTAAAAGGATTCCACAGCAGGGTAACGACGACTGGATAAATTATAAACCTGAGTATTGGCGGTTTTCGAAAATAACAGCCATTTCAACACGAAGTTTAACGAAGTTAGTTAAACGAAGCATTATAATACAAACCATGTTTTTTTTTATATTTAGGTATTTTATATAGGCAGGGTTCGGTTCTTGGTCCTCTGTTATGGAATATACTCTTTGACGACTTTCTTGACTTACCCCTTCCTGAAAATTGTGAAATCTATGCTTATGCTGACGATGCCACTATCCTTATTCGTGGAAACTCGCGTCGGGCCATTGAGCGCTCGGCAGATCTTGCTCTGTCTTTGGTTTCTGATTGGGGTGAATGTAACAAACTCTCGTTTGCTCCAACAAAGACATTTGGTATTGTGCTAAAAGGTACCTTAAAAAGGCAACCCACTATTCAGTTCTTGGGAACTAATATTATGTTCAAGAGTCACATTACATGTCTTGGAGTTACTCTGGAGAGGGGGCTGTCTTTTAATCAGCACGTCAGCAGTGCTGTTGATAAGGCAAAAACAGCTTTCTACAAAGTTGCCCATATATCTCGGGTCAATTGGGGTCTGAAATTCCCCACAGCACGGGTGTTTTACAATGCAGTCTTTCTTGGAATTGCATGTTATGCTTCGGGTTGTTGGTCACAATCTTGTAGTCTTCAATACATTCGCAGGAAATTGCTCTCTGGCCAAAGGTTCGCACTCTTGGCCCTATCCAAAGCCTATAGAACATGTGCGACGGATTCTCTCCCTCTTCTTACGGGACTGGCTCCGTTGGACTTGGAAACTCAGAGGCGTGGCGCTTCTTACCATTTGATGAAACGACAGTCTTCTGAAATTGGTGAGATTCGGCTTCATCCCCCCGAAGGCCCTATTTCCCCCAGAAACATTAACAGCATCACCATGGAAGCTCTGCTGGACTCTTGGCAGGCTCGATGGAGCTCGTGCCCCGTGGGACGAACAACATTCTTGTTTTTCCCTGATGTGAGGACTAGACTTCGTCAATCTTGGGCCGTCCCAGATTTCTGGACATCTCAGTTTATTACAGGACACGGCAGCTTTAATAGCTACCTTCATAGATTCCGCCTTGTAAACTCGTCCTCATGTCAGTTATGCCATCACCCTGACCAAACTTCAGAGCACATCCTCTGGGAATGCTCTCACCCAAATGTGTCCTACAACAGAACGGAGCTCCTCGCGGCAGTCCGTGGGCCTCTTCAAGGTCCCATTGGGCATGCGGATTTAGTGGTCTCTAAGAAGAACTTTACAGCCTTCAAATTGTTTTGCCATGGCTATAGTGCCCTTCTATCTGCTGAATAAAAAAAAAAAAAAATTAAATTCCAGAGTGTCCTTGGTCAACTCTCTGATGCCCAGTTTTACAGTCACAGGCTTGAAGTACTCTCGCGACAATCCATGTTTGTGAATATTATGTTCACCGACGTTGATTGTTATTTTTTGCACAATTGTGCCGAGACCACGAGTCTAGAGGAGCTTCTAGAGCTACTCTTCGTGCCATGCATTCTTTGTCATTCTTACTAGCGTTCTGTGAAGGGGCCGTTTCAGTCCCCATATGCGGAACGGGTGGAGGTGGGCGTAGCTATATTTAGGTATTACGGAAGACTATGAGAAATCATGCCTTCCATTGACAGACACTTGGGTTGGTGACCTTCCTTTAAAAGAGACGTAAGTACTTTAAATCGAGGGATTTCCTCTGACCAAAGTATGTCAATGGAAGGTGTGATTTACTATGGTCTTAATAATAATAATAATAATAAACACTTCATTGCACCCTGCGCAAGTGGCGAGTTTATTGCCGATGGCAATTTCTTCCAACTAATCAGTGTTTTGAGCCTAGAGAAGCAATATTAGAGTGTGAAATCAATTTAAATTATTTCTTCCGTAGTAAAATAAAAAATCCCCCTTTATACTGTCGTGTTAAAATAACAATTTTTAACGCTTTGAAGGCTGTTATCGTCAAAAAACACAACTTATCAGGCTTCATATTATCAAATCGTTTTTACATGCTGTGGTATCCTTTTACAGAAAAAATCAGCCTTCATATTATGACTTACCCGACCGCCGTGGCACAGTTGGTAAGCCGTTCGGTTTCTGTGCGGGCGTCCTGGGTTCGAATCCCAGCAGAGGAGAAATTTATTTAAATTCATTTCCCACGCAAATATTGCTTCTCTGGGCTGGAAACACTGGTTAGTTGGAAGAAATTGCCATAAGGCAATAAACTCGCCACTTTCGCAGGGTGCAAGGAAGTGTTCATTATTATCATTATTACTTATGCAGATATAAATTTGTATGGGCGTTTTCCATACATAATATCCATTACAATGAACATATGTGGGAAATCCCAGAAAATGTACACATATATTTTTTTTAACGTTATTTCGTTTTTTTGTGAATAATATTTTTTTGAATAAATAGTAATAATTTAGGTCTGACAAGGTTAAATAATGAATATGTCCTTGCAATAAGTATGCACATAGATATACATCCTCATATATTATATTCCCTAAATTGAGCATAATATGCTTGTGCATGAATGCCATAGATGAATGATGAAAAAAAAAATGTAACGCCTGTCGAAAGAATTTGATTCGTATCTACTTTTATTGTACAAGTAATTTATTACAGAATGGAATCATTTTCAAGATATCGGTCGATATCTTAAAATAAATTAATATGTCTCACTATAGTATTTTATTTAACGTTATAAAATTTATTAATGGTACACCAAGATTAATGACTTTTATTGGTTTGACATATCTTTGAATAAATAGTGTTTCATTGATAGGTAATTTAATATGTCTCGCGAATGTTATCATTAATTTCACTGATTTTTTTCTCTTCACGACTTATTAAAGTAGCTTTAATAGATGGATCGGTAACATAGTGGCTAGCGCACTGGGCTACATTCACAATGAAACGCCAAAAGCACGGCTTCACAAATAGTGAAGTCGTGCTATTGGCGAAAAAATATATGAAAGTGTGCGAGCGCTTGTGTATTAATAAGGTACTGTTTGCCTGTTAGTACGTTCCGGAGCATGGTATTTAATTTGTTTTATCTGTAATCCTAAATCGTCTCTGTTGAGATAAATTAAATAAATATTTTCTTTCTTCTTTGGGTGCAGTTGTCAAAAGTTTGTAAATGATACAAATTATTATTTATTTATTTACCTTTTATCACACCATATTTATAATGACAACAATAAGTATTACTGCTGCCAAACTAGGAAACCCTGTTCTAGGGCTGGCAGTTTACAATTTTTATTGACAATTATATGGAATTATGAACCAGGTGATTGTTCCCGTTCCACACTAAATATGTACACAATCTCAACTTTCTGCACTCACAATCATTACCTCAACAAACATATGGGCTCACACAAAACAGATCAACCAGATCCCAATGTCCGCCATAATACCTGTCATAAATCCATTCTCTGACGCGATTTTTTTTCAGGGCCATAAAAAGAGACTAGTAAACTATGTTGGTGTAATTAATATGAATCACATTGTTCCCAAATCAAATCAAATATTTTATGTGTTACTCAAAGAGCATTGCAAACACAATACGTCATAGTTACAAATGTTGTTAATAATTAAAATTTTGAATTATTTAAGTAGTTACCTATTGTTGAATACTACATAAGTATTTGTATTATTTCTGTCCTCCCATAATTTATGATGTATTTTTTAATATTCATTTTTAATATTCTTTGTGATGTTATTGAATATATATTTTTTTTTACAAAAAGTGTGTGCTCTTTTGTTTATCGGGATAACCAAAAATTAATACAAATTGTCAGGGTAAGCCAATATTAAACTTAGTATGGAATATGTTATTTAAAATGAATATAAAGCTATTCCGACACAAGCACTGCTTAGTGGAATATTTATATCCACTGGATGTTGGTACTGCTAAATTGTTTTCATTTTGTAAGAACTGATTCTGTTCATGTTATAATTAAGTGTCCTTTAGGAGCATTTTGTCAGTGCTAACATATACTAAATTGTCTATGTTGCATAATTAATTGTACTATTGTTTATGTGGATTTAAATTAATAAAAAATAAATAAGATTAGAGATTTGTTGTTTATTTTTATTAAAATTAAACGAATGAAGGGGTACAGATTTAAGCTGTTCACGAAGAGGTAGGGTATATTGAATTACCTACAAGTGTTGGACGCTAGTAGCGTAGATCCGGCTCTGTATATGGTTACTTTAGATGTATTATCGGACAGACAGACGTTACCGTGAGATAAATTATTGGCATCGTCCGTAGTATTTCAAATTATTTTAACCCAATCTCTTTCACAACAAGAATTTCAAGATATAAACGAATGATCCAATCTAAAAGACACTCGTTCCTTACAATTCTATTTTCAATTTGATTTTAGAGACTGGCACTATAGGATCTAAATCTATGTACACATTCTACGAGTTAAATATTGTCGTAGGAATTGGTAACCGCCATTTTAGGAACACCAATATTTGCAATTTGATAAAAAAAATGGAATTTTCATTTAAGTATGTGCAAATAAGTGTACAAAGGATTATTGCTATGAGGCAATCTCTTCCAATAAACCCAAACATCACAAATGGTGAAATGAATTAGGATATTACAGGACAAAGAAGGAAATATTTATAGAGTTATAATATAAATATATTATTTTTATAGTTGCATATACGCAAGAATTTGATGTTTTTTCGCTCTCAGCAGTCAATGATAATATGACAATTTTTTAATATCTTAATTGGAGAACCTTGCTTTCATTGTTTCATCAGCATCAACAATGGCGCTACAGCCCGGTGTGGGCCTTGGCCTCCTCAAGAAACTGCCTCCATCCCGCTCAGTCGACAGCAAGTCTCCTCCAATTTGTCTGTCGGATCGCTCTTATATCTCCCTTGATGTCGTCCAGCCATCTCATCCAATGTCTCCATCTGCTTCTTCGGGACAGGTGTCCAATACTTTCTTTGGGACCCGGCTATCCTCCATTCTACGTGTCCGAGCCAACTTTTGATTTCTTAATCATTTTGTTTGAGATAGATAGGTGACTAACCCGTCGTACCTAGGTTCCTGGTAGGGCTGCTACCTTAAGGCCTGGAACCCTGCCCTGGTTTTTTGTCGGGGTTTTCCTTCTCTTAGCTGGGTGGTTCTGGTTTTATGGCGCCGGAGACCCGCCATCGCCCTTTCAACTATTTGCTGTAACCCATTATTACTACAGTAGGTCACATTACCAAGGTTCGCGGCGTGGACGCTAGCGATGGGACGCTAGTGTTGCTGGTGTTAGGTATGCCACATGGCATTACTCGGGATTTACTGGTACCTTCCCTCCAGCACAGCATGCACCTTCGAGACCCTACCAGCCATTTGACCCCTTTCTTTCGATATCGAACTTTCAATCGGATCGATAGTAAACTCTATAAAAGGGCATGATTGGTGGCGCAAGCGAATCATAAAGTGATCACGTAAACCAGCCGATGACAGGTTAAGCCCTGTGCCTTGATTTCCCTGGTTTTATGGTATTCCAACGTCGTCTCTTTTGATATATTAAAGATAATTTATTGTTATTTAAAATTTATCAATTTGAACCGTAATTATGTCTTTTTCTTCGTTATTTTAATTTTTAATGAAGAAAATATACTTTTGTATTATTGTAACCTGAATAACTTCTATAACTTATATACCTAACTTTTTTTTTACTTTACTTATGTAACTTTTTTTTCCTTTTTTTTCTTAACTTTTGTAACCTAGTTTTCTCTTATATGTGTAACTTTTACTTGTGTAACTTACGTGTGTGATTAAATATGAGCTCATGTAATGTTGTATGCATCCATAATTGGACGTACAGCACTCATAATAATAACCAAAATTGTTTTCTTTTTATGAAAATTGTAAGCTGGATGTCTATCGATGTACTTTTTATAAAATAAATAAATAAATTGTACATTTTCGTAGGTACACTTCAGTAGATTTCATTTTTGAACACATATACGAGCGTGTGCTTTTTATATTATACTTTACATACTCGTACGTGTGAATATTTTGAATAGTGTTTAACTTTTTATAATATACTTGTAAGATTGTGTTATTTTTCTTTTGAACCTTTATTGTTTCGCCATAGAATTTGCATTACTATGTCAATTCTACATAAATACCAAACCAACAATTTATTACTGGTGTATCGTTCTTGATATTAATTAACACATATTATGCACGACCCAAGATCATTAATTGTAGGTTGACCATTATTCAATGTAAAATGGCCTCTATTTAAAAAAAAAACACATCGAGATAAGTATTAAAAGCATTTATGTAGGTAGGTATGCTTCGTTTACAGGAAATGTATGAGGGTGTATATGCACCTACTTAGGGGACACACACTGTCGACTTTTTAGTTGGCCGATAATTGAACTTCTTGCATGGTTGTATGTATGTCAGATCGGTCTACATCTTGCATATTATATCCTCATACTGATTGAGAGCCCGACCAAAAATTATCGATGGATTAAATAAAATTGTAGTTTGTGATTGGCGAGGGCCCACAAATAAACAGTAGGTTATATCTTCCCACAGGCAGTTATTTTCACTGCACTCAATTAACCCCGTTCGATATAGATGGGTGGTGGCAGAGCGGTTAGCGCGCTGGGTTAGTAATACAGTGGTCGTGAGTTCGAATCCTGCCACGACCGATTTCGTTCACCTATAGCGGAATGTATGAGGATGAATATTATGTGCTTGTTACAAGGACATATTCATTTTCAAGCGAAAAGAATTTCAGTATTACAATATATAGAACTTTCAAAATTGAATTGATAGGGATCTCATTAAAAAGGCATAATTGGTGAACGTTGCGCAAGCGCATAAAGTGATCACGTAAACCAGCCGATGACAGGTCGTAAGCCCTGTAGGTGCCTTGATTTCCCGGTTCTCCTGCAGTAAATATTCCAACTTCGTCTCTATTATCTTTTATATTATATATTTATAAATATATTTTTATTAAAATATTTAAACTGATCTCTGTAGATTGTAACGTTGTTTTAAATACATTTGTATTTTAAATTAAATCAGTCTTTTGTACACACTTATATTGAACTTCATCTGTCTGTCCTTGCTGGAACCTCTCGACCAGTGTGAGCTCTGAAACTTACAGAATTTGTATATTACCGATGACAACGCACTTAAAAATGTTTTGACTTTTTTAAAGAATAAATATGTCCTTGAAAGAAGTAGGTACATTCATTTGAACAAATTCGTATTTCATAGAACCATTTATAACCAATTCACAATTGATTAATACATTTTATATGTTCTGTATTTATTTGAATTTATTTGCTGTATAAAACAACTGCGTTTGACATTAATGTTTTCACATTGGCAGTAAGAATGAAAAAAAATCTACGGACTGACGATAAATATTTTTTGTGCGTTCCAAATTTTTTTTTTTGATTTTCCAATAAGTATTGAAATAGAAAATTTCAGTAAAATGTGATTCAGTAGAAACGTTTGAAATATATGGTCCAATCTATGTATAATACATTTGGTCACCATATAAAAAGTAGCATCCGCGACAATTACTTATGCTGTATATATATTTGTGAATGTTCACTCAACTAACATTTTCCACCATGAATCAGATAATCGCATTAAAATAATTTAGTGTGGAAGGCGATTCAATTGGAATTCATGAATTTAAAGAAACAATTTATATTCACAACACACAGTACAGTGTCTAGAGTCTGGTTTCGTTAGCTGAGACGTGTATCAACAACATATACTTTTTGCATAACATATAGTCAGTCAATTGTTCATTTAAAATATAACCAATCTTGTATATTATACAGCATCACTCTAAATTGCACACTTGTATGTCAGTAATACGCACGCGTACAAAACACACGTGAGCCGTGATTGGTCGAACCATATTAACAAAGGTTGATAATAATTGATAAGTAAACTAGTTGCATGTAACACATGAGATCCAACTTTCGATAGCGATAGTATGTATAGTTGAAGAATAAGTACCAAACCATAAATCCATAATTACAAATTATTTAATATTTTAAGATATTTGGTTTTCTTTACAACACATGTACCTAGGTATGTACCTATACTATGTATGTCAAGATAGGATAGTATGGAGGTCAGTCCTTTGATCCTACCCAGAACATGATGGTATGTATGTATGTTTTGAGATTAGTATCAAACAATTAAGTCTTAATTCTTAGATATTGTGTGTAGGCGACTACCATACAAATTGTATGAAGCAATGTCGTAAATTCAATTTTTATAAAAATTGTTAAAAAAAATTTGAGATGTGCTAATACAATGTTAATATTTTTATATAAAATTAAATTATGTATCTAGTTGAGGTCTTTCGGTTTTTTTAGATATTAAAAAAAAAATGGAAATATAGGCAGTTAAACTCAGAAATTTATCATAAAAAAAATATTTTTTTTAATAAAAAATGTTTGAGAAACCCTGGGATTTTTTTAAAAACATTAATTTGAGATTTTGTATTTGTCTATGTTTATACCAAATTTCTGCGTTCTAGCTTTTATGGTTTCTGAGATACATGGAAAAATAAACCAAAATTTCAAAAGTTGATAACCCCTGACTGAAACAAAAATTCACCATTCTGAGTATAAAAGTTTTGTAGGCTTATAAGTGTTTATATATTTTGAAATTTTGGGCTCTGTAAATTGAGTGGATTAAAAGATACAAGGGGAGACCGACAGACACACAGACACACACACACAAAACTCACATAAAAAGTTCTACTCCGAATTCTGAGTGTAAATCCATGTATGGGAACATATATGCTGCGAGGCCTCTAGTTGGTGTTATTAGCATGCAAAAAGTCCACTACACCATACATAATTTTCCTTCGTACACGCATCTTGGCTTAATAATGTCGATTCATTCAAAGAATTGAATTCTCATGAACGAATCGACAGTTGGATCACCTTTCAAGTTATTCACACCATTTTTTTTTACAAAAAGTTCAGTAAGAATACGTTGACTAGGTTTGGTTGTTGTTGTTATAATTGTGACTCGCGTGAACGACAAATTAATCATACATATTCACCATTGATAACTTATAATAATGATAATTTATATCTTCATATGATTTTATTTTCACTTTGTGGCACATTTTTACAAATTATAAATAAATTAAAATATAATATCTTTGTATTAACCACGAAATTGAGTATTTTCGGTCGAACGTTTTCGAAGTTAACCGCTTCTTCCTCTGGTACAAGTATAATTTTGTCCGCAGGAAGAAGCGTTTGCTGCGAAAACGTTCCACCGAAAATACTCAAAATTCGTGGTAAATACAATTTTATTGTACCTACATATATACTATTTTAAGCTATTTTCATCTCGTATTTTCGTTGATTTTGAAAGATATTAAATTTCTTGTATAAAAATGATAGAGATAACTTAGGAATCGAAGAGGTTACACGACAAACTGATGGATATAGGAGAGGAGGAATAAGAATATAAAGATAATTAAAATAAAAAAAAAAAATTTTACGCGGCATTAATATTGCTTAAATATACAAATTTGAGCTCGTTTAGCAGGAAGGTCGCTGGTAACCCCAACTTGTGGAATATGCCGGGATGGTATAGATATATAATGCAGAACAATGAATGTAAAATGGAGTCAAATGGAACTAGGCTAGATAAATGCAAGACTGTTGAGCGAATTAATAAAATACGTAGCAGTTAATGCAACCGAAATCAATCTCGTTAACACAAGAGATTTACTGTCCATGAGAGATACGTAATTCGTGCATTAGTGTCGTAACAACAAATTAATAGAATGGCGCCAATAGCTATATAGCTATGTAGCTAGCCAGCTAGTTAGAGAGACGCCCGGACTTATAACGTTTGACGCGACGCCCATTGCTAGACGCCGCCACCTCATCATCGTGTGGCTATCGGTGGGTGATTTATGGCATCCAATGACAAAATATCAAATATATTCCTTTTTAATGGAGACGGTGATGACATCGACGGAAAAAAGCTTTGTTTAACACGAAATTCAAGGCAAACCATTTTTATTGACGTTTTTTATCATCATCAACCGACAACTCTCGATATGCCAATATATTAGACGTAAATTAAAGAAGATTGGTTATTTTTGTAATATTTTTTTAATATTCTTCCTGCTGTCAACTTTAAAAAAAAGGTTGAAATAATTTCCTCCTCATTGTACCATATGAATGTTTTAGTTTTGTGTATGTATGTGTGAGTGAAGTCTTGTGTGTCTTTATATGAAATGTAGCTTTTTTTTTTGTTTAAGGCAATTCACCCTGTAAAGAGTGCTATGTGCCAATTATTTCATGTCAGAGGAGAAAAGTTAATTTTATTATAAATTTATGTCATTCAATGAAAGAAATTTTGAAATAATGTAAATAAATGTAGCTTTATTTCTTCACCAATTATGCTTATTGAGTTATCCTTATCAATGCAATTTTTGAAAGTTCTATAAATTTTAATAATAAGTAACAGATCGCCTGAAAATAAAACAATATTATTTGGACTCGTTATTTTATATATGGCAATACTAATAATGTCCTATTTTCAGGCGACCTGTAACTCATTATTAAAATTTATAGAACTTCAAAAATTGCGTTGATAAGGGAACTCAATAAGATGGTGTAATTGTTGAAGTTTTCCATAGATAATTTCTTTTCTATGATTTCATCTGTCCAAATTTTCAAAATGCTCTCACGGTCTGGAAAATCGAGGTTTTTTTATAGTGTTTGAAATTTTGATACAACAAAAATACACTCATCTTAAATGCATTCAAGGATTGTCAAAATTTAAAGAAAAATATCTATGGTCTGCCATATCAATGTAAAATTTCATATTTGTTTGAAAAATGTATATAATAGAAGTAAAATAGCTTCTGTATGGGAAAATTGAAAGATCAAATTCATATTGATATTGTATGTGTCTCTATAGACAAGTGTATTTTTTTACTCTCCACTTCTATCTTCCTCAAGGGGTAGGCAGTGAGAACCGAACACCGCATTCTTCTATCTTGACACATACATCGCCTCATCAACATTGATACACTGTCTCATACATGCTCATCTTGCTAGTAATGCAATTTTAATTAAAATTTCTCAAATGGTATCATGTAGAAAATGCATACTATGAGTTTCGTGACAATGTTTTTGTGTGTGTGGTGTATTGTGAAAACTTTTGTCCTCTGGGAATCTTATATTTGTTTAAGAATCCAATAGAAATGTACTTCATAAAAATGCATTTAGAGATTGTAAACCATTCAAGAAGAAAAAATGAACGCTTACATTGGTGTGGAGAGTTTAGTGTTGGCTACAACCCACTCGTTTATATATTATTTCCATAAAATTACAATAAATTTACTTTAATTTACTTTTTTTTACTATAGCAAATAATAAAGTAATCTTCTTCTTCTTCTGTTTCAGCCAAGACTATAAGTCCTGTTGTTTTCGGAGCTACCTCCCGGCAGGAAGATGTCTAGCTATCCTTCCATCGTTTGGGTGGTTTTCCGGGTCTGTTACTAGCAGGATACTGGTCTGCTGCAATCCTCACCACCCGGTCTGAATTCGCTCTCCCCATGTGATCTCTCCAGATGCGTCATCTTGCTCTTGCCCATCGCACAACATCTTCAACATCACAGGTTCTTCTTATTTCCAAGCTTATTTATACTCTATTCTTATTTTCAAGCTAATCTCGTTGGTGACTCCTGCGATGGGCCGTAAGTCTTAATCTCCGTGATTTTAAGACCTTTTTACTGGTGGTGTCAGCTCTTGTCTCAAAGCCGTATGTCATGATTAACAACATAATCAATTGTCCTTAATCTTAAAATTAATACAACGTTCTCTTACTTACTTTCCAAGACCATCAACTTATATTGTGTCCCTCCAGTAATTTGCAGCCATAATAGCATTCTCATTCGCTTGCCACAGATCCTCCTCAGAGCACCTTCCCTCCATAAGCGGGCAGTTCAGCAGGAGTGACATATTCTGCTTCTCGCCACATTCCCATGCCTTGTCCTGGTCATCCTACACCCGTCCTTAGTCTATATTATAACGTCCTCTTAATTTTGTTGATATATTTAATGTAGGTAGGTACACACTATAGATGGTTTTAAAAGGCTACTCAACGTAAATTATACTTTTTGGTAAGTAATTGCTTTGTTCTATTTTTTGTAGACATTTAATAATTCTGCTACTTTTTTCTTTTCTTCTTCTTTTTTCATGTCAATTAATTTGCATATTTCTTTATCATTGTCACTCTATTTTTTTATATTAATATTGTATTTTTTACTACTCTTTAGTGTTTACTTTTTGTATTTGTTTGTATCATCATCTTCAGTCTGTGTTTTCCCACTGCAGAACATAAGCATACCTTCTCTTAATTCACTCTCCACGTTCTTGTGCGATTTTTTTCCTCTGGGGTCCAACGAATCTTTTGATATCATCCATCCATCTGTTAGGCATAATAGGTACATATTACTCCACATAAAGTGTATGTAACTTTCTTTTTCAGTGTAGAATTCATTGCATGTCTAAAATTTGTTTTTTAAAATACAAAAGGTTTTTTGGTTTTAAGTAAGTAAATGAAAAAAACTTTTATCGTACATTTTTTTAATTCATTAGCCAAAATCGGAACCGGATCTAGATTAAAAAAATAAAAAAAAATTGTTCGAAAAAACAAAATACCTAAACATAATTCGGCTAAATGTGTGTCGTCAAACTTCTGCATAGCTCTCTTTCAAAATAAATAGTTCTTCTTTGATTTTCATTCTTGTTGGCCGCTGTGGCCGCCATGTTTGTTTGTTTTTCACTTTCCCGCTAAATTTCCTTTGTCTATGGTCTGGCGCCGGCTGCAAAACGGATTTTAACATGAGTCATAGAAAATAATCCAACGGTGAGTGTTGCCATAAGAATATTTTTGACGGCTCAAGGACGTGGACAGAGCAAAAGAAGAATATGGCGTCATACGATTCCAATCTATTGACACATTACTTACTATGCGTCGAAAGTGTTGCACGTAAAACGAGAAATCATATTCATACGTACCAACACGAAGTTTCTCTATTTGCGGTTGGCAGAGAGAACCGAATACCAGATGAAATTAAATGATTTTACATATTACAATAACAAAAAACTATATTAAAAATAGTAACTATATTAAAAATACTTATAATAAATATACTGTACTATTGTTCTTATTTGGAAATTTACTACCTCACTGGATGAGTATGTTCTGAGGCAGTACTTTTTCAATTTGGTCTAAGGTTATTCTATCTTTTACCTCATTTATATGCGTGCATCACGTCGTATATGCTCTCGTTTTATTCTGACTTCCTGTCTTTTAAAATTACATACAAATATATGTAATATATATACAAGTTGGCTTGATGACATTTTTTGGTCATACAACCATACCTATATGTTTGCCCGTAATGAATGCGGGTGCTGCGGGCGCGACTGACGAGGCGATAGGTGGCCATTATGCTCGATATGGCCTATTTCAGGTGTCGCATACCATAGAAGATGATTTGTTATTATTATTAAAAAGTTAGATACTAATATGAAAGATGTTTAACATACGGCGCTGCTCCGTAGTCCTAGGCCTATGGCGTTACCATGGCCACAAACGGCGGTTTCATATTTGATTAAGGATGGAATATTTCATTGGTTTTCTACGGAGAGAATCAAAGTCTTCGTCTCTCGCTGTATTGTCTGCAAAATCTTCTCTATCCGCATTCTTTTTGACGACATTCGATTTTTTGCTTTCAACGAAAATTCAACAGTAAAAAAACATTTTGATTTCGAAAAGTAAACTGATTCATCTCATAATGTAGGCGTGTACAGTACACATTAAATGATGTCAGAAGATTTAATATCGCATTGCAATGGTATTGGTGTAAATCTATGTATGAACAATGTGTATTTGTGAATGTTTTCTGAGTGCATTTGATTGTATGCACTTAAGGAAAAGCTAATGATAACATATCCTTTCTTCATACTATGATTAATGATGCTATAATTAGCTTAAATGAGCAATGTTTGTTTTTTAATACTGTTAATATTCTTTCTCTTTTGAATCACATGTATTTGCCTTTGCATTGTAATTATTTTTGTCCTCATTGTATAGGAATACAAAATAAATATTGGCAGTGAATTAAAAATATTTATTTGGTTCTTATATACTTTACTCTCTAATTCTATTTAAGTAGTAGAGAGCATTAATAACAATAATAATTAACACTTCCTTGCACCCTGCGCAAGTGGCGAGTTTATTGCCAGATATCAATGTCTTCCAACCAACCAATGTTTCGAGCCCACAGAAGCAATATAAGCGTGAGAAATTAATTTAAATAAATTTCTCCTCTGTCGAGGATCGAACCCAGAACTACTAAACTAAACGGCTTACCAACTGTGCCACGGCGGTTGGCATTACCTGAATAACCGTATAATATCAAGCACGACACTTGCGTGCGTACCCACACACTTGTTTCTTTTCACCTAAATAGGAAAACCTCATTACTGAACTATGTGAGATGTTATATTGCCTGTTGTATTTTCGATTACCCGTCTCTTACGGGACACCCTATAACGATGATAATAGAAAAGAGTGGAAGCACTAGTGGAAGTCGGGACCTCGAAATTTTTAAGCGTATTTTTTATATATCAATTTCCCTCTACTGGATGTGTTAGCCTCTTCAAGTGTCTTCAATCTTAAACAATTTACTCTCCAATACTACAGATATCTCTCCAGATGCTATCTCTAATTTTATACAAAACAAGATTCTAAAAATTCGCTCTACCACAGTTTAGTCATCTTCCCCTACTTATTCAATTAACTTAAGCAATAGTTATCTAGATTACTTTACCGAAACAAATGAAAAATAAATTATCACACTCACATCAATCACTCACCCAACAATATTTAATAGCACCCTATCTCTGTAAATTATTTAATTTATCATTGTGCTCTGGTGAAGTACCGATAGGTCTCAAAGAAGCAAAAGGAAAACCGCTACTAAAAAGCCAAATCTTGACTCAGATGACTTAAATAACTACAGACCCATACCCAACTTACCGTTTATTACTAAAATACTGGAGAAAATTATAAGTGCAAGATTAAATAATTTCATTGAGACAAACGGGATGTTTACCAAATTTCAATCTGCATACAGAAAATATAACTCAACTGAGACTGGACTTCTTTCGAATACTATCTGACACGATTCTAGCTACCGAAACCGGAAACCATGTTCTAGTAGCATTCGTCGACATGAGTGCTGCTTTTGATACGATTGTTCACACTATTCTTACTGAAAGATTATAATCAACTTACGGTATGCGAGAAAACACATAAAAATGGTTTCAATCTTATCTCACAGGACGATACCAAACAATCAAATTCAATAATCGAAGATCATCTCCCGCTTTTATAAAATTCGGTGTTCCCCAGGGTTCTGTGTTAGGTCCGTTACTCTATATTTCATACACAAAAGACATATTTTCAATCATTGACTCGTCTCGTCTGTTCCTCCAGCATCTCAGAAATCTAGACAAAGTCAAAGTTTTTTTTTCATGTTATTTCATATTATTAATTATGTTATTTTATATCAGCATGATAGATTACAAAAATTTTCAACACAGCTGCGAGGTTGATATATAGAGCTGAAAAAACATCTCTTTTTAACGAACTACACTGGTTATAATGTCCATAACGAGTTGAAAATATTGTATGCCTGATGTTGTTTAAGGCTCTGAACGACTTGGCTCCACACTACATTCAAGAACTGTGCCAAAAGAATGTTCCACCAGGAAGACAGCTTACATTGAGATCATCTGGATCACAGAATACCAACTCTTTAAAATAATTGGACAGAGCCAATAAGGCGGCTTATGATCGCGATCGTTTCAGTGTGAAAGGGCCTTTAAAGTGGAATAAATTTGACATACATGGAGCTCAGAGCATTGACACCTTCGGTAGACTTCTTAAGACTGCCTTGTTTCGTAGAGCCAACAAATAAGCTACAGCGCCCTTGGAGTGATCTTTTATCACTAAATGGCGCTTTATAAACTCTATTAAGTAATGGCGCTGGCCGATTTACTAATGATATTTATAACAATTAGGCACTACAAATAATAACCCTCAATTATTATTACCATTATACGCTTCCTCAAAAGAATTAATGGATCAATGCGTAAATTGTAAATTATTTAATATACAACAAAATAAAATGCAACACCCATCCAGATACTTAACATTTCAATGGATTAGGCTCTGAGGAGGTCTCTAAACTACCTATCAACCCTACTGATTCCCTAATATTACCGTCTTAAAAATCTTAAACGATTCATGTATTCATTATTACCGGTTTTTGCAATTTTATTATTAAGTCTTTCAATAAATCTAATATTTCTAAATTACGGCTTAACGATTTTGGAATAATGCCAGTGGCTGACATAATGAACGGTAATATTATTTTACGACTTTTTTAATCTCGTTACCTAAAGCGGTGTATTTTCCAATTTTTTCATCAAATGACTTTATAATATTACTAGAATTTGGAATAGCCACGTCGTAAATGTATGTTATTTTTTAATTTTATCATTTATTATTATATCAGGTCTGCTATGTTGAATTGACCGGTCAGTTAATATTGTTTTTTCGAAATAAATTGAAATATTATTTTTTTCTAAAAATGAAATCGTTTAATGAAATATTATTGTAATTTACGCAATTAAGTGTTTGATGATACAAGCAAAGAATATCAGAATTTATTTTCGAATTATTGACACAACGCAATACATAAAACATCACAATACATTATGTTGACTATTGTTAAGTATACTGGATTTAATAGTCATAGAATAAGGGTGTTAATACAGTTGGTAGGTAGGTACTTACACATATAATATATTATTATAGTGGTAAACAAGACAGCGCTGGTCACCCCAGTGTAGAGCGTCGCGGATACGGGACGCCTAGACAAGGCGCCCCGACGCTTAACATACAAGGCGTCACGGCGAGAGACGCCCCTAATGTTAACATAATGATTTGTTCACACGTGTGTTTTGTACATAAAAATATTTGTAAATTGATTTTTAGATTTCGACCCTCGAAACAAAGCTTGAAATCCATGGTATGTGTTGTCCAGATGTTTGCTTGGTCGTTTCATGACTCTGCGCAACGTTTTTCAATAAAGTTATCTGTTACAAATATTGTTTGTTAAATTATGCAACATGATGGGAAGTAAAATATTATGTAGCGTAGCGGCACTCCTGTCATAGGCAATGTCATAATTGGAGGTAGATGTTTTAAATTAAATAATATCCTTTTGAACACGCAAATTTGTAATATTATTATAATCCTTCTGATATGTACAAAAATATTCATGAAGATAGTAAAAAATGAAGTAATTTGAGCATAGATTTATAAATACATATAAAACAGAAGTTTTCTGAAACTGATTAATTCAACAACACATAACCGTAATATCGCAGGAGTAAATCGGCAATGACGCATTGATATGAGGCATATAATACCTAATTATAATATATGTCCCTTGCCAGTCCGGCAGTCCTCCCAATTCCTACATATCCCATTATCATTTGTATATGTTTTTTTTTATTATTTTGAATGACCTATCTTGTAAGTCATCTTTATTTTTTTTTGTTGTATTTTATTTCAATTTCTTATATCTCTGATTTCGAATGCACTTTAACTATGTAATTTTATTTTTATATTACGCATAATGTAATGTATGATGACGAGGGAACTATTTTGGCAAATATTTAAAATTCGTTGTTGTCATTTATTCTATTCAAAACTTAGCCAAATTGAAAAATATATTCACAAGTAATATTTTTATTTTTAATGATATTATATACAGAATAAAATACAGTAGGTACAAACTGGCCGGATCCGATAGTCGGATCCAGTCAATTTGTGCCGGATTACCGGATCGCGTATTTACCTTTCCGTGTTGATTAGGAGGCAAGTACTGCCTCGAATTAGACACTTACTTACTTACTCAACGAGTCCGAGTACTTCTCACTAGGCCTTCCCACTCCAGAATACAGCAACCGCAACGGCATTGTCATTAAACATCTTCAAGTCCTCTGCGTCGCATGTCATTGGCATATCTTGACAGATGAGGAGGTGTTCGTCAGTTTGTATCTCGCCGCAATTGCAGGAAACATCCTCTTCCACCCTAATACCCCACCTTAGCATGTTCTCTTTGCATCTTGTCACACCGACGCGTAATCTATTAAGTGTCTTCCATGTCAGGTAGGGTAGTTGGTGTCCCGGTCCCAAACTTTCCGACAGGTCGACCTGATCTCCAGCGTATTGTGCTTGCCAAAGATCTTTCCTTGCCCTATCTGGTGGTAGTTTTAGGGGGGATGTAATTCTAAGAAAGCTTTTCCTTGATTTTAGTCTTGCTACCGGTGGTTTGTGACCAAACAAAGGATGTCTCGGGTCCGTTTCCTGTTTATGTCTCTCTGCATTCGCAGCGACTTCCCTCCTGATGTTCGGAGGGGCAATACCTATGATCGGGTATATGTCACTTACTCGAGTGGGTTGTAAGCATCCAGATATTATTCGTCCTGTCTCATTGATGGCAACATCCACATGTTTAGCGTGTGACGAAGAGAACCATACCGGAGCCGCATATCAGAGAAACACAGTCCAAGGGCGGAAGTGCGCAGGGTGGACGGTTGTGCTCCCCAGGTTAACCCTGTCAACTTTTTGATTATGCTATTTCTGCTGCATACTTTCTGCTTAGTATTTAAACAGTGGTCCTTATATGACAGTGTGCGGTCCAATGTAACTCCCAGGTATTTGGGGGTAAAGCAGTGTGTGAGTCTTTCACCCCTCCATGTCACGTTCAGTTCCCTAGACACTAGTTTGTTGCGCTAATGCACTTTAAACTCGTGTTGAATTCAAGGCACGTGTCCTCCAAATGCACACGGTTTAGCAACGCAAACTGTTCCTGCTAATACGTGTTGAATTCAAGGCAATTAATTTTTGAATATGGAACATATATTAGCCATGAAGTTCGCGCGCTATTTCATTTCGCTCGCATTTCGTCTGTCACTGTCACATTTGTATTTTGTTCACAGATTATCAGTAATAGTAATCAGTAATTTTGTTTCAGTCTATAAGTAATATGGAAAGAAAATTGTTATTTTGGACAATTTTAAAATTGTAAATTACGAAGGAGACAAGGATAATTACCAATGTAAAGTTCGATGCTCTATATCTTGTGAAGGTACATAATTAAGACGCAAAGTGTGATTATTTCATTGAAAAATTCGAGAGTACCAATCTCATACAAAAAAATGTCTGAGAGTTTTTTATGATATAATGTATATTTGTGTAGATTAATCTATTAAAACAAAAAACAATCATACACAAAAAATGTCTCTTACACAGCCTTGTAATGATCAATCAATACGCATAGTAAAATTTATAAACCTGTGTACGATTAAAAGACGCGTGCCTTGTATTGAACATGTAGTAGCAGGAACAGTCTGCGTTGCTAAACCGGGTGCATTTGGAGGACACGTGCCTTGAATTCAACACGAGTTTTTAAGTGCATTATCGCAAAAAACTAGTGCCTAATTCGAGGCAGTACTTGCCTCCTAATCAACACCTAGAATCCTTGCAATCCCTAGAGGCGATGTATTAAAAATAACAATGGAGCAATGAGTGTACCGTAAATATTTTTCAAAACTTTTAATTTAAATTGTTGATTTGAAAAACCTATTTTTTTACCAAATAATCATTTTTTAATTTTTTAAGTTGTGTTGGTTGGTAAGAATGAATTGCGCCATTAAAACATAACTTCCCATGTACGTTTTAAACCCATGTACGAAAATTAAATGTATATTTTTGTAATGGTATGGGTTGTGAATGCGCCTTAAGGATCAACAGGTTGTATCTAAACTGACTCCAATATTTCCCTCATCTTTCATAGTATCTTCACTCTTCCACCCTATTCCTTACCTTTCCCAATCCATTAAGTTTCATATATTCATTCCAATTAAATAAATAACAAAACAATGATTCTGCATTCGACTCTATATTCGAATAATAAATCTTTTTTCGAATACTAAATTCTATATTCGAATACAAAACTCTATATTCAATAACTGCATGGATTTTTATTCGAATACGAAACTCGGTAATTCTTGGCGATTTAAATTAGTGATTAATAAAAAAACATAAAGTAAATATGGTTAGTTAGTTTACTAAAATATTTTTGATTTATTGGGAAATCTAAATACGATGATATCTACATTTATATCAAACTGCTAGCCGTATAAAAGGATTTTCTAGTTGGGCAGCGGTAATCTACTTATTGTTGTCATTATAAATATGGTGTGATAAAAAGTAACTAAAATAAATACATTTTAATTATATAGGTACCTACACTAATAATACATTATAAAAGATACATATATATAAAACAACCATATTGTTAGCTATGAAAATAAAAGAAATACAAAGTTTGAGATGAAAAATATTTAATCGATATTTTTTATCTAGTTACGTAAACTCTAGTTGTTTAGGTAGGTACTAAAAACTCCATAAAATATTCATGGTGGAAGGAATCAAAATTCACGATATTTTATAGTAAATTTGTTTACTTACCGAATTTGGTTTTTATTCAAATGATAAAAACATTATCAATATATTTTGTAAGTGCGTAAAATATTTTGTTGTTTCTCTGCATATCGTGTTGGAAATGAGTCAATTGTTATGTCTGTTTTTCTAGACTCGCCACCCTTTCGACCGTGTGATTTCCCTTTATGTCATGTTGTAAATATTTGGCAGAAATATAAAAATATCCCTCCTTAGGTAACACACATATTTATTGACCTATTCCATATAATTTCACTGGAAAATATCCAAAACAACTCGACTCGGGCGCTCTCCGGCTCGCCCCGGCGTCGGACGACAAGATGGCGGGCGCCGGGAGGAAAATGGCGTCTGTAAAAATGGCGCCACGACGAATTTGGCGCCAAAAAATAACAAAGTCTACTTATAGATTCCTTACTCCATATTTGTCATCGACGAAAAGATCGCATAATGAAATTAATAGCTATGAATGGAAAGATGGGGGGGAGGAAATGATGCGCTATAAATCAGACATTGTCCTGTTTTGATAATGTTTCCATTATATATTTTTTTGCGTTTCGATAGATTGCCACCTAAACGCGTTATTGTTTTTTTTCGCCTGATTACCTTATTTTATCAGATCCAATCTCAGATGTATGGTACATTATTATATTTTACACCATTTACCTTTTAATGATCCTTAATCGCCGAAGACCGAGCGGATTTAAGCCGATTGCAGACCAAAAGCTAAGCTAAGATAGTTAAATATAGTTTAAATACTCGGCGGATATTTTGTGGTTGTTCATATTAACCGTTTTGGCAAGTCACCACTGTCATGACACCAATCCGTCCACCACCAATCCCCTCTACTCACCTCCCCACACATCTGACACATCCAAAAACTAAATATCAACACTCAGTCTCAACTAGCCGGTCGATGGCAGGACAGCACTGCCGAAACATGTCGCATAGTGACTCAAAATATAGTGGTTTAGGGCAAAATTCACATGCCAAAACGGTTAAGATAGTTTAGTTTAGCTCGCATAGCTGAGGTCGTTTTTCATGCAAGTATGCAAACTGCAAAATGTGTGAGCTAGTATGAAAAATGACCTCAGTAAAGCTAAACTAACTAACCAATATCCATGATTGAAAGGAAAGAAGAAGAGGAAATTATAATTTATAATTCTTTCTTTCTTTTTCGTGTCCAGCTAAGCTCTACCACTCCAATAAGCAGTGACTGTGATCGCGTTGTCTTTTGTCATAATCAGATCCCCAGGACTACAGACCACTCCCATCAGTGGACACATCAGCAAGTGGCTGTCGTCCTGGGTTGCGCCGCATTCGCATCGGGTGTCATCTGATGCAGACAGGTACCCCCACCTTTGCAGGTTTTGCATCTGGTGACGCCAACCCTGAGTCTATTGAGGGTCTTCCATAGAGCGTATAGTATGTGCTCTCGAACTCCGATACTCTCATTTGGTTCCATCCATGGTGCCGCTCCAGAGTCCAGTCGCCAGAGTTCTTTTCTACGCTGTTGAGAGGACTCAACAGGGGATGTGGCCTTGATAAAACTTTTCCTGGACTTCAGGCGCGACACCACTGGCTGGTGATGGTATTATTGAGAAGAGCCTTAATAATTGTTTCTGATCAAATCTTTATTTATTTTTTTATTAAATTCACAATACATATACAAAATATAAAATAATCACTATATAGAAAAGATGCACAGTAAGGAAAGGAGTGTAAAGGAGACAAATTAATACAAAAGACACAAAAAAATATATCTCACCTTTATTTTCATAGTGACACTAAACAAAAAAAATTTTTTTTTCACCATCAGGGATTAAAGTTTGGAATTTTTTTTATTTAATTTGAAAAAATACAAATCTCAATAATACCAATTGGTGGTAGGTATATACTTGAACTAGTGATTTGGTGTTTCTGTATTCAATAGATAGCGCTTATCTGAAATACATGGTTATAAAAATTAAATAACTGGTTATAAAAATTTAAAATTATTTACAATTTTGTAAAATAAAGGTGCGTTATATATATAATTATTATCTATACAAAAAGAAGTTGATATAATTTAGGTACATATCAGTCAAATTTAATAAGTTTTATATATTCTTTATTTTTCTTTTGAATTCTGTATATTAATTATTAAGACTGACGTCTCAAATCTGTTTCAAGTTGGTTGAACCACACCACCCCATTGTAAGTGTAGTAGTGCTGTGCAAAACTTGTATGTGTTAACGGGGTACACAGTTGACCCACTATATTTTGTCACTCGCCACACATACAAAGGCATGGTGCGACCTTCCAATGTCCTTATGTATTTGAAATAGCACATTTTTCAGGTTATAAACTAGGTAAATAACTGTAAATTATTTATTTGATAGAATTACACTTTTAAAATCAAATACTCTGGCGATACTGACCAATCAAAAATACTGTAAGCTCCATCATTAGTCAAAACGGGCTAACCCAAGATGAAGAAGAAGATAAATTATATTGATATAATGTATGTGGATCTATTTTCCGTTTCTCCACTATACTGAACTAACCAACTTTTTTTTACTCGGGACTAAAATAAGCATCTTAACAGAAACGCCGAAAATACAAAAACATAACATGGAACATATTCATTTTACATTTCTTAAAAACACAACCTGATGAGTTACGATCAAAAGGAAACGTTCTCTGTATTCATAGGTGAGTTGAATTTATGAAGAAAAGTATATCCGTCAAACGGCCCACGATAGAGATGTTCCTATTCGATGAATCGCCGGTCGAAAATACCTCGATGATTCTTTTAATGGTCGTTCGTGTCATGTTTTCTTTGATAATTCATCGCGAAGAAAGATGATTTTGTTTGCTTTTAAAAATTTATTTAAGTGCCGACGTCCAGAGTAAATCCAAGTGTCGAAATATCCAACGCTCGACCAGAATGGTCTTGAAGATACACATATAAGCAAAATCAACCGATCGATTTGAAACTATAAATGTTGATTTTAAACACTTCTAATTTTAAAAAACTGGTAATAGACTGCCTGAATAGAAATGGTAGAATACAATCTGCTCATGTCCTGTTAAATATCCTAACATAATTCACTACTCTGTGCCTTCATAACCTGACAATCTGTACCATAGCTTGGTGCCATCCATCATTTCCACTACAATTATAAGGGAGAAAATAACTGAGAGATCACGTTATATTATTCTGATAATTTTTCTTTTGTGCTTATGTTTAATTACCTTGCATTCAAAAACATGTAACCTTAGGCCAAATTAAGTACTGCCTCAGAACAGACTTGTCTAGTGAGGCAGTGAATTTCCAAATAGGTACAATTGTACATAGTATGTATATAATAAGTCTCTTTTAAATATAGTTACTTTTTTTGTTTGATATTGTATGTGTAAATAATGGAAATAAATAATTTTATTTCATTTCATTAAAGGCAAAACAGACTGTTACACATTTCGCCTTGTTAGGGCATTTAGGGCATTTACGAGCTTAAGCTCGTTAAGGACTATTTCACCTTGTTAAGGCATTTACGAGCATAATCTCGTAAATGCCTTAACAAGGCGAAATAAACCTATCGCATAAATTAAATTCATGTAGAATCAAAAAAGTGTTTTACTTTTAATTATTGACATAATTTATAATGGAATTCAACAAAATAAAAAATTCGTCAATTATTATTTTTTTTAATTGTTAAATATTACAGCTTTTGTACAAAGATATAATATAATAGCAATAATAAAACAGAAAAATATTAAACCTAGATGATGAACTACTTATCAAAGCTAAAAACCTGTTCTGAAGCAGTAGGTATATAATTTTATATTATATTTTTATAAGAATTTAGAACGCATGTGTCTGTCGTAAGTTTTCGTAGAGTACCTTATTTATTGATGTTTTGTCTATTTTTTAGTCATATTTAATAAGGTTTTTAAATGTACCTGCTTGAGTACATTTTTCAACTCCATTAGCAACAAATTTAATTCTCTGACTCCAAGGAATTGCAAATGTCTTTGAGCAAAATTTGATCAAGTCTTTGGGTATTTGTATATTGTCTAGTTTGTCTAGTCTATCGTGTAGTTTGGGTTGGTTGGAAACTGTTGATTTGTTTATATAAGAGGATTCATACAAGTATTTTTAATTCTTAGCAATTTTCTTCTGTTGGAAAGATCTTCACTTTAATTTTATGATCATAAGCTCAACAGCCCTAGTAAGGTCTTGGCTAAATCCAAAAGTCTCATCCCTTCTTGACTGACTTTTGCTTTTGTCTTCCAGTTTGTAGTATGAAATATGAATTTACCAAAACCATAACTGGTAAATGTAGAATCAATATCAGGATTCGTAAAAAAATGGTAGCAAAAGTTGTACACAGCATGCTGATTGTCGAACGCACTCACACATTGATGGTAGAATTTGTTTACATGCAATCCGTCTAGTTAACACGCTGTTTATAAACATTCCCTATACAAATTTGTGTGAAATAAACTATTGCGTACGATTTATTCAGTACAATTTTCTATCTTAAAACATATGGGAATAAAGGTGAGATTTCGTTGTACTACGTACGTTATAATATGATTCTTTTGTACCCGATTGATCGTCAGGCGTTGGCGAATAAAATAAACAAACGTGAACATGTTGAGTGACGGGCTGTCAGTTGGTAAATAGAAATACGGTTGTGGATGCACGTCCCATCCGCAAGGACATTATTTCATGTCATTGCCTTGTTAGATTCAATATAAAACATTTGTTCGTTCTTCCATTTGTGTCTCACGATAACATTTCTTCGAGCACAATTTATCGCTAGACATTTTTTTTATAAATTATTTTTTTCTATTATTTTTTTATTGTATGTATAATTACGCCATGTCTCTTTTATAAGGGTAGGCAGAGAAAACCGAGCGCCATATAATTTCTATGCATTCATTCTTTACTCACTCTCAATCATACATCGTTTTATTTAAACCTACTCATCTGCTATATAAACTCCTAACTGTAGAAAAGTTGTACACGAAAAATGTGTATGAACATAAGTACCTACATCATACTATTTTTTTTTCAGTAGAACATGTATGAGACCATGCATGAATGTTAATGAGGATTTGTGTCAAGATGTTGAATTCTGTTCACTTTTCCTGCTATAATGAAAGAAATTTCATATGGGTGGTGGCAGAGCGGTTAGCGCGCTGGATTAGTAATCCATGGTCGCGAGTTCGAATCCTGCCACAACTGATTTTGTTCACCTATAGCACAAGCATGTGCTTAATTTAGGGAATTTATGAGGATGTATATGTTTTTGTTACAAGGACATATTCATTATTAAAAAAAAATAATTCTTAAATTATAAAATTAATTTATAAAAAGTTACCGTTTCCAAATTTCTTCTTTCTTGTTTTCATATTTACGAAATCACTAATAGGTAACTTTTTACTCCTCACTAACCCAAGGGGATATATTGAGGAGTTATGATTTCGCAAATCTAAGGGTATTTTTTTATTGCAGACTATCAACTAGTATCATGCTGAGATTTTATTCTAAAAATTTCATCACAATGTATATGTATGTGTGCTTTGTGCGGCGCGCGGAGTGTTTATTTTACTTTATCGAATATAGACTTAAGTACCTACTCATTCGATTCTTTTTAATTTTTTTTAATATGTATATCTAATACTTGCTTTACCCCATTACATTTTGAAGGATATCTGAAAGTGCCTTCGATTTTTTTAACTGCAAATATTTCAAAGTAACCCCAAGCTCAGTAAATTTAAAATTATAAATTTTTCAAATGTTTGTTTATAAATTTTTATTTTCAAATTGGTAAAAAGGCACATCAATTTGATAAAATAGAATTGAAGAGTTATTAAGTTTTCATAATAAAATATTTAAATAAAAAATAATTTAACAAACTCATTTCATGAAAATGCTGAATATTTTCTATACAAAATTTGAATACTTTATAGAATGACTTGTTAGTGAGGAGTTTAGCGATGGCCGCAACTCACTCGTTAAGAGTATATTATTGAAATAGTATCTTGATTGTTTAATTGTATTTGTTTAAGTTTGATATATAAGATTGATTTTTATTCCAGATTGTGTATAGAATTTTGGGCCCCTATTCATGCTGGGCCCTCATACTTTGCTTGGATCTGTTATTGAGTAGCTACGCCACTGCGTACAAGGTACATATTACAAATGCAACGTATAGTAAAAGTTTGGATGTAAATGTGTTTAAGAAGAAAAAACAATAAAATATAATTGAATATAAGGTAGAATGATGATGGCACCAACATTAGTCAGTACGGTTATTATAAAGCAATAAATAACATGGAATGAGCTCATGTGACAGCAGCCGCGGCCATCTTTTTAATTATTCAATGTTACTTTTTGAAAGAATAAAAATATGTCATGTCTTAATTGCAAATAAAATGAGTATAAATATGGCGGTCGCCGCGGGGGGCGTACCAAACGTGAATCAGTTCTTGTTTTGTTTAAACATAATGGAATTAAAATGAAAACTAAATTGATAAATACGTAGGGATATTATTGGTTGAATAAATATTATTGGATATTATTGGTTGAATAAATTAGTGGAATATTTCAGTACAATAACGTACATATTTTATAGAAATTGATCTTTGATAAACTGCTTATTTTTATCCCTTAAAATATGCTGGGCCAAAATCTATTATTTTTGTCTCGGTTCAATTATTCCTTCTTTTTTTTTGTTTTATCTTTTTAGTTCAACTTTTGTTTTCTTTTTGTTTTCCTACATATATGTATATGTGTATTTTAAACTTTCTTTTTAACTGTGCAAAGTAATGTCTTTTTTTATAATTTGAAACTGAACCAAATGTATACGTAAAGGAAAAAGAAGATGAATTAGACTATAGGAAATAGTTTGTATAAAAATTGATCCAAAGGTCTACATAAAATAAGTAGAAAAAGAATTAGACTCCAGGATAAAGTTTGTATAAAAAATCACCCAAAGGTCTACATATTAGAAGAAGAAGAAGAATTCGACTATAGGAAATAGTTTGTATATTGAATATGTATTGAAGTTAACCTAAAGTAGTTAAATAATTTTCCTATAGGAAATCAGTATATTGTTGGTTTTTAAGTACCTAGTATTAGGTAGGTATCTACCTACAACAATCTTATAAATAAATTCGATTCATTAAAAAAAATATTTGAATATCACATTCTTTCTGTAACCATAGTAACCATTCGAACACGTAAGTAATATCAAATGGTTCGGATACATTTTTTGAATATGTAGGTACCTACATTGGTTTGTTCGAAGCCACAACAACGAAAATCAACAATAATTGTCCGAAATATCAAATACTATATACAAATTATGCAAAGTTATTATGCCTATATCTTTACTAATAATTAAAAGACTTTTACAATATATGTCTTAAAACTTGCTATAAAGTCTTGTGTTTCATTTTATTATTTCATAATCACATTTATTTCAAAGGTATGTTATTTTAAAGAACATATTCATTCGGTAGGAAAATTAAATATCGTATGAAAAGATATTAAAATGGCGGGGTTATATGTACATTTGTACAAAACGCTTACTTTAAAAATAAGTTAAACATTATAATTAGACAAAATATTCACCATGTTTTTCACTTAAAAGCTAAGTTATACTTGAAAATATATTTTATTCGTGTAAATACGTACTTCTAACTTTTAAATTAACAGATATTTGCGTGCAAAAAGTACACTTTTTTGACAGATGTGACTTGGAAAATTTTGTATGAAAAAAATAATTATTGAAATATTTTTAAAATTCAGCATTTTTATCGCATTTTTTTAGCGTGACACTGTATCAGGTATACTGGTACATGTTCGCACATAAATTAGATTTTTAGATGTTCTTGGTTTTTCAGAAGGCGTGAGACAAACACACACACACATACACACATACACACACACACACACTAACAAAATCATTGTTTTATTACTTTAGATTACCTACTGTGCCCAAGCAATTATTTTTAATTTAGGGAATGTATGAGGATGTATATATACTTGATACAAGGACATATTCATCCTTTGAAAAAAATGTGGGTTCTTCAAAAAATGTTGAATGAATAGACATATATGGTCAGCAATTCTGAGGTCCTGAGAAGGGCGAATACCAACAAGTAATGGCTGACAATTGTAAAATACGGAAAATTTCATATATGGACTAGTGTTGGTAAAATAACGATAGCAGATAAATATTGCTTGTTATGAACAAGCTAACGAATAAAATTGTATCGATATTTCAAAAAACGCGTGCTTCGCCTAATCGCTGTCGCTGCGCGAATCGTTAAATCCTTTCAACGCATGAAAAAAATATAACTAGCTAGATTAGTTTAACAGTGAAAAGCATCACAGCGTGTCGTTTCGTTCAACGTCGAACGTTTGCAGCTCGTCATCGCGTGATGATACTCACCATGTTACAATACTCGATGCGTGTTATAACAGATGCGTCAACGATTTAATATAGCGTATGACGATAAAATATAATACTCTGAGCGTGTTTACGTAATCGTTATAACATAGCGACAAAATAGCATGTTAGAAATAAGTAGCATATTCCATATAGCTTGTTATCCAAAAATAGCCGTTTCGCACAACACTAATATGGACCATACAATCAGAGGCGACTAGTATTTTCTCCTGCTGCTCGTCATCTAAGGAAATGATCGAGGGAAGGTGTGATTTGAGCAGAAGAAGTGGCTCCGAAACATTCGAACCTGGAAAGGTATTCAGACCTGCTCCATATTGCCAACGGAAAGTGATATCCAACGGGAAATTGTTTTTTTTTATTTATTTATTTATTTTATGAGGGTATTACACAATATTTTAACTAAGTCACAATATATAACAAAAATTACAGTATCGATACTCTCTCGATAGAGTTAAAAACTCGTGTTCGAGAGAGGAGTATCGTAATTACATACAGAAAGAAAAATTCAACATTTAGGATTATGTTTTGCCAAAAATATGCCCTTTTAATGCTATTTTAAATTTATTTAGATCTTTTATTTCTCTAATGGAAGTGGGCAGGTCATTGTAAAATAATATTCCCCTATATGACAGTAATTTCTGTGCTGCAGTTGTATTTTTATTTCTCTAATGGAAGTGGGCAGGTCATTGTAAAATAATATTCCCCTATATGACAGTAATTTCTGTGCTGCAGTTGTATTTTTATTTCGCTAATGGAAGTGGGCAGGTCATTGTAAAATAATATTCCCCTATATGACAGTAATTTCTGTGCTGCAGTTGTATTTTTATTTCTCTAATGGAAGTGGGCAGGTCATTGTAAAATAATATTCCCCAATATGACAGTAATTTCTGTGCTGCAGTTGTATTTTTATTTCTCTAATGGAAGTGGGCAGGTCATTGTAAAATAATATTCCCCTATATGACAGTAATTTCTGTGCTGCAGTTGTATTTTTATTTCTCTAATGGAAGTGGGCAGGTCATTGTAAAATAATATTCCCCTATATGACAGTAATTTCTGTGCTGCAGTTGTATTTTTATTTCTCTAATGGAAGTGGGCAGGTCATTGTAAAATAATATTCCCCTATATGACAGTAATTTCTGTGCTGCAGTTGTATTTTTATTTCTCTAATGGAAGTGGGCAGGTCATTGTAAAATAATATTCCCCTATATGACAGTAATTTCTGTGCTGCAGTTGTATTTTTATTTCTCTAATGGAAGTGGGCAGGTCATTGTAAAATAATATTCCCCTATATGACAGTAATTTCTGTGCTGCAGTTGTATTTTTATTTCTCTAATGGAAGTGGGCAGGTCATTGTAAAATAATATTCCCCTATATGACAGTAATTTCTGTGCTGCAGTTGTATTTTTATTTCTCTAATGGAAGTGGGCAGGTCATTGTAAAATAATATTCCCCTATATGACAGTAATTTCTGTGCTGCAGTTGTATTTTTATTTCTCTAATGGAAGTGGGCAGGTCATTGTAAAATAATATTCCCCTATATGACAGTAATTTCTGTGCTGCAGTTGTATTTTTATTTCTCTAATGGAAGTGGGCAGGTCATTGTAAAATAATATTCCCCTATATGACAGTAATTTCTGTGCTGCAGTTGTATTTTTATTTCTCTAATGGAAGTGGGCAGGTCATTGTAAAATAATATTCCCCTATATGACAGTAATTTCTGTGCTGCAGTTGTATTTTTATTTCTCTAGTGGAAGTGGGCAGGTCATTGTAAAATAATATTCCCCTATATGACAGTAATTTCTGTGCTGCAGTTGTATTTTTATTTCTCTAATGGAAGTGGGCAGGTCATTGTAAAATAATATTCCCCAATATGACAGTAATTTCTGTGCTGCAGTTGTATTTTTCTTTGGTATGACGATTTTGAACTTTGCTCTAGTCGTTTTTTTTTTGTTTAAGGCAATTCACCCTGTAAAGAGTGCTCTAGTCGTTACTGTTCCAATAAAAAAAATTTCAGGATGGTTCTGTCTGTGAGCATATATAGTTGCATTCGTGTCTATTATCTGTGAGTTACTTATAATAAAAAAATGTAATTATATTCGAAACTACGTTATTGACAACATGCTTTATTGAATGGTCAAGTTTTAGTTAATTAAAATTATTTTTTATTCGCTGAATATAATCCACTTGTGATCTTTTTACTGCATACTTGGTATGCATACTTGGTATAAAATTTTTTTTTACTGCATACTTGGTATGAAAATAAAGCCTTTTTATCGTTATAAATGAGGAAAGGTGTTAAAACAATGTTAAGTGTGAAATTTATACAGCAGGTGCTAAAACTCATAACTCATAAAAATAATATTTGGTAGATGAAATATTGCGTGATATAAAAATACTCTCATAGGTTTATCAATACATATATCACTACTATAAATCTTTGGCTAGTATAAAGATTTTATAAAATAGGTATGCATATATGATAGGAATATCTCGCGAACGACTCTGGCATTTATTGTTTTATTTATACAGTGGAATAAAGTTATAAACGTTTTTTATTTGTAATATTTATTAAAAATTTCAAGAAATTTTAATGGAATTCCATCAAGAACTAGCGATCAAAAAATTAAATCTAATTTAGATGTTCTCTCATTGTTTGATTCTGTCATGATTCCCATTAAGTTTATTTTTTAAATCTTGAAATCTTATTCACACCTTTAAAGATCTGAAGTCGATGACAGTCCAAGAGTGTGAATTTTCTTTTTATATTATTCTTTTTGCACTATGGTGCCGAGATTGCTAATCTAGAGGGCTCCATGACTTCCATGAGTTACTTCTCGGGCTATGGATTTTTTTGTCGCTCATTAAGCATTCAGCGAAGGGGCCGTTTACAGTCCCGATATGCAGGGCGGTTGGTGGTGGAATTAGCGAGTCTATTAAAAGGGTTATTTTAGAGCAGGAATCTCGAAATTATATGTAAATGGAATAAAATTATATTGAGAAATTTGTTTATTTGTAAACAATAAAAGCAACAGTCAACAAAAAAAGGCTTTTCCGTTACTTCATAGATGTCATAGATTGCCTATAGTTCCTTATTTTCAGATGAATTGTTACACACTTCAAATATATAGAACTTTAAAAAATTACATTGATAAGGGAACTCAATAAGAAGGCATAATTGGTGAACGTTGCGCAAGCGCATATAGTGATCACGTAAACCAGCCGATGACAGGTCGTAAGCCCTGTAGGTGCCTCGAGTTCCTGGTTCTTCTACAATATCCCAACTTCGTCTCTATTGAGATGTTAAAAAAAGTTTGTCAATAAAAATATCATTTGACTCCCGAAAGGGGAAACAATCCAATGTTTGCGTATATGCACTTAAAAAAAATTGATTTATATGAAAAATGTATAAATGTTGATTAAACATATTATGAAGTATAAAGTATAATTTTGGATTCACAAGAATGGCGTTTTAAAAATCATCCATATAACATAATTTCCTCAACAGTGCATTCCAGACATAACCAGATCCTAGGAGGCTGTATCTGAGATCTTCTTTACAAATTCCCTTTTGTATATAGATTCAGAATGTCAGTATGGTCATTAAAGTTTTAACATATGTATTACGGTGTATTTGTGAAAAAAATTGGCGCTGGCATGTTATTATTGTTATTTATAATATATTGTTATTTATAAGTATGATCTTAAAATTTCAATCGTATGATTCTGGCAGTTTTTTACAAAAAAATATCTTAAAATAGCTTAAGCTTGTTTGGGACAAGTTGCTACTGATTAATCAGACCACATATCAGCTTCCTGAGTATGGTTAGGTACTTGAAGAAGTATGTTATGTTGATCTGGTATTAAGGATATTGGGTTATAAACGTTGATGATGTCAGAGTTTATAAGCAGGGCACGATGTTCGCCGTTTTTCGTATTTTTTTGCCCCGCTAATATTTCGAAATCACGAAAGCTTCACTGCGGCACCGTCAGACACTCAATTACTCAATCAACGCTCGTCGGCCCTGAACTAAGAACCTTGGGATATTCCGTATATACGCGTGTTGTGATACTGTGTTTGGAATTTGAAACAGATTGTATATGAGCGTGGCGAATGTATGCAAAGACAGATGTGTATGACGTTAGGTTTTCTCTGCCTACCCCAACGACAGTGACATGGCATGATGACATGTATTCAATTCAAATTATTGATGAAATCAATTAAATTATCATTTTATGCTCGCTTGAAACTGGAACTCTGATGTGAATACGGTACACAATTAGAAAATGGAACACTGATGTAAACGCGGTTCATTAATTTGAAAATGGAGTACTGATGTTGTGAACACAGTTACGGTAACTTAATTTGAAAATGGAACTCTGATGTGAACATGGCATATGAATTTGAAAATGGAACACTGATATGAACACGGTTACATTATTTGAAAATGAAACACTGATGTGAACACGGTACACAATTAGAGAATGGAACACTGATGTAAACGCGGTTCATTAATTTGAAAATGGAACACTGATGAGAAAACAGTTACGGTAACTTAATTTGAAAATGGAACTCTGATGTGAACATGGTATATTAATTTGAAAATGGAACACTGATATGAATACGGTTATATTATTTGAAAATGAAACACTGATGTGAACACGGTTACGTATTTTGAAAATAGTACACTGATTTGAACATGGTACATAAATTTGAGTATGGAACACTGATGTGAACACGGTTACGTAATTTGAAAATGGAACTTTGATGTGAACACGGTTAAAAAAAGGCTAAAATCAACTGAATTTCAAATTCATACATAGATATTGTATGGACCAAAAAAATATTATTCAATAAATCAGCTTAAAATGATCGCAATTGAAGTGTAATTGGGCCTTCAAAGTGAAATCAATGAGGTACCTTGGTACTAAACTAAATCCCTTAACTATTAATAATAAAACAATCCCATAACTATTTTGTTGCATAGAGACAGCAATTCAAAACGTGCGCCCATGGAAACTAATGCTTTTTATTTAATAATTCGTTCCATGAAATCATAAATGTGACTTCATACTTTCTAAGCTCATAGTCAAGAAGAAATGTTACTCGTGCTTCTGCGGGACTATATTTCATTTACTTATTTATTGAAATCGGATTGAATGCGTCATTGAAACCGATGTTTGGTAATAATAATGTATCTGTTTTTATTTAAAAATGTCACAACCTATCAGCTGATTATCCCAAATTATCGAATGACAGCCATTTACAACATTTGTAACAGAAAATACCCAGGTAATGTGGTTACGTGAAATCAGGGCCGTTGTTATAAAGGGCAAAATAATATTTATTTTATTACAAAAAGTATTTTTTTAAAAATGGAAAATATCTGTTCACATATATAGTTCTAAAAAAACTGTACAAAAACCATTGTCGATTTTCTAAATATAAAATTGTTTAAGTCAGAGCAATGACATAAATCATTTGAAAATATGCACATCGTTTATGGAACCAAAAACACAGAACTAGCAGAAAAACGTCATTTGGGTGATTTTGTATTAGCAAGACGTTTCAATGCATATGAAAGAAGAAAATAAATAATGTCCAATAATTTTACGATGAATGACAGAGTAAGAAATAAGTACACAAGGAAATAATGTAAGATGAAGAATGATGTTCATATCACAGATTTGCATCTAAATCAGATATTTTAACAGCCTTCAACATTGAGACATTGGAACTTAGACGTACCATTTGGTACTGACCAAATGACATTATACAAAATTCTAAATTACATAATTGACTCACCCGACATATTAAAATTAATTCCTTTTCATGTCCCGATGCGAAGTGGCAGACGTAACACCCTATTTTACACAGACCGAGTGCGTACCACTACAGGGCAGAACGCATGCATTGTGCGGGCTTGCAATAGTTACAACAATAACTTTGCAGGCCTGGACATGTTTGATAGTAGCCAACTGCGATACAAAATTGAACTATATAAAAGGTCGCATTCGCCTACAACGATAGTTGAATAAATATGTTTACTTCATTCCTTATAACCCAACCTATAATCATGCACATCCTTCTTATACTTATTACAATATATGAAATGCTTTTTTTTTTCAATTTTTTGTAACTGTCATTTTTCTGTACTTTCTGGGATTGGTATGTAATTGGTCTCATTTCTGTAAATCGTTTGTGTATTGTAAGTGTTAACATGACTGTTTACTAATCCAAATAAACAAATAAATGTAAGTTATAAAATGAAACACACTGAGATGGTTTTGTCACATGGGAAGAAAGAATGAAGGACACCTGACGATGAAAATATAAAATCTGACAGGAACAGAACGAAACGGATGTGGGGACGGCCAAGAAAAGGATAGTTCGTCCAAGTGAGAGATATTCTGAAAGACGGAAATGTAAGAAGCGTGAACAACATACGAACAGATTTTGATACATACCAGAGTCATATTCATTCAATACTACAGATAAACCATCCACAGTTGTTCATTTGCAATAATATAAAATAAATCGGAAGAAGAATGATCCACAAAACGCTTCCTGCAAAGTAAACACGTGACCAAGAGACCTCTGGGAAGACCAAGGCAGAGATTGATGGACAACATCACTCGAGATTTGAATGTTTGTTATGTCTGGGAGTCCGCTGCTTCTGACAGGAAAACTTGGAAATACATTGTTTAGGAGGCTTAAGCTCTACCGGAGTTGTACGACCATCGGAAATAAGTATGTAATTACAATAGAAAATCATGCATAGGTACAAACAAAAACTATTTTTAAAGAAAATGTTATTTACCTAGAAAGAGGACCAAGAAACGGTATTAAGAAGATAAATGGGAAAGATTTAAAGGATTACAATCGATTTAAGGATTGCTAGTGTTGTTCACGTTAATTTGGATGGTTCTAAATAAATTACTAAACTAATAAAATGTTAACGCAATAAACTCAGATATGTACCAAATCTGACTATTTATTAGCATTCTAAACAGTGTCATCTTCGATCAGGTCCACCGAGGACAGCCCAGTGCTGTGAAGTTATCAGGTTATTCGCCAATACAACCTGTACTGTAAGCACCCAAATCAAGTATGTTACCGAATGGATGTTTCATCATACCAGAGATACCTCACACCTTACTATTTATGTACCACCAACAGTTTTTTTCCACAGTCGAGACACGAACACGATGATATTGCCAATAAAGGTCTGCATGAGATCATTCGCCTTTTGATAATGCCGATACTTTCTCAATTGGAGAACCGTTATCGAATCAGCACCACACGAATATCAAAATAAGCTTAAAACAATTCTCATACCTTTTGTGACTCAGACAGTGTTTAATTAGATATACACGTGGACTTTTACCAGAATCACTTCTTCTTTTTCTTCTTAGTTTCTTCACTGCTGTCGCGATCCATTGAACCGCCAATGGACAATTTAACAGAACTTTGCAGTCTCCTACCCCACTCCTCTGGGAACGTTTCAGAGCTTATAGCTCAATTCATACCCGGAGCGGCTGCTCATCGAACAAAACAAGGAACTGCTATCAAGTATATTTCATACCACTAAGAGTCCAATCACAAACGTGGAGGCCCACCAGTCATGGCGAGGGTCTCCCGTCCCAACAGTACTCGGAAACCGGCGACTCGACAGCGAGCCTTCACCATGCATTGAAAATACTTTCAGTTCTTCGATTTCTCCGCCAGGCGCGATGTCAGTTACACTGACTCATCAGCGTAGGGCTCCTCCACCCCTTAGTACTCGTGTAGGAGATTTACAGGAACTTCGCCACATTGGCAGTACTTTTAGTTCTTCGATTTCCACGCCAGATGTGATGTGGACTGAATCCTCGCCGCGTGTGATTAGTCAACGTCTAATAAAACATTAAGGCGTCTGCCCAGCTCTTCCATAGGTAAGAATTGAAGGGGGCGCCGACCTTATACCCAAAATCCTAAGATAAAGCTGCGGCCACCCCCAAGTTTACTGACTAGGCCCCTATGGCGGCAACCTAGCCCCATCCAGAACGAAAGAAGCTCAGCATATTTTATTTTGGTATGATTATACATTCATACATTCTCTAAACTAAGCATAAATGCTTGTACCTACTATATTATGTGAACGAAATCGGTCGAGACAAGTGGGGTTCCCAAACTTTTTGATCCCAGAGTAAAACAGAATAAATAAAAATAACAATGAATCCCTCAATACTTTGGACACTTATGCCAGCGCATCCTGCGATATTTTAGATATTTAAACTTTATTTGTGTTGTCAGTAATTATTGTCAGTCTCTTCGTAGGTTGCAGATCTATGTAACATACGACAAACATGTCTCCCAAATCAAATTGATATATAAATATTGATTGAGATAATCATTTGTCAGCATTTGTGGCTCAGTTAGATATTAGAATCTTGCGTTTCATATTCAGCGTTCAATTTCCTTTGGGATCATACTGTTTTACATGTGATTTTAATGCTGGATTTGTTTTACGCAAACACTTTCTCACATTCTCTACAAGTGGTCTGTTTCCAGCCCAGAAACGTAAGATACAGAAGATTACGATTGTGCTACGACGGTTGACATAATATAATCGACAAAACTCTGAAAAGTGAAATTTTCCTTCATGACATAATGATTTATTCTGCAAAAAGTTCCTCGTTGTTTATGGCAACGGTCCATTTGTGGATTGTATCGCCCTTGGTCTTGCACTCTGGGTCAAGGTGATTGGAGAAAGGTCTTCCCTCATATGGATATGTATGCGGAGGAGTAAGTCGGCGATCAGGTGCAGTTCTCTCTCTCTCGGTTGAATGAAACTGCTTCCATGCACAGAAGTTGGTCTCCTTAAATGGACATAGTCAGTGACAACTAGATTCGTTGAGACAACATCCATGATGGATAATGTCGTGATGGAATGCGCGCGTGTGTCTGTTGTTGGTTAAAACGATATAGTTAAAAGTGAATTTAGATTTATGTGCGAATGAAGAAAAGCGGTTATTGTCGCTTCTCATTGTCTGTGACATCATAAAATGGCATTAGCGAAATAGCTTATAGAAGTCGAAAACCTTGGCTTGCCTAGAAATATCAAAAAGTAATGAAATAGATAAAAAATAGAGCAAGAAAAATAGTATTTAAAGTAAAACGAGTGGGTTGTGGCCAACACTAAACTCTCCACAACATAGTAAGCGTTCATTTTTTCTTCTTGAAAGGTTGACAATCTCAAAATGCATTTTTATTAAGTACATTTCTATTTCTATTAGATTCTTAAACAAATATAAGATTCCCAGAGGACAAAAGTTTTCACAATACACCATACACACAAAAACATTGGCACGAAACTCATATCTGATGAGAAATTTTAAGTAATTTCGCATTACAAACAAGATGAGAATGTATGAGACAGTGTATCAATGTCGATGAAGCGATGTATGTTCGGTTCTCACTGCCAACCCCTTGAGGAAGATAGAAATGGAGAGTAAAATATATACTTGTTTATAGAGACACATACAATATCAATATGAATTTGATCACTCAATTTTACTGACCCATACAGAAGCTATTTTACTTCTGTTATATACATTTTTCATACAAATATGAAATTTATTTTACATTGATATGACACACCATAGATTATTTTCTTTGAATTTTGACAATCCTTGAATGCATTTTTATGTACCTATATTTTTTGTATCAAAATTTCAAACAGTATAAAAATACCTCGATTTTCCAGACCGTGAGAGCATTTTGAAAATTAGGACAGTTGAAATCATAGAGAAGGAATTAACGGATATCTATGGAAAACTAATCAGCTCTAGGTCTATGCTCTTTACACATATGATGTTAATTTGAAGTCGATCAGACTTATAGTTTGGGCTGTAGAGATGACTCAATAAGGATAATCCGTACGACGAACGCCGTACGCCATACGCCATACATACAAACACATCACGACGAAACTCACAGTGTGCACTCTCTACATGATACCCGTTGAGAAATTGATGTAAAAAAATACGCTTAAAATTGTGAAATCATGACTCTCCACTATTCCATAGTGTGGAGAGTAAAAACATCAAATATTCGACATTTACCGATTTTCTTTCAAGGTTTGCGTAGCCTGTGGGTTCTGGGCACACCCATGTTAAACGGTATTATTACTTATTCAAATTAATTTCACTCATTTCGAAGTGAACGACTCTTTTTTAAGCCAGGTTTTATCATTTGACTCTATAGCAGTGCATCGCAGAACCGTGCTGAAAGGGGAGAGAAAGGGGAGGAGTCGCAAAGTTTTCAATTAAATAAAGAGAAATATTGTAATGAGGAATTGAGGAACGTCATATTACACATAACATACACAAAGTATTAAAACTTCATATTACATAAAGGAATAAAACGTCGTATTCGTAAAACAATAGGCATACCTACATGCTCTTAGAGATAGTAACAACCACGTTTAGAGATAGTAACAACCACGTTTAGAGATAGTAACAACCACGTTTATAACTTTTCAGGTCTTTCTTTCAATATATTATGTACAAAAATATAATTATTCCTTATTTTTTTGAACATTTTCCAACTGTCGATTCGTTCATGAGAATTCAATTCTCTTAATGAATCGACATTATTAAGCCAAGATGCGTGTACGAAGGAAAATTTTGTATGGTGTAGTGGACTTTTTGCATGCTAATAGCACCAACTAGAGGCCTCGCAGCATATATGTTCCCATACATAGATTTTCTCAGAATTCGGAGTAGAACATTTTATGTGAGTTTTGTGTGTCTGTGTGTCTGTGTTTGTGTCTGTCAGTCCCCCCTTATAACTTTTGATTCGCTTAATTTGCAGAGCCCAAAATTTTAAAATATATAAAAAATTACAAGCCTACAAAACTTTTATACTCAGAATTGTGAATTTTTGTTTCAGTCAGGGGTTATCAACTTTTGAAATTTTGATTTATTTTCCATATATCTCAGAAACCGTAAAAGCTAGAACGCTGAAAATTGGTATAAACATAGACAAATACAAAATCTAAAATTACTTTTTTTAAAAAAATTCCAGGGTTTCTCAAACATTTTCTATTAAGAAAAATATTTTTTTTATGATAAATTTATGAGTTTAACTGCTTTTTTTTTAAATATCGAAAAATCCGAAACACCCCAACTAGAAAATTTAATTTTCTATAAAAAATATTAAAATTGTATTAGCACATTGCAAATTTTTTTCAACAATTTGTATAAAAATTGAATTTAGTGACGACATTGTTTCATACAATTTGTATGGAAGTAGCCTACTCACAATATCTAAGAAGACTTAATAATTTGATACTAATCTCCAAACATACATACACACCATCATGCTGTTTTCACATTCTGGGTAGGATCAAAGGACTGACCTCCATTCTATCCTATCTTGACATACATACCTAGGTACATGTGTTGTATAGAAAACCAAATATCTTAAAATATTAAATAATTTGTATTTATGGGTTTATAGTTCGGTACTTATTCTTCAACTATACATACAATCGCTATCGAAAGTTGGATCTCATGTGTTACATGCAACTAGTATAAATAAATAGGTATGTATATTGCTATTAGGCCGTCTGTTGTCGGCCTCCGTGGCTCAGTTGGTTGGGTATCTGACTGCTGATCCAAAGGTCCCGGGTTCGATTCCCGGTGGAGACACAGTTTTTAATTGTGTTTTCAGTCTGGATCTGTGAGACGATTAATATCGTAAGTCTCCAGAATGTGGCAACTTGTTATTGGGTGCGTGTCAAATTAATATTTGACATAGCACCTGTAAGTTGCCCGAGAAGCAATATTAAATAAATAAATAAATATAGTCTGGAATTTTTGTAATGCTGTGGTATTAAAAGATAAACTTTAATTTGAAATATAGTCAATATATTATGTACTCACATAAGAGTGTTTATATTGAAGCTAATTTTATACCATACATAATGTACCATCAAGCCAAGGGAGGCAGAGATAGCCGAACGCCATTCAGTCTTATCTTGATATACTTACAATACTTTCTTGTTTATAGATCGCCTCTAATACATGCGATTTGCATCGATATAATCGTTGATATTAATCAGTGGCGATAGGAAACTTTTTTTTACTATTGAACACCACGACGCCATCTCAAATTTCAACCCGTTCTATATAATAATTGTATATTCGTTGAATGCATTTAAATATGCAATAGGAACTGGTTATTTAATTCATTAAGTACAAGTTTATACCAATAAATTTAAATTTGCATATTGAGTAAAATTTAAATATCAACTAAACAACGAACGATAAAAGTCTATTCAATTCTTGAGTAATGTTTTAACAATGACTAGATTGTTTTATACATTTTGGTGCCGCGCCTAAATATTATTTTCATATTGTTGATAGTTGGCTGTGCAAATTAATTATTGATCCTTCTTGTTATTCAGTAGAAAATTGTATGCAAATTATAGTGGCGTTTAGTAATAAATCAAACACTTTATAAAGAGTTGCACGTTCCTTGTACGGGAATCAGAGGTGACTTGTATTGTCGCGATGTACCTACTTTGAAGTGTATGTAGGTAGGTTGATTGGAGTTGGCTAGTTCTTAACTCCGCGATTTAATATTAGGATATTTATTGTTATTATTTTTTATTTTTAATAGTTGACGGTTATTATTTTTTATTTATAATAGTTTACGGTGTGGTAATTAGCTTTTAACATAAAAAGAACATTAAAACAGGGATATATTACATCCAAAAAACAAGAAGAAAAAATAAATACATATAGATACCTATCAAATCATTAAAATTAAATAGTTTTTCTATATGTTTTAAAGTGAAAAATCGTAAAAGAAAGACGCCGTATCAAATTAGAATTGTACAATACATTATTTATTGCAATTTTTTTATTATTATTATGAACACGACAAGAAAAAAGTAAGTTTTCGAGAAATTAAAGGCGTGGATCCGTTAATGTTATTATTATTACTATGAACACGACACGAAAAAAAGCAGGTTTTACAGAAATCAAAGGCGTGGATCTCTTAATGTTATTACTATTATTATGAACACGACAAGAAAAAAGTAAGTTTTCGAGAAATTAAAGGCGTGGATCCGTTAATGTTATTATTATTACTATGAACACGACACGAAAAAAAGGCAGGTTTTACAAAAATCATAGGCGTGGATCTCTTAATGTTATTACTATTATTATGAACACGACAAGAAAAAAGTAAGTTTTCGAGAAAGAAATTAAAGGCGTGGATCCGTTAATGTTATTATTATTACTATGAACACGACACGAAAAAAAGCAGGTTTTACAGAAATCAAAGGCATGGATCTCTTAATGTTATTACTATTATTATGAACACGACAAGAAAAAAGTAAGTTTTCGAGAAATTAAAGGCGTGGATCCGTTTATGTTATTATTATTACTATGAACACGACACGAAAAAAAGCAGGTTTTACAAAAATCATAGGCGTGGATCTCTTAATGTTATTACTATTATTATGAACACGACAAGAAAAAAGTAAGTTTTCGAGAAATTAAAGGCGTGGATCCGTTAATGTTATTATTATTACTATGAACACGACACGAAAAAAAGCAGGTTTTACAGAAATCAAAGGCGTGGATCTCTCAATGTTATTACTATTATTATGAACACGACAAGAAAAAAGTAAGTTTTCGAGAAATTAAAGGCGTGGATCCCTTAATGTTATTATTATTATTATGAACACGACATGACAAAAATACGTTTACGAGAAATTATCGGCGTGGATCTCTTAATGTTATTACTATTGTTATGAACACGACACGAAATAAGTAAGTTTTCGAGAAATTATCAGCGCGGATCCATTTATATTGTAAATTTGCTAAGCAAAGTCATAGTGGTTCTATGAATGTGCCTTTCATAAATCTCTCTCTATCCTCCTTAGTTAGTATCCCACATGGTGGTGGGGTAACCTCTGCTTACTGCGCTATTCCACTCTGTCCTATCCTGAACATCGTCGTCAGAGACATAACACGCTCGCATATCCTCCGCCACCAAGCTCTTCCATCATCTTTTGGGACGTCCTTGAGATCTTGTGACGGACACTCGAATGTTCAGTGCAGTGTTACACATATACTCTGGAGGTTTTCTTCGGAATGTCCGAACCACCTCTGCCTATTTGCCATTAACTTATCGGTACATCGCGTAGGCCCAGGCTGCTTCTCACATAATTATCAATATCTCTTTCATAAATCAATTATGTACCTAATATTATATTGAACATTCATGTATTCATCACAATATCAATGTGAAATCAGCCCCCCTAGACAACGTGTCATTTAGCTCAAGAAAAGAAACAAGAAAAGATAACTCAATGACAAAGTTAAAGTGAAGTTGAAGTGACAGTTGCCAGTCACGTGACAACTGTCACTTCCATATACATTGGAACTATATTTTCTTGTTTCTTTTCTTTAGCTAAATGACACGCTGTCTAGGGATGCAGTTATGATAAGTAAACCATATCTAAGAAAGTATTATAATTTTGAAAATGGAATTCAATACATGAATGATTTATTTTTTCAAATTATATTTCAGATTTTTTGTCGTCCATATTATATCAGTTTTCGCAACGTAGGTTATGTAAAATTCGCATGAGAATTGCTCATTTCGCAATGCCTGGATGCTGTTCCACATCATGAAGATGTCCTTCGAAGATAAGTTAATCTCAACGTCGGAGTAATCAGCGATCTTTGCCGTGTTAACGTCATCTAAGTCCAGCTGATGTTCAAAGGTAACTGCCCTCGGAGACTTGCATACATCTATGACAATCTCGCTGATATAACTGGTTCTCTTCTCGGATATATCGATATTGATAGCAAAATTCTTATTATTTACTAAAGATAAGTATACAGAAATCTTACATTTCTTGTAAATGTAACATGTAATGCTGTAGACTTAATGCGGTAGTTGTTCCATTGTAGATAATACAAGATTGTTAAAAAATGATGAATTATTATGACTCGTATGAAAAATACATATGGGGACACACTCATGACACATTCATAATATGTTCTTATCTTAAAAATGTTTAAATCTGTACTTGATCATATTCAATCTTGATCGTACTATTCATAGAATCATATAAATTTGTAAAGCTCAACGTTAAGTATGAAATTTTCATTATTTTTTATAAAAAATAATGTGATTATTCAATTAATTTTCCATCTACCACAACATTGGAACGATCATGTAAAGTCAATAATTGACTTGTGTGTAATAAAGTAATACTCAATTACAATCGTTGAAACGATTACTTGTTTGATTTCATCAATAGGTAAGTAATATCAATTATAAATAATGGATTCTTCGCTGAGACAGACATTGGTACCCACCAGAACATTGTAGCGTAATATGATTCCCACAAAGATAGTGAAGTACCTACACTTAACGTAGACAATATAAATTCATAACATGATTGTTTGACCGCCGCCGAACCGTACTTTCATATCGGTGGGTACACTCCTTTATATTCTCTAAGAATACAGGATCGACTCAAGGTTTCATTATTGTCCTTGTTCATCTTCCTTGTGTCCTCCTGCATCTGCTCCACGTCGCTATGTACTGTGAAGACCACATCCAGGTCATTCCTCATCATCATCATCTCCTCTATGTTTGATACAAGGTCTCCTAATCAACAAGATTTAAACTTCAATTCTAAAATTAACTCATAATATTTCCGATTCAAAGATTTTAAAAACTATAAATAGAAATGTTTTTTTTTCTGTTGAGGTCATTTTTACAATACTTTTCTTAAATAATAAATATATCCTTGTAATAAGTTCATATACATTCTCATACATATCCTAAATTAAACGTATGCTCGTGCTAAAAGTGAACAGAATCGGTCGTGGCAGGATTCGAACTCGCGATCACTGCATTACTAACCCAGCGAGCTAAACGTACTGTCATCACCCATTTCATATTTTTTAATTATTTTCTTGTCTTGAGTGTTTTTTGTGTAAAATTTAATTTTATCGAATTGTAGAATTAATTAAAAATATTTTGCACTGTAGAAGAAGGAATTATGTAGAAAAGGGGAGTTACAGGCAGCGTGCGTGAGATTTTTTTATTTATTTTTACCACACCATTAATAATAAGTTATTTGTATAGCGCCGTTTAATGATTCGAGATACCAAGGGCGCTTTAAATAATCTTCATTTTAAAAATAGATAACTGTTACCCAACTAGGTAAACATGTTGTATGGTTAGCAGTGTAGGTACATATTACTATCATATTTCATAGGAGACATATCGGTTGTACCTATTTGCCTTTTTAAAAGTATCTAAACAATATGTCGACCGCCGTGGCATAGTTGGTAAGCCGTTTGGTTTCTGTGCGGGCGTCCTGGGTTCGATTCCCAGCAGAGGAGAAATTTATTTAAATTTATTTCTCACGCAAATATTGCTTCTCTAGGCTGGAAACACTGGTTAGTTGGAAGAAATTGCCATACGTCAATAAGCTCGCCACTTGCGCAGAGTGCAAGGAAGTGTTCTTTATTATTATTAATATTAACAACTATTGTATAAAGTGGAATTGGAGTCATCATGATATGCATATACATATTGTGTATGTAGGTATTTTGTCATTTTTATTTGTTAATTTCACAAATAATCTGAAATAGTATCTCTTGGGAATACTGAACTGACAGAGCATAGATGTGACCCGTCAGTCATATCTTTATTCAGTCGAGTCTCAGATAAAATGAACAGCACAAAATTTACAAAATTTTGATTATATGTGTTGATTATTTATAATTAACACGTCATGTACACCTGTCGCTGATTACCCCACATTGTGGGACATGTCGTGATGGTATGAATCAATGAAGTGACAACGCCAAAATTAATACCGTTTGATTTTGATGAAGAACTTATTTAAAACTAATTTCACGCAATTCTTGCCTTTTCTGGCGTGGCCTTAGTTAGAATTGCAATAAGCTAGCCACTCGCACCGGGTGCAATGAATTGATTAATAATATTTATAATAATAATAATAACCTTATCTCGGTCCTGGTCATACGTGTAATATTGTAATATACTATTTGTAAAGTGATCGTTTGCCGATAACCTGTAAAATATTGTTATTAACATTTTGACCTTTCATACAAACCTTTACACAATACATACATAATATTTATGTAGGTACATAATCATTATTGCATTCACGTAATTATTGTAATCAATATTTTAACTATCTATTTATTTATGTATTTGTATCTTCTTGTACCTACACATAACGTGGACACTGGCGATGGCGGGGCTATTGCCAAACTTCAATTTCTTACAAACAACCATAGTCGGTGTTAATATAGAAATTGACTGGGCGAAAAATGGATCCCAACCACTTTGTGTAATACATTTACATACATAATATTGTATATAATTCATGCATAATTAATTTTGTATATGCTGGTATAATCTTAATGTTTTCTTTTTTTATTTTATATTTTGTTTAGTCATTTAATAGCACACATCCTCCCTCTACACAAGCTAATAAGCTTTAAACTATATAATGTATAAATTTTGTATGTTCGAATATTTTGTTATAATATGAATAAATAAATGAATAAATATACTATAAAATACCCCCTATTCAGTAACTATTGTAACTTAAATAGTAACGTACTAAAATTGTAGATTTTAGATTTACGGTCTTATTTCAGCGTTATAAAATAACAACTTGGACTAAATGGAATAGGAACATACCTATACTAGCCGGAACGTTCTTAAAAATTTACTGAATTAGACGTATTTTGAATAATTATGAAAATGATGAAAATTTCATAATTTTCATAATTATTCATAAAACGTCTGATTCAGTAACTTTTTAAGAACGTTCCGGACAAAATACGTATATTCCTATTCCATCTAGTCCAAGTTGATATTTTATAACGCTGAAATAAGACCGTAAATCTAAAATCTACAATTTTAGTATGTTCCTGATTTATTTTATTTATTTTATTTATTTTATTTATTTTTATTTTTATTTTTCATTTGTTTGGAAACTTAACAGCTATACATTTATAATACTTAATTTCAAATGAGAATACAAAATAAATAGCCAATTATAAAGTTTCACATATTTAAATTATTATACATTATTAATGTTGGGTAGTCATTGTAAGATGGTGAGTGTATGTGGGGGAAAGGGAAGGATAATGGATATAGGAAAGCGTTGATAAGGAAGGGATGAATGTTTAAGGAAAGTAGGTTTGATTTTTAACCAGTAATATTACCAATAACTGCGCGTAATTGGCGTTTAATCGATGTCTGTGTGGAGTTAAATATATCAGGTTGGGGGTCAAGACTATTGTAATAATTTAAGCATCTGTTGACATAATTATTCTGTGCGTAATTTGTTCTGCAGTATGGTGTATAGAAAAGGTGATTTTGGCGTGTTGTTTTCATGGGGCAGTTGAAAGAAATTTTTTGGAGTAGGTAAGAGCTGTCTAATTTAGTTACAATAGTTACTTAATAGGGGGTAATGATAATTTTAAAATCTCATTAGAGACGAAGGTGGAATATCAAAGGAGAACTGGATTGATAGGGAACTCAATAAAAAGGAATAATTGATGAACGTTGCGCAAGCACATAAAGTGATTACGTGAACAAGCCGTAACAGACAGGTCGTAAGCCCTGTAGGTGCCTTGATTTCCCGGTTCTCTCTTAATATTCCAATTTCGTCTCTATTGAGATGATTAAAAATTTTCAAATCTATAAATGTCGAAAAAAAAAGACATTCATAAAAATATAATTTTTATCAGTTTGGAAATACAGCCAACAGTGTACAATTTATATGTACAAGATGTAACAAATAAATAAAAAATTTAGATAAAGTAATTCCAAATAAAACTATGAAATTATTTATAATTGGTGGTCATTCCTTCATTTTTATATTGAGTTGTACCTACATTTAAGAACAGTACCTCGAGGAAGATATCTGAAATCGAATAGGAGTAAAAATGGTGTCTTTGTAACTAGAACTCAAACTTTAAGGTTCTTCTTATTTTTTATCATTAATTGCATGTAAAACAAAAATAATGGGCACAAAAACTTTCAGATTAGGGTTGAAGGCAGCAACATAGAAGGATTGGACTAAGTTGGGCTGCCTTCGGAAAAATGGGATATATATTGAAAAATCGGAAAATACTCATAAACCTGAAAAGTATATGAAGCGTGTAGAAAACATCAGGTGATGGGTCTTAAAGATGGAAAGTAGTGGACTGTATTATAAACGATCTCACCGATGCTTCTTTATTCCTGGTTCACTGATTATTTTTTCTGTGCACACATCCACACGCAGTGGTCTTCAAACTTGTACTGAACATTTTTAACTTGACACTTATTGTCACCCAAAATTATTGCAACAAATGACAATTGTCAAATACATCAGTGAGGGGACAATGGCATGGAAAGGATTCAAAAGAAATATGCTTCTACAAAGCGTGTGTGCAGCCGGTTGCTACATATGGCCTAGAAACAGTAACTCTCTCTAAACTGAGTGCCGAGAAACTGCGAGTCACCCAAAGAGCTATGGAAAGATCCATGCTGGGCCTGTCACTAAGAGACAAGGTAAGAAACGAAACGGTGAGAGAAAGAACAAAAGTAACAGATATAATCCACCGTGTGGCGACTCTGAAATGGAAATGGGCGGGACACGTAGCCATGCAGAAGCTCGGACGAGAAGTGGACAAAGAGAGTGGTGACTTGGAGACCTCGTATGACAAAGAGTGGTGTGGGGCGGCCGCAGCTGCGGTGGAGGGACGACATAACAAGATATGCTGGCACATCCTGGATGCAAACTGCACAAGACAGGACGACGTGGAGTCAAATGGGGGAGGCCTTCGTTCAGGATTGGACGGAAATAGGCTGAAGAAGAAGAAGAAGAAGAATTGCATGTAACACATGAGATCCAACTGTCGATGTCGTCAGTATCTATCTGTTCGGTAAATGTGGCAACACTCCTAACCTTTTCCTCTGCCAAATATATTGCTACCTACATGAGTAGTCAACTGAATATACAATCGTCTAAAACTCGTCATCGTGTACGTCACACACAGTTGATTAAGTAAAATAGTTTCAATACGCTCGAAACATACATATTTCGTGTCCCTTCGTGTTGATCAACTAAATACATACGCGCCGTGCGCCCCCTTACCGTGTTTGAAAATGGTGTGTCTTTCATCAATATTTTGTGTTGTGATACAAGAGCTAAAGTGAGTGCCTTTCGTGAAGACCTCCCAGACGAAGGAAGAAATTCGCCACTAGGTAGGTGCAATATTCCCTTCTCTCTGTATCCGACACTATCGATGAAGAATGAGTACCAAACTATAAAACCTCAAATCCAATTCGCTACTTCCACCACCACCCGCTCCGCATATGGGGACTGTCAATGACCCCTTCGCAGAACGCTAGAATGAACAACAAAAAAATCAATGCATGGCACGAAATGTAGCTCATGGAGCCCTCTAGATTAGCAATCTCGGCACCATGGTGCAAAAAGAACAATCAGCAAGTGCGAATTATGATCACACCTGCGGACTGTCGGCGACTTCAGATCCATATATATAGGGATTCAGAGAAGTGACCAAGAAGAAGTGATCAGAGAAGTGATCTCTGGAAACAGACAAGTCAGTGAGAATCTTCGGATAATAAGGCACCGTATCTATGGCAAAATCGTTTAAAGACTTTATAATGGTTCTTCGAGATCACTAAGTCCGCATGTAAAATGGGACCTTGAAGAGGCCCACGGACAGCAACGAGGAGCTCCGATCTGTAAGATGACGCAATTGGGTGGGAACACTCCCAAAGGATGTGATCCGAAGTTTGGTCCGGACATTGACAAAAATCCAATTACTGAATATTTTAAGATATTGTATTTTGATTTACAAAACATGCATGTCTGGATAGGATAATGTGAAGCTCAGTTCCTTTTTATTGGCCAGAATTGCTATGCCTTTGTGCTCGTTGCTGTTAGTGATGAGAAAAAGTATTGCAGTCATGGTCTTTGTTTTGCTAGACTTGCAAGACCCAGAAAGAAATTGGGTATGCAAGACCTAGAACATGACCGCATCTGTAATGGTCTTGCATTTGCTCATCACTAGTTGTTGTGTATAAACTAAATTCATATTGTTTTCTTAATATAAAAGTTGACATTCAAAGGTCCCATTTTAATATTGTGAAAATTAAATAATTCAGTCCGAGTGTTTCGTAAATTAATAGTTCAGGAATACAAGTGACATCTGTCGGCGATAATTCAAACCACACTGACAGTTGTCAGCGGAGCTGTCAAAAAAAGTTTGACGTTTCGGTTCGCCCCCAACTTTTTGTCCAAATCTAACTATGCGATCTTGATTCGGGCAAATCGCTTACATACATATTTACAAAACGAAGATTAATTCTAATGATATCGACATAATTTATAATGATGAATACATATTTAATAATTATAAATACATATAATTACAATTAATAATGATAAATACATATTTATGCGTGACTCATCTTTAAAAGAGAATTACTCGTGTTTTGAAATAAATCAAAATTCACAAAACAATACAAACTAACCAAACTAAGTATTTATATAAATCTTGATCTAAGCATTATGTTTGAGGAACATATGTATATAATATTTAGATAGTTATGAAACAAAATTTTGTAAAAACCTTATAACCCAAGCAAAAATTATAAAATGATATAAATACAAAAACTTAATAATTCCAACAAACAAAATAAATTCTTAGCAAGTCAACTTATAACATTCTTAGCAAGGAGAGGATTCCTAACGAAAAATACAGCACGGCAGAATATTGTTCCCCGGTGTGGGCGAGGAGCTCGCACTGTGGACGTCTAGATGTCGAGCTGAACCAATCAATGAGAACCATAACGGGTACGATAAAATCTACCCCGGTACCGTGGCTTCACGTATCTATTATCGAATATCGCCCCTCCCCCCATCAGGAGAAATCAGGCTACTGTAAAGGAAATCAAAAAGATAAAAAACAATCCAGCAATCCCAGTACATACTTATATCACACATCCACCAAGAGTGAGACTCAAGTCCCGAAGGCCAATTTGGGGAGTGGAGGAGGAAAGCTACAACATTAAGAATGAATGGAGGGCTCTATGGACGGACTCAGAAGTGAGCAACAATAATCTGGTCCGGGACCCCACCATCCGTGTCCCTGGTTTTGACCTCCCTCGCAGAGCCTGCAGCTCAACAGAATAAGAACATGTATGGGGTGTTGCAACAATCTTTTATGGAAATGGGGAAAGAGAGAATCGCCGGGGTGTGACTGTGGCGCAGGCCTCCAAACGATCCGCCACATTGTTGAAGAGTGTCAGCTGCACAAGTATCTGGGGGAGAGCTGGGGGACATCCACGGGGCAAAGCAAGAGGCGTTGGACTGGCTGCGGGGTTTGAATTTAAGGCTCTAACGAGCTCTATAGACGCAGCCTTTTCTGGGCGAAGAAGAGCCTAGCCATTCGAAAATTAAAGTTAAAGTATTAGCGAGTCAACTTCAAGAAATTTCTATGACGATAATAGACAAGGAATATTTTCCGCAATCTTTCTCTTGTTTTCTATATTATTATAATATGGTCTTTCCATTTAATTATGTTTCATTTCATATGTTTTGAATAAAGCGAGATACAATGATCCTAGTTTAAGAGTAATTATTACGTAGGTACGAATCAAAATAATCCGTTCACTGATTCATATCCGGCTCGAAGGACCATCTTGTATAGATTCTTTTGATTTGTATGTTACAGTAATTGAGTATTCTACGTGGAATAAACTACGTTATATTATATTCGTAGAACCAACAAATAACAAAGTACGCCTTTGGAATGATATTGTATCATAGAACGGCGCTATAAATACATTGTTATTATTATTAAACTGTATTCGCGTGAAGTTGGTGTAAATGGAAAACAAAAAACAAGAAAAGGGTTAACAGTGGTGCAGCTGCAATGAAACAAGTATGTAGCACATCTGTAGTTGTTATTATACGAGTATTTATGTACCTACATTCATTATGATGTGCATACTATTCTGCATTATTATTCTTTGAACTAAATATAGATTCCAATTTTGCACATGAAAATATAAAAAGGAAAATAAATTTGATATTAGTGTACATACAGACTTACCATCACGCCATGTTCCTAACGGGGTAAATCTAAGTTTATTATGTTTAATAGGGTATATAAATTTAAACATTGAATTATGAAATTTATTTTCTAAAATTTTAAACAGTTTGTTTCATAAAAATACTTGTTAGTCATGTATGTAAATGTTTGTCACACAATTTTAAAATTCAGCATAAATTATCTTAAAAAAATATTGAAAATATCCATATTCAGCATTTCTTAAAATTATTTCATACATAAACTAGGGAAATCAATATTTAATGTGCTTAAAGAGTTCACAAAAAGTGAATTGACCGATGAAGATTTTTCATTTCATCAGGGGGGGGGGGGGGGGGGGGGCAAAAACCCTAGTGATTACCCATATCATGGATATTATTATCATATGGAGTTCTATGACATCTAAAGATATTATAATAATTATATCCATGATATGGGTAATCGTGAGGGTTTTGATTTCGCCGATTGGACCAGACTTGCCCCCCAGGTTTGTTATTAAAATCAACAAATTTTTGGCATCCGATAATTTAAATCTCGTATAAACCTATAGTTACTCTTACATATAAACCTATAGTTACTCTTACATATAAACCTATAGTTACTCTTACATATAAACCTATAGTTACTCTTACATATAAACCTATAGTTACTCTTACATATAAACCTATAGTTACTCTTACATATAAACCTATAGTTACTCTTACATATAAACCTATAGTTACTCTTACATATAAACCTATAGTTACTCTTACATATAAACCTATAGTTACTCTTACATATAAACATATAGTTTCTTGTATAAACCGATAGTTATTCTTACCAACAGTTAACTTCATAGTGTATTTGGCGGTTTTAATACATCATATTTTCAATTACTGTTATATTAGGTATAGGTATACCTAACATATTTATAAAGAATTGTATAGAAATTATGTCTAATCTGTTACTTACCTTATTTAATAAATCCTTAAAAACAGGTATTTTTCCGAGTATCTGGAAGTCCGGCTTCATTAGCCCAATACATAAAAAAGGAGAACTTAATCTTGTGACTAATTATAGACCGGTATGCATATTGTCTGCAATTCCTAAGCTCTTTGAATCGATAATTACTAAAAAAATAAGTCAACCGATAAACAACATTATTACTGCTTCCCAACATGGCTTTATACCCAAGAAATCTACACTAACTAACCTAGCATTATATCATAACTACATAGCCAATGTAGTTTCTAGGAGAGGTCAAGTCGATTCCGTGTACACTGACTTCTCAAAAGCTTTTGACAAGGTGTCACATTCCTTACTTCTATATAAGTTACGTGGATACGGAGTAGATGGTATCTTCCTACATTGGCTTAAAAGTTACTTGTGTGATCGTACTCTTAGAGTAAGGATTGGGAATTGCATATCTCAGCCAATACAAGCATCTAGTGGTGTTCCGCAGGGATCGCACTTGGGACCAATTTTGTTCAATTTATTTGTGGATGACATAGTTCAGATCTTCAGAGGTGTTGAAGTCGTGTTATTTGCGGATGACTTGAAAATTTTCAAATCTATTGAAAATATTGAAGACTGTTTAACCATTCAAAACAATCTGTCATCTTTAAGCGAATGGTGTAAACGTAATAAACTTATTTTAAATGCTTCAAAATGTCAAGTTATCCGTTTTCATCGAACTAGATCCCAATTTACCTATAATTATACTATTGACAATGTTATTCTTGACAGCGTTATAAACTTGAGGGATTTGGGAGTCACATTATCTGAGGATCTGACCTTTAATTTACATATAGAGGAGGTCGTCGGTAAAGCTATGAGGGTGTTGGGCTTCATCACGAGACTGGCAACTGATCTTAAAAAAACTGAATCATACAGGTTACTATTTGTTTCTCTAGTCAGACCATTATTGGAATATAATTCTGTAATCTGGTCCCCCTACTACAATGTTCACTTAAATCATATTGAAAGGGTCCAGAAATTTTTTTTACGATTTATAAATTATAAAAAGGGGATTCCAATAGAACACATCAATTACTCAGATCTAATGCTAGAATTTAAACTTTTAAATCTTGACGTTAGAAGAAAGGTTTTTGACCTTTCCTTCTTACACAAAATATTGAACCATGCTATAGACTGTCCTGAACTCCTTAAACTCATCAACTTTAATGTTCCGGCTAAAACTACTAGACAGTGTGTTATGTTTCGTGAGAGCCATTCTCTAAATAATTATGTCTACCACTCCCCAATACCAAGGCTACATAGACTTGGTAACATTGTGGGAAGTCACTCCGATGTTTTTGCCGACGATTTTTCTTCCTTCAAAGCAAAAATTGTAAATTTTCTTTCTTTAAACTCTTGTATTGAATAAAAATAAGCTTTCAAGCCTTTAGTGTATTTAAATAAATAAAACTAATTAATTAACATTTTAACTCATGTAATGTTAATCTAGTAATCGTTGTGTCTGGGTTTTTTTTTGTATTTTTTTATGTATTTTGTTTTTAAATTGTGTATAGTATATTATTATGGATATTATTTATTATTATGTTTGTTATAAATTTGCATTGTTGATATTATTGATATTATTGATATTATTATGTAAGTTTAAATTTACTTTTATTTTATAATTCAAAGTTTTAATCATTATATACTTGTTGTTTTTTTTATATAGGCTCTCAAGCCGTAAATTTGAAATAAATAAATAAAAAAAAAATTACTGTTTGTTTGAATAAAGAAGTAAATAAAACCAGATTGCTTTCTGCCAGTATTGATGAATCATGAATTATAAAGTGTCTTTTGATGTTTTTTTATTATTTAAATTCAATTTCTCTGTAGGTTCGAATAGCATTAAAAATATGATCTCCACACTGTTACATAGTAGTGAAGATTACAAAATATAATATATGAAATTTCCGATCCTTTGTTTCAAAATTAAGTCACGAATGTCCATAAGTGATATTTTTGGGTTACCCGCATGTGTTAGAAAGTCGTAAATGTTACAACAACACCTGGCAGTTAAATTTAACCAAAATGTGCTTTCGTATACTCGATCGTTTATTGCACTTAACAGACTGTTTAAGTTATTGCATTCGCGGGTAGGTACATACGTAGTTATTTTAAAAACATATTTGGTGTTGATCTGTGTTTTCGATGTCTGTGGTTTTGAACACAAGATGTGCATGGAAAATAATGATTTTTCAATTTTTTAGACCCGTGCCGAATTTAAAATCGTCAAATCCATGGAAGATCTTGTGTAGGGTATGAGTAGTTATTTGATAATCATCACTTTGTAATAATATTTCTATTATAATTTGTTGTGTCTAATCAAATGTGCCAGATACATCTTCATTTTCAAACATTCCTCTTGATAATGTCCACCTGTTCAAATTTTAGAGGCCAGTAGTAGTATCGAATATCTTGGGCATGTTGTGTGTGACAACTTAAGGGGGCGTACTTAATTCGAACCAGAGTATTGCATGCAACCACATCTGTTTAAGTGTTGTGTTCTTAAGCCGTCCACTTCTGAACGAAGGACTCTTTTATCTCCTTCCAAGCCACTCTATCTTGTGCTCGAAACATTCAATTTTCGACACACGTAATCCATCCATCTCATTGGTAGTCTCCCAACACCTCTGGTTGTCATTCGCGGTTTCCAAGCTAACATTATCCTTGGCTATCTGTCTAGTAAGAATGCGCTGAACGACATTAACCATTTTAGTTCATTGCCTGATGGGGTTATTTCGCACACTGTCTCTCAGATTTAATCCCAACGTGGCTCTTTGAGTGATACGTAGTTTTTCGACACTTTTTTGGGTCACTGTAACAGTCTCCAAGCCATAAGGCACAGGTCTACCTTCTGTTTCAGATTGAAAGAGGCCGTGAAAATCAAACGGCTGAGATAAAAATACAAATTGAAATGACTAAGTCGGGCAGATTTTGGGAAATAAACCCAAATTTTCATATACATGTACAATTTCTCCTTTGGGAGTGTTCCCACCCAATTGTGTCTTCTTACGGATCGGAGCTCCTCGTTGCTGTCCGTGGGCCTCTTAAGGTCTCATTGGACATGCGGACTTAGTGATCTCGAAGAACAATTATAAAGCCTTCAAACGATTTTGCCATAGATACGGTGCCTTATTATCAGAAGATTCTAACTGACTTGCTTGTTTCCAGAATGACTTGATGCCCTATATATATGGATCTGAAGTCGCCGATAGTCCGCAGGTGTGAATCTCGACTTCCACTTGCTGATTGTTCTTTTTGCACCATGGTGCCGAGATTGCTAATCTAGAGGGCTCCACAAGCTACAATTAATTTTGTTTTTTTTGTTGTTCATTCTAGCGTTCTGCGAAGGGGCCGTTGACAGTCCCCATATGCGATTATTTAATGTTTTCAGACAATTCCCAATTCGTTTTATTTAATTTCGATTTAATTGACAAGTATAATTATCATATATCATATAATAGAAGTTGATAGCAGTCAAAAATGAACTCAGAATTATCAACATACATATATTAGAAATACGGCCACTTAGCCATATAATCTAATTTATTGACCAATAATAAAATCCTTATAGAGTATCCCCAAGTTATAAATATTCATATTATCAAACATTCCCCAATCGGCCAATGTACGATATGGTGAGGATTAAAACATGAATATGGTATTCGAAGGATGTGAAATAAAGGTAGGTAATAATATATTTGAGAATCAAAGTATTAATCGGAATTTACGAGCGAATGAATACAGTAAAATGTTTTATGTTATTGAGCAAAATGGCCACTTTGGGAGACGTTAATAACCTCGCGGACTTCAAATCTGTAATAAATTAATTTAATTTTCCAATGTTTGGTTTAAATCTATTAATTTACACAATAAAACGTAACTCTGGGTGCTATTTAGATTGTGATTTCTAGAATAGGAGTGGACAGCACTTTTTTCTCGTATAATCGTGTTGTTTCTTTAGTTTTTACAGTAGCTTTAAAATTATGATATGATAATTTTATCCATGTTAAATAATATTTATTTATAATTTTATTACATTTTTATAGTGCGAATGGAGAAAGGCTGAACTCCAAAAAAGATTCTCGTCACGTAGAGGGGAAAAGAGGTATGGAGACAACCAAACAATGAATTGACAGCTAACAGGAGGATTTAAAGAGAATTGATATTGCAAACGGGAGAACTCAGGCGAGTTCAGCAATGAGGCGAGTTTACCATCCATTCTGAATGTCGCTTTTTTAGGTAAGACCTTATAGTGTGTGGGTATACATGCATTTGTCATGTTACCTTTTACAAGGTAATGCACACCCGCACACTTGTCGCTGGTTACCCCAAATTGCGTGATATGCAGCGATGGTATATGTATATGTGTGTACACACGAAGTACATATTTACTAATTGCATGTAACACATGAGATCCAATTGTCGATGATGATAGTATGCATAATCAAAGAATACGTACCAAACTATAAACAACACAAATTAATAAATATTTGAAGATATTTTATTTTCTATATAAAACATGTAGGTATGTTTGTCAGGATAGGATAGTATGGAGGTCAGTCTGTTTTTCCTACACAGAATATGAAAACAGTATGATGGTATTTTTTTTTATTTATTTATTTTTCACACCTTTATCACAAAGACTATTATGAAGATTACTGCTGCCCAACTAGGTAACCCTGTTCTAGGGCTAGCAGTTTACAATTTTACCAAGCCAAATATTTGACATTTTGGTTATACATAGTTACATAGAGCGGACACCAGACATCACAACACAGTAAATTACAATATTACGTAGTTACCAATATCTTAAACACAAAAGTATAAACTGATACAGTAAATTTTGATATGTTATTTTGATGGTATGTATGTATGTTTGGAGATTTAAGTATCAAACTATTAAGTCTTCTTACATATTGTGTATAGGCGACTACCATACAAATTGTATGAAGTGATGTCGTCACTTAATTCAATTTTTATAAAAATTGTTAAAAAAAATTTGAGATGTACGAATACAATGTTTGTATTTTTTATATAAAATTAAATTATCTAGTTGGGATGTTTCGGCTTTTTTCGATATTTAAAAAAAATGGAAATATAGGCAGTTAAACTCATAAATTTATCATAAAAAAAAATATTTTTCTTAATAAAAAATGTTTGAGAAACCCTGGAATAAAAAAAACCCAATTTGAGATTTTGTATTTGTCTAGTGTCCTCGCACCCAAGTGTCCGTCGCGACCAAATGGACTCGCAACCAAGTGGGCTCGCACCCAAGTGTCCGTCGCACCCAAGTGTCCCGCAGCCAAGTGTCCGCCGCGGCCAAGTGTCTTGCAGCCAAGTGTCCCGCGCCCAAGTGGCCGCAGCCAGGTGTCCCATTCCGACATCCACACACACACAAAACTCACATAAAATGTTCTACTCCGAATTCTGAGTAAATCCATGTATGGGAACATATATGCTGCGAGGCCTCTAGTTGGTGTTATTAGCATGCAAAAAGTCCACTACACTATACAAAATTTTCCTTCGTACACGTATCTTGGCTTAATAATGTCGATTCATTAAGAGAATTGAATTCTCATGAACGAATCGACAGTTGGATTAAGTATTTATTCGTTTTACTTCAAAATTGAATAAAAATCTTAAAAAAAAATACGAAAAATGGGGGTATCAATTTTCCAATTTTTGTATAATGAACTGCTTAAGCAAATACAAAGCCGTTTGGTTTTTGTGAGGGCTTCCTGGGTTTGATCCTCAGCAGAGGTTAATATTGCTTCTCTGGACAGGAAACACTGGTTAGTTGGAAGAAATTGCCATATGGCAATTAACTCGCCACTTGCGCTGGTTATAAGGGAGTGTTCTTCTTTTTCTTCTTCTTCAATGGCACTACAGCCCGAATTGGGCTTTTGCCTCCAACTCTCCCTGTCTTCAGCCACCGTTCTCCATCCGGTCACTTGGAGAATGGTTCCCATCTTTGGTTACTTCGTCTTCCCATCTCAGTCTTGATCTTCCTATCCTCCTCAGGAAGTGTTCATTATCAATATAAATACATAGTAAAAAATACGTATTGCAATAAATTATTATAATCAGTCTCATAAAAAAACCGACTTCAAAATTAATGTGTGTGTCAAGTAGAAAATATATGGCCTTCGGTTCTCTCTGCATACCCTTAGAGATACATGGCGGGAGGGTTTGTTCGATTTGATTACTTCCTCGTTTTTGGAAGTCGGATAAAAAGGTAGAAAATCATTATTCATTCATTCATTCATACCATCTCGGCATACCATGTCGGCCTTCCTGGCTCAGTTGGTTGGGTATCTGACTGCTGATCCAAAGGTCCCGGGTTCGATTCCCGGTGGAGACACAGTTTTTAATTGTGTTTTCAGTCTGGATCTGTGAGACGATTAATATCGTAAGTCTCCAGAATGTGGCAACTTGTTATTGGGTGCTTGTTAAATTAATATTTGACATAGTACCTGTTAGTTGCCCGAGAAGCAATATTAAATAAATAAATATCCCATAATGTGGGGTAACCAGCAAAAGGTGTGCGGGTGTGCATTGCCTTATAAAAGGGAGCACAACATATCTGTGTATATCAACACACCAGTCTCGTCTCACCTAAAAAGGCACTATATTCAAAATGGGTGGTGAACCTCATTGCTGAACTATGTGAGATGTTATTGTTGCCTGTTGTATTTTCGATTACCCGGCTCTTACGGGACACTCGAAAACAATAATAGAAAAGAGTGAAAGCACTATTCTAAGCTGGTGCCTCACAGCTAAAATCATGATAGGAAGGAATACAAAGTGAACTCACAAAAAAATATGAAATTAGGTAGATAGATTTTTTTCTGCTATTGGGATATTCTTTCTATAAAAATACCTTCATAGCTCCGTTGGATACAGGAACAGTTAAAAAATCCGTATTATGAATAAAAAATCATGTTTATTTGACATGTTTCTTTTGTCTAGAAAAACATTTTGTTAATTGCTTACGTCAGGAATTAACATTTTCAAAAACTTTCTTTAGCGACAGATGTGCGAATGTTTGTGTGTTCTACACAATAATTAATTAAATAAAAAAATAAACACAATGGTCGCACAATAATGAAGCGAAATCAACGGTGATTAAATTTTATTGTCAATTTTGTTTTGTGAAATTCCGTTTAATCGTGTGAAAAAGTATAAAATCGAAGAAAACAGGATTCTGGGTGATGTCATGCCATACATGTGAAATATTTTGTATGCTTTTTGTGACAGAATAATATGTCTGTTCTTCTCATTGATTGTTTTTATAAATAAAAAATATATATTGTATTAACAGTTAATATTTTAAATTTGTGGCTCAACAATTTTGTTTATGACGATTAATCAATTAATCATTCATTCAGTTATAATTGTTCTTATTCTGTTGTATATCGTTAAGTGTTGTGGTGGCTTTGTGGAAAACAGGCTTCAAAGTATGGACTTTGAAGCCTGTTATCGGCCAAAGCTAGCACTTAGCGTTCATAGAAGCCAATCGTTGTTATCCATTGTGGTCCTTACACAAAAAAAACAGTCTTTTAACACTGACGTAAGTGTGGCGACCACGGGCCCTTGGACCAGCATGTAATTTCATTATTTTAAATATCAATTTTCGAACCAAAAATGTTATGTGAATTTAGACCATAAACATTGGAGAGCAACTACATAAACTGACAATATTATAATGTAATGTAATGACAATAGATAAGGCTTACAGAATGCTTGGATTTTTATTCAGAACCCGCAAACCATTCACAAACTTGAAAACGCTCAAACTTCTTTATTTTTCCCTGGTTCGCCCTATCCTGGAATACGTATCTTCTGTCTGGTCTCCCCATTATGCAACACACATAAACCGTATCGAAAGGATACAAAATATATTTATTAAACACCTAAATCGAAAAGCATTTCTTGATTTCCCATCGTATCGTGAGGCAAGGATTTACCATGGCATTGATTCACTCGAAAACAGACGTACTCTATCTGATATGATGCTTCTCCACAATATTATTAATAATAAAATTGATTCTCCTGCTCTCTTAAATTATATATCTTTCAACATCCCTACCTACACCTGTAGACACTAGACACACTACTCTTTTCCGTCTTACCACTCAACACACCAACTATGCTCAACATGCAACAATCTACAGAATCTGTAATACATATAATAGGCATTTCCAAGAGATTGACATATTCTTACTTAGCGCCTCCACATTTAAAAAATATATCAAACTTAAAATTTCATCGTCATAATCAAATTTAACACTTAATTATACTGACACATTTATATATGCAATTTCACACATCATTCACACAATATCTCACCATAATATGTAACCATTCCTAATATATCTTAATATACTACAATAACTTCAGCGACAACCTGTAATTGGCTTTATTCTTAATCAAATTATCTTTATGTTTTATAATTTATTATATGCTGTATGTTGTCCTTTTAAATAAATAAATAAATGTGTTAATATGGTTGAGTATGTGCGTGAATAAAAGACTGTGCTTTCTCTGCAGCCCGTATAAAATAAAAAGATGGATCGGTGTTAGAATGTCTAGCAAGCTAAATTAGTTCCTAATCGGGTTCGAATCTCACCTCGACCTTCATTCTGCTACTGCACAAACATTTATGTTTAATTTAGGAGATGCATTAGGATGTATATTGGATTTGAATATAAGTAAGAAATTGCAAATATGTTTCGAAAAAACCTCGATAAACCTCGATGCTCTTACATCTTCAGGTATCCTACAAAATATGTGAAATCGGAATGCCTTGAACGGTTCATAGAATCAGGGTCAATGAAAAAAATATCAATGGCTGACGTCCAATTGAAATTTCGTACATCGAGTGATCTTTGACAATGACGGTTGTTAATATTAATCGACAATAATTAAAATTAAGTGTTATACTACGGTGAGGTGTTGAAGTTAACTGTGAGAAAATGTGCAATCAAAACTATAATAAAATTATAATGGCTTGTTTTTATTTGAAAACACCCGATTTTTTTTTTAATCACGTCGCGTCCGATAAGACGTGCTTAGTTATATGAAGGTTCTTTAACAAACAGACAGTAATGGTTTCAACAGTCAAGTAATTATTGCTAAGGAACCGTGAAATTATATTTAAAAAGTATTTATGATAATAATGGGTAATATGTGCACAAGATATAATTTTATTGATCATTCCGTTTGTTTCCTTGTCCAAACCATCAATATGGACCCTCTTCAATAGCTCGCAGCCTTGTCACTTGCAGCCAGGGGGTTCACCTCATTACAGACAATTAATTATTCTACAGATTGAATGAAAGCTGTCACAGGAGAAAAATATCTATTGCCTTGTTTTTACATAAAATATTCATACTATGATAATATTATATTAACAAACATAATGTATTGACATGAAAGGAACTTCGTTTGACCTGACACGAAAAAACATTCATAGTCATTGAAACAAAGAGTAAAAAGTTAGTTACACTTCTTGGTGTCAAAAATAAATTCTAAATTTGGGCAAAGATTATTTGCATAATATTACGCCCCAAATTTACAATAAACTGCCACCGTATATCATAGGGTTTGCACAATCCAGAATCCGTGGTACCAGGTGGTTACTTGATGTGGGTAGAACACAAAATTAAAGTAATAGCACAACAATATTTTTTTTACTGTTCCGATTATGAGAAATTTTGTTTTCCTTAAATGATTTCTTATTTATTTTTTTGTTATAATGTAATAACTTCACAAATGTACAGGCAGCTGCTTCAAAACAGATATATTCTAGTGAAGCAGCTATCTTTTTTTTATAAAAAATTAATATGTCCTTGTTAAACAAGTACATATACATCATCCTACGTTCCCTAAAATAAGCAAATAAATGCTTGTGCTATAGGTGAACGAAATCGGTCGAGGCAGGATTCGAACTCGCGACCACTGGATTACTAGCCCAGCGCGCAAACCGCTCTGCCATCGACCCATCTAAATACTTATGCTTGTATTATGTATATTTTTTATGATTCAATGAATAAATAATTAAAAACATTAGCGGGAAAAATGTCTCGGTGCTTGTCAGCGAGAATTAAAAAAAAGCAATGGTATTTATTTCAACAAAATCATTAAATAGTTCGATGAATTATTTAAGACTTTCGTTGAGCTAAACAAATTAAGCAAATAGGGTATATGAAATTTTATTATCGTTGCTATGTTTGTATCAAAAGTAAATAGAACGAGCGAGTTCCAAACATCTTCGAAAGGTTCTGCAGATTCTGTGTCAAATACTTGATGTGACGAGAATTTTGGCATGTCAGAGAAAGGTGGGTAAAAAACTGGAATAAAAAACTCAGCACGATGAAGGAGCCATCCAGTCATTTTTTAATGACAGTCTTTCGTTTGTCGTTAACGTTAAACACAATACAAGAAAAAAAGTTTCGACCACCGCGATAAACGTCCAAATGAGACAACGGAACGAAAGATATGATCTTTGAACAGGTATTTTGAAATAATGGCAATGGATATAAGTAATGAACGAATAACGACTTGATCAGATAATATAACTCTCATCAACAATAGACATTGTAAAAATACCCAACCGGTTTATGTAACTGGACTATCAGAGGACAAAACGTGATCACTAAACTACTGGACTTCTTTGAATCAAAATGCTTCGATTCACCTGTTAAGACAAATATTTTATAAAATTTGTTGATTAATTTTAGATAAACTTTATTATAAATATTATTTTCTTCTTCTTCTAACCTTGGCCTCATGAATGAGGATGGCAGCTAATGTGTACTCGGTCGTTTATCGAATGATCTGCTTCCATCCTGGACTATCTTGGGCTGATCGAAGAGCTTCAGTAATTGAAGATCGTGTAGAGAACTAACAAGATTACTACATCGAGTCGGTGAGAATTACTGGATTTTTTACCTAATACGCTTCCCATTGCGACGAGCTTCTTAAGATTTTCATGACATTTTCTGGTAATGTGTCCAAGATAATAGTGAAGCATGCGCTCTAAATAGATTGACTATGTGATTTGATATTTAAGTCTGTGGGAAGGTCAATCATCATGTCCTAACTTATAGTATACAACAGTGATTCCCAAAGTGGTCCAGGTGGACCCCCAGGGATTCACTGGAGACTCGACGGGGGTCTACGTTGGCGTGAAATAAAAATGAGGGTTCACAAGTTGTAAGTGGGGGTCCACGAAAATTTATCTGGTTTCGATAGTAAAGAATAAAAATTTTCGCTTGGCTTTACCCATCAATGTAGGCAGATAATACATTAATGAAAAAAATTAAGGGAACAAAAAAAATTGCAAATTTTTCGGTGATTTTTGACAGGCTGTAATTCGGTGAAGACTTTTAAAAAGCATTTTGAAGATTTAAGATTCTTATTTTCAGATTTTTTTTGGAGCTACGGTTCTCATGCAATCCTAGTAAATAATCTAAAACATAAAACGTAGATACACCTATAACAATGGATAAGATAGCCTGTTTATTAGGCATTAATATCCTTTTTATAAAAACCTTCCTTAATTTTCTTTTTATTTTTATCACTCCGAATGTTGGAACTCAGCCGTGATGCAAATTTGGGGACCTCTGGTATATACAGTCTCGATGTGACACCAGTTAAGAATTTGATGTAAAAATTACCTAAGCTTATAAATTGTGAAATCAAAACAGGAAAGTTAAGAGATACAGTTGTTATAAATATGTTCATTTTATTAAGTGTAATAGATCATATCATTGTGTATTTAAGAATTTTATCTGACCAATTAATAAATGTAGTTATATGTTATTAGGTTGACAAAATTTATGTGTGGCCCGGAGGCATAAATTATATCATTATGCATACGGGCAAAGTATGCTGTTTTGGACAGGTACTATATTTTTAATTGTTGTATCGATTGGACTAATTCGTTGTTAGTTCCTTGATAGGAATCGCAAGAATGCAGATGGGTTCAATTTGGACACGGGCTTAGAGATGGTAATCAGGGCACGTATTGAATATTCATGCACGCGGCCACCTTATGATATTCGATAGCCAGAAACTTGTTTCGATAAAAAGCATCAATACATACCTATCTATCTAAACCGTCGTACTTGATAGTCAAAGTAAATTGATAACGGTTCACAAATAAGCAAATATAGACGTGATAGTCTGTAACTTTATGACTGGTATTACGAAAAAAAAATAAAGCAATCCTATTCTTTTGAATAGTCAAGTACCACTTAAAAGAGCATTTATTAGATTTACAAGACAAACTCTGAATGTGTTTTATGGAGTCTATTTGTATTGGAGGAAAGCCTAAAGCTATTGCTGAAAATAAATAAATCCAAAATAAAATTAATGATTGTCGACCGATCTGACAAACCGCAAATGATAGGAGCTCTGTCGGATCTAGAAATGGTGGATAAATTCGTTTATCTAGGGTCCGCTATTACCAACAAAGGAGACTGAGAAACTGAAATCAAGGATAGGAACGGCAAAAAGTGCTATGACTAGTCTAAATAAAATTTGGAAAGACGGGAACATATCCAGAAACCTGATGGTGAAGATTGTGAGCACCGTCGTGTTCTCCATTTTCTTTATGGATTGGAATCGTGGACTCTACGGGCATAGAGACAGAAATCTCGTTCGAAATGTGTTGCTGGAGAAGAATGAAAATTTCCTGGACAGCAAGAAGAACAAACATCTCTACTGTTCAAGAACTTTGCATCACGGTGAGATTGTCGTCTCTATCTTTCTTTGCGTATGGCAATCGGCATTTTTTTCACCGTGAGGGTTGCGGTGTCACGTCAGTCATATTTGGAAGCTCGCCGACATAAGCCAGTTCACCACTTCCGAGTCAGCCGCATTTAGTTCCTCCAGTGATCCGGGGAATGAATAAAAATGGCATTTTCCCACCAAGTGTGCCACCGTCTGTCTTGCAGCTCCGCATTCGCACTCGGGTGTTTCCTTCGGAAGTGGGGCAAAAGGGAAACTCATTTTTTCCTTCATTCTCGTCTCAATATCTTGAACGAAAACTCAAGTTTTTTAGACACAGCTCATAGAGGGGAAGGCAGCCTTGAAAAGCTGATCATGGCCGGAGAGACATCTGGTACAAGACTGAGAGGCAGATCGCCGATGTGAACGACCAAATAAGGCAAAATATCCCTGCTACGAAATCCCATAGAGCCGTCCATCTGGCACGTGACAGGTCAACCTGGAGAGCAAAGGTCCGCAGCAGGGTACACAATGGCCACGATCCTCAGCATTGATGACGACGACTGGTAAGTTAAGGTGATTTGTATTGCGTACATTATTAGTCAAAAATTAAAAATACTCAATTAATCGAACGATGAACATATTACATACATACATAATCAATGTTTTTTGACAGATGAAATCTTCCGTTGTCTACCTTGAACTATTTACTAGTAAGTACGTAGTACATTTTTTTTAATTCTATTTTATCACACCAAAGATAACTGCTGCCCAACTAGGTATATCTGTTCTAGGGTTAGATGTGTACATGTTATTATAATATTTCATTGGAGACATGTAGGTTGTACCTATGTACCTATGTGCATTTTTAAAAAGTAACTAAACTATACGGCATCTATTAAGAAATGCAAAAACAATGTAAAAAGGCTTGTCAAGGAATGGCTATCGAGGTGTGGATTTATATATAATTAAGATCACAAACGATTTTACTTTTTTCTCATTAATTTCATGTATTTTTATTATTTTAAATAGATAACTTTTGTAACATAGGAAGGAGTGTGTGTTTGTTTTGGAGATCAGCTTTGTGTGACATTTGTAAGTATGTCTCTTTTTACTGTAATGTTGTTTGTTATTTTTAAAGTATACATATATATTGTCTTGAGAACATTCCGACAAGTCTAGAAATTAGACTTGGCGTGACTCAGAATCATTGTTTTCTTTTTGTAGTATCTTATGTTTTTACTAATTTTCAATAAAAAAAAAATTATACACAGATTAGAAAAGTAAATTAGAGTCATCATGATATGCACATACATAATTGTGTATGTAAGTATCTTGTCATTTTTATTTGTGAATTGCATATTATGTTTCTCTTGGGAATACTGAATGTGACAACATCCATACTCCGTTAGTCATATCTTTATTCAGTGGAGTCACAGATCAAATCAAGACAGCACAAAATTTATAAAACAATCATCAGAATTTTAGAACGAAAGAGAAAAGAAAAATTAATAATAATTATACAAAGTATGTTCATAACATCCTTACACTACGATGTCGAACATTTGATACATTTTAGTTCTCCCGTATTAGCGATATTAAATCTTTGTGTGATGTAGGTAACTTTTTTTAAATTCTGGGGGAAATAAAATGAAATGTCTTTGAATTAGACTTAATTGAATGGTTGTCTATAGAAAGATGAACAGCTCTAATTTTATGTACTTTCTTATGGTATCAATTTGTTTGGGCTATATACACAACGAAAAAAAAATGAGCACGCCATTCCTGCAACAATTAAACTAGTCTGCTATTTCACAAATGTCGCAAAAAGTCAAATGAAATCAAACGCGAAAAGAAGACAAGAGTAAAAATAAACTATGAATTCGAAGAACTCTTCAATGCTGGGACCAGGACCTCTTGAAATTTCAAGCAAAATATTTTTAAATTGACAATGGTAATTTAAAGCATGCATTATAGTAGAAAACGGATGACTCCACTTAAAACGTAATATAATGAAGAGTAGTAAAACATGTGCACTCGGCGGATCATTAGCAAGTCACGGTAGACAGGGGGTAGCGGCATGTCAGTATCAGGAGAACAGAGGCCAAATGGAGCAAATAAAGTCGGTAAACGAGCGTCTAACGTCAATCAGCGCAGCGCAACGGAGGAAGAAAAAATCTATCTATTTCGAATCATGTTTGCTTGGTAGGTAGGTATGTTCAGACTGACTAACCACCAGGAGCGCAGACGATATTTGAATTGGTAATGCAATTTGTGGACGTTTAGCCGCTGCGCAAAGGGGGTCCGAGAAGATATAAATTAATGCACATATAGCCGTGTAATTCTTTAGCAATAGCGGCAGTAGCCAATTCTGACGATACGTATTAATAAAAATATAAAGACTTAATATGTATTTATTTATTTATTTATTTATTTATTATTTATTTATTTCTCATACGGCATGTATTGCCTTTTACAAACATACATTAAAATATACATAGGTACTGAGAAAAAACATAGAGACTAAAAACAATAATACATTAAAGTAAAAGGAAACAAAAAAAGAGAACATAATAAAAAAGTTAATAAAACAATACGTGAAGCAACTAAATACAAAAAAGATAGGTATATACAAATAAAATTTGAACACAAATCAGCAGAAGAAACAGTGCAACTTAAAAATACATTTGTTTACAGTTATATTTACAAAAGAAAAAAAAAGAAAAATAATATTACATAGATAGTCAAGATTCATTCATTACATAATATAATCATTTCATTATATGAAACAACAAACTCTTGTATGCACCATAACCCAATGCAAAGACATCGATCTGCTCAAACTTATTTGCAAGTCTTGGAAGTCTCTGCATTGGTGAGCCAAACAAATTTGTGTAGACATTTTGTAAGGCGAATCATTCACTATTGCGAGTGAGTCTTGACGGTACACGTAAGTGAATCTGTGACAAAAGACGAGGACAATCTACAACACCATTCAGTAATCTATGAAAAAATGCAAGATCAGCTACTACTCTCCTTATCTCCAGCGCATCAAGAGAACAAAATGATCTCAAAAATTCATAATTGATGTCAGTAGACTGAATTCCCATCTTAAAATTGATGTACCTCAAAAACTTGTTTTGAACTCTCTCAACGTTATAAATATGAACAGAATAACACGGACTCCAAACAATTGAGTTATATTCCAGTATTGGTCTAATTAAATTTTTGAATAATAATATAAATGTATTAATATTCTTGAAATCCCTACTCAATCTAAGTACAAAACCTAAGGTTCTAAGAGCTCTGTTTACAGTTTGGTTGACATGAGAGATGAGACAAAATTTACTGTCAACTATTACACCCAAGTCTTTAATTTCATCGACCATGCTTAAAGTTGATATTATACTCAAAATGAATTATGTTTTTGATACGATGAAATTTTATAACTTGGCATTTAGATACATTCAAAAACAATTTGTTAACCATACACCATTTTTGTAAGATGTCTAATGCATTTTGGAGTATTGTACAGTCATGCAAGGTCTCGATCGTCTTGTATATTTTCATGTCATCAGCAAACACCAAACATTTTACATCATAAAGCAATGTGTCCACAATTTTCTTTGCAACAGAGAAATTTCTATAAACTATTTATTTTCTAATAGGTCCTTACTGATAAGTCAAGAAAATATTAGATTCATTTGTGGCCAATAGAATAAACAAATTATAGGTCAGCAATCATTTTTACTCTCCATTACTATGGAATAGTAGAAATTCATGATTTCACAATTTCTAAGCGTATTTTTTAACATCAATTTGTCAACGGGTATCGTATAGAGAGTGCCTATTATGATTTTTATTTTATAATATATATAATAATAACTTGGTATACACCACTTTTGAGCACAAATAACTGTCGACCGGTTTCGAGAACGATGTTCTCATCTTCAGGATGACTTACGTACTAAATTAAAAATGAAAATATAGACTTAACCTAAACTAAAGATGTGGGAGGAGTCAATTCAAAAGTAGTGGGGCAAGCGACAACCCGGTGTTTAGGAAACGCAAGATATAAATTATTTATTAATATATTTATTATTTTTTTTTTATTATTATTATTAATTTAATCTATGTTAATTTATTTGATAGGGAATATATTTAGTAGCGGACTATTAGGAAAATTAATTTGATTGTTTATTATATCCTGGTTATTGTTTATGCTTTTCCTAATTTCTAATATTTCCAAATCAGCTAATTTTAAATTTGAATGTCCTGTATGTAATATCTGTAAACCTGTATTAATGTCAAAATGATGATTAAATTCTATAAGGTGTTCAGCGAATTCTGAAAAATTATTATTTTTCAGACAGCGTAAGTGTTCTTGTGTTCTAATTTGAAAATTTCTATTTGTTTTCCCTATATAAAATTGATTACAGTCATTACAACTTAATTTGTATACTCCCGATTTTTCTAATTTATTTATCTTGTCTTTATTATTAAGTATTATATTTTTCAGTTTATTATTTGTATAGAAGGCTGGTGAAATTGTGTTCGGGATATTCTTTTTTATTAGATTTGATATATCATTGTTAAAAAATAATAATTTTCTCCATTTTTTATAGTTGTTATCCTCAATTATTTTTGGGTAAAGGTATTGGTCTTTAAAAGTTTTCTTTATTTTTTTGTTTAAAATATTATTGACAATTTCATCCTTGTAACCATTGTTACGGGCAATTTGTTTTATAGTGTTCAATTCTTTCAAATAATTATCTCTCGATAAGGGAATTTTTAAAAGTCTATTAATCATTGAATGAAAAGCTGACATCTTTTGTGACACGGGGTGGTTAGAAGAGTTATGTATTATTAAATCCGTGTATGTGGTTTTTCTGTAAATTTTATAATCTAATTTGTTATCAAGTATGGAAATTGTTAAATCTAAAAAATTTAAACTTAAATCTTCACCTATCTCTAATGTAAATTTAATATTCTTATGTAATTTATTTAGGAAGTTAAGGAACACGTTAAGCTGTCTTTTTGTACCCACCCAAATACAAAAAATGTCATCAACATACCTTTTCCAACAAAATATATATTTTAATAATAAATTATTACTATTAAATATTTTGTTTTCCAAGGAGTTCATGAAAATATCCGCGATCAAAGGACTAGTATTGGACCCCATAGATAATCCTATTATGAGTTTCGTTGTGATGTGTTTGTATGGTATGGCATACGCCGTATCCTTTTTGTGTCCTCTATACAGTCCAAACTATAAGTCCGATCGACATCATATGTGTAAAGTGCATAGACCTAGAGCTGATTAGTTTTCCATAGACAACCATCGAGTTCTTCTCTATGGTTTCATAATTTACGTTTATTTTTTTTGTGTCCTCTCTACAGCCTATACTATATAACTCCGATTGACTTCATATTGATATCATATATCGATGGCTAACTGAACAAATATTGTATGTCCATTATTGATTGTTTTGAGAAAATTCAACATGAATGTTCACAATGCTGGTACATTTGCTTGAAATATTCATTTTTAAATTGACTATATCTTTAGATGTATTGCATATGGACATAGATACTATATTTTCACAGATCAAAGGTATAGTCGAGCTCTACAAAATTTGTATCATAACTCAATTTCACCAAAAAGTGGACATACGATATATTTATGTCCGGTTTGCCATCGATATCTTAAGTAGGTACATAAACTTAATAATAAACATAAGCTATTATAGATATCCGTTTATTTATTTTTTATAATTTCATCTGTGAAAATTTTCAAAATGCCCTCTCGGTCTGTAAAATTTCAGATTTTTCAATTTTTCATACAATAGAAATACACTCAAAAATGCATTCAGGGATTGTCAACTTTTAAAGAAAAAAATCTATTAAGTGTGAACTTGTATGTTTGTATGAACAAAGTATAGAACAAAAGTAAAATAGCTTCTGTATAAATTCCATTTATTTGATCGTGCCAACTTTTACTTGGCCGACCTCTACTTTTCGTTCCTCTTTTATCAGTCTTATATACTTTTTTGTCAGACGGTCATCACTCGTTCTTTCTATGTGGCCAAACCACCTTAGAGCATTTATTTTCATGTGGAATGTATGATTGAAAAACATATCAAGTAATATAGGTGGCTACTTCATAAAAATGCATTAAGGAATTGAGAATCTTTCAAGAAGAAAAATGTACACTTAATATGTAGTGGAGAGTTTAGTGTTGGCCACAACGTTTTTTTAAAGTAGGTATATAACATTTTTTTAAATGTCACGATATAAATCGCACAATATTTTAATTTGATTGACAATGTGATGTTTTCAGCAATTATTTTCAACAATCTTGTAAGTTAATATTTTTTAATTGATACCATTAATTAAACTAAACAAATTCAAGGTAAATGAACTAATTAACAAAATGATAAATGATCTCAGTGTCAAGTTTTAAATTGCGACAGTAAAAAAACATATTTAAATATTATTTAGTATATTAAAAAGATAAATCTGACATTTTGACAGTTGGTGTCCATCGCATATTGGAATGTATATGATGTTGAACTAATATTATAGACAGATAATATTTTTAAGTTATTCAGAAAAACGAATATTTACGCATTAGGAAGTCATCAGCATTGAAAAGTAGTTGTATAAATCGATATGTATTGAGGTATATTTATTTTATTTAATAAAAATAATTTACATACATCAAAATAATAAAAAAATAGCATTCTTAAATTATGGTAAAATAGATATATTATATTGATATATAATATTCATCCCTCAGTTGAGATCAGATCTCGTGTTCGAGGGATGTGCATAGTCATTATCTTCATTCGTTTCTGGGTGAAGTCGAAGTAAACAGGCGTCAGATTTCGCAACAGAAAGTAATTTTTTTTTCACTAATATATTTTTTAATGTTTTTAGAACACGTTTCCCTATGATATATATTTTATTAATCCAATAATATAATTTTCCAATAATATTAATTTGGGTGAAAAAGGAACAGGAATTCCTAATTTGATGGCCATAGCATACTACCTACTGTGTATGTAATTGTGTATTTATAAATGTAAGAAAAATTCTGTATTGTTCTAATAACTTCTTTATTTATCTTTAAAGAAAACACATTATTCTTATTCGGACCTAATCTTCTAGTCAACACACTTCTCGAACCTTCTCTACGCACGGTCTGTTCCACACTAATCCACACACACTCACTACTGTCAAACATAATATTACACTACGCAAATTACTCACGCACCATTAAAATATTCATAAACGTTCTTTATAGTTCTAACATAAATAAATAAATAAATGACCATGTGAACGATATTCTGAAAGATGGAAATGAGAAGCCTGTACAACAGATGAATATGTATGAGACGATGTATGAATGTTGACGAGGCGATGAATGTGTGTCAAGATGTGACAAGAAAAATGTGGCTTTCGGTTCTCTCTGCTTACACGATGTGATCGTATGTTAGGTATGTATATAAGTTTATGTATAAACATGAGTTTTTTATGTTGAAGGTAGTGATATTCTAGAACTAAGGTTTTCAGTAGATCAAATTAAAGAGGAAGAGATCGCCAGACTTACGCCATAGTACAAAGGCTGACCTTTTATGCGTAATTAATAACCTACACCAAGGCAGGTAATAACGGTTGGCTAATGAACCCTGGAGTCTAGAACGAACGAATTGTGATGACATGTCACAAAAAAATTGTGATACCCTACGACGTTTCATAGGACTAGTTAAAGGATTTTACATTTTATTGTGACAAGAATATCACAATTCCCTAATACTAGACCCTGGTTTTCTATGCAATACTGATAGAATTCACGTCAATCATTGACAAGCATTTTGGTTGTTGGAAATTAAAGACACCTTTAAAGTTTAATAAATTGTAATTGTAATTACATTGAGCAATTACTGTTTAATTTGTAACGCATTGTTAGCAATTAAATTCGTAACGCATTGTAATTATTATTATATATCTAATCGGAGAAAGACTCCAAGTGTTAACCATATGATTTGTACACGGATGCGTAATGCGTATTTCTGGTGTACTTTACTACGACTCTGAACAAATTCCAAGTCCATAGTGTAAGAACCTTATAATGTGTGTTCCGTGTTAACTATCATTTTAACAACTTGACTGTCATCCATTTAATGCGTGAGAAAATTTTATCTACAACTTTAAACTTAACGACACATTCACTATATACGAGAGAGATAATATGCTAAACAGACGTGGTTTATAGCTTTTGTCACTTACCTCAGTAATGCGCTGTTTATTTACTTAATAGCTAATGGTGCATTAGACAAAAGAAGGAATGAGCGCTTTAACAACTATTATTGGTTGTAAAAACATGATAGTCAAACAAGGGCTTATAGAATAGGAATATAGCGTAGAAGCGGGCTAAGAAAAAATTTATACGACCATGTAAACATTATCCAGAAAGAAGGAAACGCGAGAAATTTAAAAAGTGTAAGAGACGATAGTGTATGACCCGATAAATGGTTGGGAATGAGGCGATGATTGTATACATATTATGTATATTTTATTTAGATGTAAAAAGTAAATGCATTTTTTACATCTAGTATAACCAAAAAAATATTACCAAGTTAAAAAAATTAGGTACACAGTATGAATTATATAAAAACAACAAAAAACAAGAAAATATTCCAATTTACACAAAATTACAAAGGAAGCACATTAATATCTTAAAACAACTTTTCCTTTATGTATTCAACACCTAGGCGAAGAAAGGCAGCAAGACCAGATGCTTCCTCCACATATTCTGGCAAGTCACTAAACAGTTGAAAACTTTTGTAACACACCTGTCAGATTAGTCTGAGGCAGTATAAAGTCCCGCCGACTTCTGGTCGGGTAGGTGCGAACTTCGAAATTATACAGAACATTCTCAGTTCTCTCTGCCCAACATGATAACATAAACATGGTACATGTATGAAAACAATGAACATCCCAGTCATTTTTTTTTTAGGTTATACACAGTTTCTATTTTTATCAAATCCTTGCAATGTGGTATGTTCTTACAAAAAAAAAGTGGTGGGACTATCGCCGTAAGTACTTTTTACAAATTTGCATTAAATTCTTAAGAATATTATCATTAGAAAGTATAAGATAAAGATTAATGAAAAAAAGCATAAAAATAAATCATTGAAATAAAGTACTAAAGCAAAACAATATTAACAGGGGAAAAAAGTAATATAATATGATTACTTTTTTAGTGTGTAATATAAAGAATTATTATAATTACCTATAAAACCAATATATCTTTCTCGAATATATGAACCGATTCTCTCAAACTTAGAATATTCTAGTCGTGCTGAATGTGCTTCAGCATGAAATGCCCAAATAAGAGATGATTGGAGAAAAGTAGAAGATAAGGGAAAATAAATATGTTCGGCAGATCCATTGGTAAATTTATTGTACCAATATTTTCTTATTGTCTACTTAAAACATCTCTAAAGAAATAAAAATAATTTAATTAACCATATATCTACTTGCGGAAAATAGAGTGCCTTCGACTGAAACGCAAAACGCTGATAAACGCAAAATATTGGAATTAGTGAAACAATGGAATTATGGTGTTTACAATAGAAATATTTGAAATATCTCTAAATATATTGTTAGAAGAGGACGTAACAGAAGTATTTGTAATGTTTCTTGCCCAGGTAGGTACCTATTTACCAGAATCATCTTCAATGGGTTCAAGTGATGCGATGCATGTTGGAGTCTTCTATCAAACATCGTATAAATATTGAAGTGTTTGACCACCTCTTGTGGGTACACTCGAGAAGAGTAATATCTAATTGTGAAGAGGGATTGCTCTTCAAACGCTTTTCAAGTATTTCTTTTCATAATACAAATTAGAAATCAAAGAATGTACAAGTGCATGACTCGAAAAAACTTTTGATGTAGAAATAAACGGAGATTAGCAACAATATTGTACTTTATATAATTGAAACAGTGAACAAAAACAATACTGCATATGTAAAAAAAGTATCTTTGTAGGTATACATATGTTATTTAAAAAGAGACAAACGCTTCGATGGTTAAAATTTCGCTGTTTTATTGATAAATATAAAGTAAACATCTTAACTTTACAAATATAAATATGATTTAAAATACAAATAATTTAAATAAATATCAATAACTCCAATTGCCAATGACTCCATCTATATCTTAAAATAAAAATTAGTTGGATCTTTCATTGTCCCATACTTATCATCAAATTTGTTTGTATTATAATCCCTTAGCAGAGTTTTCACATAGTTCAAACCTGGAGTTAACTGTAAAACATATCGGGAGTGTTTACGTCAATTTATTTCGCTTTATTAAAAGTTGTAACTATATAAATAAATCACAAATTTTCCAAGTATTATTTTTGTGAAGAAGAGCTCTTTAGAAGAGCCATAAGCGGCTCCTTACATCATACTCATATGTTTTGTAAGTTTAGTATATGAATAATATATAGAGAACGGACTCAGGATGAATGCCAGCAAATCAAAGGTTATGGTCTTGTGTGTAAAAGCAGAACAGCGTGTCAAATAAAAGTAGATAATGAATGGCTCGAGCAAGTCAAGTGAGTATATCTACATGGGAAGCATGTCTCAACGGAATGGACGGATTGTTAAGGAGATCGAAAGAAGAGTTATGGCTAGAAACAGAGTAAATGGAGCACTTATACCAGTTAGGAATAATCGCAATATATCAAAGATTGCAAAGTTGTTCATTGTTTTCCTTACCCTTAAAATATTTTACGTACGGAAGGCAACACCCTTTATTATTTTTCATCTTCTATCATTCTAAAATCTTTTCACTGATAATTCGAGGTGAAACTTATAAAGATAGATTTTTTATACAGTTGAGAAGACTCGCAACATTACTGTTACTTACTTTACTTTTCGAATGGCTTGGCTCTTCTGCGCTCAGAAAAGGCTGCGTCTATGGAGCTCCTTAGAGCCTTAAATTCAACCCCCGCAGCCAGTCCAACGCCTTGCCCCGTGGATGTCCCCAAGCTCTCCCGAATACCTGTACAGCTGGCACTCTTCAACAATGTGGCGGATCGTTTGGAGCTCTGCGCCACAGTCACACCCCGGCGATTCTCTCTTTCCTCATTTCCATAAAAGATGGTTGCAACACCCCATACATGTTCTTATTCTGTTGAGCTGCACTCAGGCTCTGCGAGGGAGGTCGAAACCAGGGACACGGATGGTTGGGTTCCGGACCAGATTGTTGAAAGAGTTGGAAGAAAAGATGCAAGGCTTTGGTGTGAAATAATCCTTTAGATTGAAACGAGAGTACAGTATGTGTCCATGTTAATGAAAGTTTATGTATCACAGAAGACAAAATATTTAAACGTCGTGGATAAAATAATATAAACACCTGTGAATTCCCCGAGAAGGAAAAGAATCAAACACAATAGACTTGGAGGTCAAGACATTCAATCACGAGATATTCATATTTGCCTATTCTTACGACGACGAAAAGAATTTCGCCTTGGAATTTGATTAGCACCATTTAGCCCAATTGCATTGTCCGAAAGTAACAGTACAAGGTGTGACATTGACAGGTTACAAAACATAGATACATATATCGCCCGGGGCTTATTCTAAGTGTTGCCGAATTCCCACCTTGCCTGACCAAGAGATGGAATGATCATGTCGAAATATAATCAGAGGGCCAGTTTAATCACGTTCACCGTTCACTCGTTGAAAAATATTTTAGTGCGATGATCATATCTTTTTATTTATTGAAATGTACGTAATAGTTTTTTTTCTGCAGTCTTCTACATATTATAAAGCCTTGGCATATTCGTAAAAGTGTTTAACTATTATAACCCGTCTGATGTACCTATGGAAGTTAGGCGAAACTCTTACCTCTTTGGGATAGAAACATTGGTTAGATGTGTATTCTCGTCCTTTGTACGATGAAAATAAGAGCACGATGGAAATCTAATAGAAATTATGTAGTGATGAGCTGGACCAAGACTGGACATCAGACATCCAATACAAATATGAAGACCACTATCAATATCGGATGGTCATGGATCTTTCCATTTGCTCATTAGTCATCACTACCCATAAGAAAGATAATAATAGCCTTAATTATTAAAAACAAACTTAGAGTTAGGTGCTTTTATATTATTTGGTGTTCTTATTTTTAAATGATTTATTTCTTTGTAAACGTAGTTAGGTGTACCTATTTATCTGCGTATTTTGAGCTCGGCACTTCGATTCAGGAGCCAAACGATTAAACCACGACGATAAACTACTTAAACTGTTTTCAAATTACGACAAACATTGCTTCTCTGGGCTGGAATCACTGAAAAACTTCTAGTTGTAGAAATTGCCATACGGTAATAAACTTCCCATATGCGCGGGCTGCAAGGAAGTGTTTATATCATTTTAGTTAAGAAAATATGAATATAAATTTAACGGAATAACACCATGAATCTTTTCGATTATCGTTTGGATGATCGACACCGCCATTATTGTCACAAATAATTACAACAACTAAATAACATTAATTTAAATTGACTAATAATGTATATTTTTACGATATTAAATTCCTCGCCGGCTAGAAATAATGTGTACAAGGTTGCCAATTTTCAATTTTGTCGCAGTCAAATCACAATATAATTGTCATAAAAGACAATTTATGACACCTGCGATGATCGGCCATCTTGTGTGGCATTTTATTGTCATTATAATATGTTAACCGGTGCAAAATGTCAAATCCATAGATTTTTATTATAATATACTAGATTTCGCAGTTAGCAAATTTTGTATGAATCGAAGTGAGGCATTGTTCCGGGAGATTTTTGACGTTTTGGTTGGGCAGACCACATCGTTTATTTCTATAGAGAATAACGACTAATGTGAATTGTTTTCGGATTTATTCGTCGAAAAAAAAACACTTTTTTCGTTAAGATTTAGAGAACAGTTATCTAGGATGGGTTGAAATGTAAGGAAAACTGAAATATGTTGCCAACTAATAAGGGCTTGTAACTTCTATAAGTAATGTCAACCTCTCGGCCAGTATCACACATTTTGATATTATATTCACCGCTAGTAATAACGTACCTATACGAAAATTCTCTCTATAAGTGCATAGCATAAACTCGTATGTTTAAAATTTTTGTGTTTTTTTCTAATATTATCTTTTGAATACTTTTATTTACATTTTTTGTTGTTGTTTGTAACAAAAATATAACAATTAAACTGTCACAATCCTTTTCCCATCCTTTTTTTTCTCTTCCCTTCCTTTCCCGTCACAGGCAAAAATACAGTAAATCTTAGTTATATTTAAATTTATGATGTTTATAATGTTTCATATTTTATATCTGTGGACATATGTAATTGGTCTGTTTGTTATTATTTTATAGTGTTTTATTCTATTTTAGTATTTTAAGACTGTATTTGTCCCTAAATAAATAAATAAATATATAAATAAATAAATAAATAAATAAATTAATTAATAAATAAATAAATAAATAAGAAAAAAAAAAAAAAAAAAAAATAAATAAATAAATAAATAAAAAAAAAAAATAAATAAATAAATAAATAAATAAATAAATAAATAAATAAATAAATAAATAAATAAATAAATAAATAAAAAAAAAAAAAAATAAATAAATAAATAAATAAATAAATAAATAAATAAATAAATAAATAAACTAAAACGTCAAACGCGTGATATTCCATTACTCACTTTTTGCACGGAGTAGGTACTCCATCTAGTATATTTTAATAAAAATCTATGGTCAAATCTAATCACGTTGCGTCATCTGGCTGTGAGTCGATGGAATATGTCAGTTGTTTTTATTTTATTTAGATAACGTTTGATTGAAAGACGAATGTTGCAAAAGAAACGAAAGGTTATCGCCAAGTTGTTTAGGAAATTAAATGTCAGTTTGTGAATTATAATTATTTTTACTCCTCACAACCCCAATTGTTTATTCTACTTTGTCGATTAAACTGCTCATTAGATTATTTTGAAACTTTTGCAGATTTGTATATCTAATACTCGCTTAGATCACATTAGATTTTGGAGGATATCTGATCGGTGCCTTTCAATCTTTTATTTGTCAAATATTTCAATGTGACCTCAAGCTCAGGAAACTTAAAATATGATATTTTTATAATAATTATCGGTGGTTATGCAAATGTTGTGAAAGAAGGACAATAAAAAATATGAGTAGGTAACATTTAAAATCATCACCACAACACGCATACACGTAAACTTGTACCTACTATTGAATTATGGCTTCTTAATTTTTAACTATTCTTATTTTTTTATATAAGTAATTATTATTTTTTTGCTCCCTTATGTTTTTGAATTTCTTTACTATTTGATTTCCTTAATGTTATTTTTTTATTATTTTTTTACTTTATGGTATTTTATTTTTATTGTATTACTTTGCAAACTTTCACTTATATAGGTACATTGTGAAACTTTGACTTAATATATAGATATTAGTTATACACACCTTTATATTCTGTAACTGCTTGTATTCCTCGATGAATAAATAAACAGTATTATCATGCGTTTGACTACCTTCCAAATATGTACCTTTCAATAAAATTGCCTACAATGAATACCTACCTATCGAGATCAGTTCATTTCCGACAGTAATTAGGTATTCAGCTTATATATGGATTATCATGTTTACTTATTTCCAAATTTCCTTGATTCACTATATTTACTAGGTATATAAAGTTAAAATAGAATTTTTATTTTCGTCAGACAAAACCTATTTGTTTTTTTAAAGGTAAATATAGTCATCGGCAAATAATTGTCTTCGCTAATTGAGATTAGGTAGGTATTTACCACGGCATACTCATTTGATAAACACTTTGAATATATTATGAAAAAAATGGCAAATAATTGGTTTCTTAAAAAGAATAAGAAATAACTTGGATTTTCACACATCAAGATTAATTTTTAATTCAATTGTAATTCCCCATTTAAATTATTCTTCTAGTGTCCTTTTCCTATGCAATGAAATTCATAATAGAAAATTACAGATCATTCATAATATTTATGGGAATGAGAACAATTTTAAAATGCAACAGATACACAAAAATAAACCTAATGTTAAATAAACTAAAATTAATGACAGTAAGCAATACATTATATATAACACATTAACTTTGATTTTCAAACTAAAAAATAATATGCTTCCAAATTATATATGCAGAAAAATATACATATTATTCAATGCCAATGTTCACACTTACCCTACGTGAGGATGTCATGATTTTAGACTTCCAAAAACGAGATTAACAAGTACACAAAATTGTTTATACCATAAAGGTCTTAAAATATGTATATAATAGTTTGCCACCAAACATAAAACAAACCACAAGTCTTGCCACCTTTCGTAGGCTAGGTGCTGAGCACATAGTCAAAAATTATTAATATTCTCCATACTTTACATTGTTTTAATAATTTAGTGTCGTACCCTGTACCTGTACCATAATTTGTTAATGTATCAAAAAAAATGTATCCTTTTTGTTTACACTAGATGTATTAATTTTGTATTTTTTACGTCTAAATAAAAGTAACTATTATTATTATTATTAAATAACTTTGTTTTTGAAAATTACGATAAGGTATTTAATACGGTATAGTAGTAAATACCTCAAATCGTCCACCTCTCCGATATTTTTATATTATTTGCCAATATTCATACCATATTTGTGCCATTGTCAACCCTGATAGGTTTGCAAAAACTAGTGATATCCAAGATGGGTTAGGACAAAATAATTACTATGCAAGAAATAATTTGGCATGGCGTAATCTGAAAAAATATATATTTAGATCGTGTATAATATATCTTCTGATACATATTTTGATATACCTTAATATTAGTCATTTCTAGTTACTAAAAAAATACATTGTATCACATGTTCTTACATTGAGTATAATTCATCAAGCCCAGACACATATTTCACAGTTTGTTTAAAACAACTAGTTTTGAAGTATATAAAAAAACATCGATGAGGCGAATATATTACATCGAAAAAGTTGGCATTAAATAAGAAATAACAATAAGTAATGCATTTAGTATTTTGAAATGTTTATTGTCTATGATAAAATGGGACAGAGACCAGAGACAAGCGAAGATAGAAGTCAGTTATAATGCAAACGTAAACAAAGCCAATAAAACGTCAAACATTGTGGGCGGCCATGTTAGTTTTTGTTAGGAAAGGTGGCTTATATCAAACGGAGAAAGAATAACTTGTCTAATAAAATAAAATTAATAGCTTGCGAACAATCGTTCGAGATATTGCTATGCGCAATTTAGATTTCTATTCTTATTTCATAATTTGCTAAAATTAAAATATCAATATAACAAAAACTTCGGATTGGTATCTTTAAAATCGTGTTTTTTTTGTATTTTGGCTAGCTGTTGATGGATGATCATATTTTTCGTTTCATAAATATATTTTTAAATACTTACCTATGCTATAATATCATAATAATATTAGGAGACTTAAAATATAATAAAATCGACGTTGATTCCATGAAACATCAATATTCTGGTTGAGGTATGTTAAACCCTTATTTTAAGCCATAAAACTATTGTATTTGGAAAATAAATAAATGATAATACCTACAAACACCCCCATTCATCCATAGCTGTTTTTTTATTCTATTTTTATTTGTTGAAAAATTCACAGAATATATTACATAACATTGTTCACATAATCTTTAAAATATAAATGCATTCCAATCACGAATTTACTCGTGAAATATTACACATATGCTTGGTAGTTAAAATATTAACAAATAAAATAAACTAAACTATGTTGATAGAGGAAGTAACAATAACAATAAATAGATGGGTCGATGGCAGACCAGTTAGCGCGCTGGGCTAGTAATCCAGTGGTCGCAATTTCGAATCCTGCCTCGACCGATTTCGTTCACCTAAGCACAAGCATTTATTTGCTTATTTTAGGGAACGTAGGAAGATGTACCTATATGTACTTGTTTAACAAGGACATATTCATTTAAAAAAATCAATTTACAATAATATAATAACTTGAAATCTAAATTTGAGATGGGTGGTGGCAGAGCGGTTAGCGCGCTGGGCTAGCAACCCAGAGGTCGCGAGTTCAAATCCTGCCACGACCGATTTCCATTCACCTATAGTACAAGCATTTATGCTTAGTTTAGGGAATGTATAAGGATGTATACGTACTTGTTATACAAGGTCATATTCATTCTTTTAAAAAAAAAAAATTGTTAGTAGAAACCAAATTACAGTGACTAATAAACACTTGGTACATTGAAACCAACTGTTTTGTGTACATAGCCAAACCGTACAGCTATAATTGCTAAGCTTTAGTTTGGTACCTTGAAACCTACTGTTTTGTGTACACAGCCAAACCGTACAGCTATACCTAATTGCTAAGCTTTAGTTACTAACAACAAAAGTTAGGTTAAAATATCGGTAGCCAATTCATTTTGAACACCAAAGTGATTTTGGTTATGGTTAAGTAGGTAAAATTTAGGTAGGTACCTATTTTTTTAGATTTTGATGTGAAACTCTATAAACACGCGTATGAATATCTTAAATATACAATAAAATTTTATCATGGCGACCATATAAGCAATTTGTAATAAATTTGATTTGTGCATTTATAATATGAAGTGTACAGAAGTATAGTCATGGTGGAATCTTTGATGACCAACATCACGATAAAATATAATTTTAATAACTACAAAGCACATGTCACACTAACATAACGTATGTAAACTGGTCATGAACATAAATACCAACCGCCTAAATGTCATCGTGGCTGCGATTTGCATTACTGCACAGTTTCTCAAAGTTTTTGGTGTCTCACTAAAGTCTTTATCGTTTTTCGATATGCTGATGTTGCGTTTCTTTCCAACTGCATTCATTGTATGAAAATTATACTAATTTCAAGACATTAGAAATCCACAAAGCTATAAACAATCACAAGAATACAATTAGCATCCAGACACAACCCAACACTTCACCATTACTATCAATGTTCCCGTTGGGTCAACGACAACCCCCTCCCTCGCCCACAGATCATTTTTGCCAAGATCAGATGAGCTGTTAAAGTTGATATTAAACGCGACAATTTTTAACACGGGAATTAATAAGTAGTATTGAAAATAGTAGTTATCACACAGGGGCGTGCCTAGAACCCTCGGACTATGCAAACCCTGAAAGAAAATTGGGAAATATCGAATATTTAATTTTTTTAGCATCGTTGTTCATTTGAGTTGCCATGAAAATATTTTAAAATCAAATGCCAAAATAATATTAACATTAATGGCCCTGTCAAGCATCGTATCTACAAATGGTTCAATTTTCTAATCTGGTAGGATGGTTTTAATAAAACGCAAAAAAATATTACGTCTTGAATTTATTAACATAATATTCATAGCCTCTACCTCTACGGAGCACAAAGGAAAATTTGGAATATGCTTAGAAAAGAGAAAAAACCTATAAATGAGTATACACAAACACAAAAAATCTCTATAGAAGAGTGGGAAATCTATTTTGAAAATCTATTACGCAATACAACGCAATCAAGAACTGTGACGTTGGATGATGACGCAGGGCCCTCTGCGACCCTTAGCAACGACGAGGTAATTTCAGCCATTAAAAGACTAAAAAATAGAAAATCTCCTGGAATAGATGAAATCCCCAATGAATTGATCAAATATGGAGGCGCAAAGGTAGCTACAGAGTTAGCAAAACTATTCAACAAAATATTAAAAGAATCTGTAATACCCAAGGAATGGAAATTAAGCATAACTAAAGGCACGAAAACAAAGGCACGAAAACAAACCCGGAAAACTATAGAGGAATATCTCTTTTGAGCGCTACCCAAAAATTATTTACAAGCTTACTGCGAATGAAATTAGAAGAAAGTATACAAAATAGGGACGAACAACAAGGATTTAGAAGGAATCGATCTACCACTGATGCAATATTTGTAGTGAGACAATTAAAGGAAAAGTCTATAGAATACAATAAACCGGCCTATATGTGTTTTGTTGATCTTACTAAAGCTTTCGATAGGGTGCTCCTGGCGGATGTTTTAGAAATCATGAAAGAGAAGAATGCACCACATCCAATTATTAAAGCAATTAGAAATTTAAATTGTAACAATAAAATGCATATAAAGGTGGGAAATGATCTCTCGAAGGAAATCCCAGCCGCAGTCGGCATCAGGCAGGGGGATAGTTTGAGCCCTTTTTTGTTCAATGTCATTATGGATGAAATAATTGTAGATGTCAAATCATTGGGGCTAGGTTACACTATGGGAGATAAAAAAATTGATATAATATGCTATGCAGATGACGCTGTCCTAATTGCCAATTCCGAAGATGATCTTCAGAGACTGCTTTATAGATTCCATTTATCCTCTCAACGATTTAACATGAAAATCTCAGTAGACAAAACAAAAAGCATGGTCACCTCAAGGCATCCAGTACGATGCAAACTTGCAATCGAAAATAAAACCATAGAACAAGTTATGCGATTTAAGTACTTGGGTGTCGAAGTGTCCAGCAGCAGTAACCTCTTTGACGAAGTAAGAGAGCAAGCGAATAAGGCCGCCGTCGTGGCTGGATGCTTGAAAAATGCTGTATGGAGAAACAGAGACATGCTGAAGGATAGTAAGGTAAGAATCTATAAGACCTGTGTAAGGCCGATCATGACATACGGCATAGAAACAAGAGCTGACACCGCCAGAACAAAAAACCTCCTAAGAACCACTGAGATGAAGACTCTACGACCCATCGCAGGCGTAACACTTCTTGACAGAGTAAGGAACTCGGAGATAAGAAGAATCTGTGATGTCGAAGATGTTGTGCGATGGGGAAGAACACGAAGACGATTCTGGAGAGATCATGTGGGGAGAGCGGGTTCGGATCGAGTGGTGAGGATGGCAGCGGATGGGGAGATAACAAATGGCAGACCTCCTGGAAGACCACCCAAAAGATGGAAGGATAGCTGGACGTCCACTTCACAAGAGCAGGCTCCGAGAATAACAGGATACAGTCCTAACTAAAGCAGAAGAAGAAGAAGAATATTCATAGGCAAGCCATGATTTTCGGCTTCTATAAGCAATTTCGCTACTGGACTATCACATAACTACGTAAATAATAGGTTGAGAAATTGAATTTATTTGTACTGAAAAAAAATAATTGTGATCACCGAACTGGCTATTTGCGTTTTTAGCCAAACCTTTGTTATTAGTAATAAAAGTTTATCTGTTTATGCTTAGATTATATATGATACAGATACCTAGTCAGCGCAATGAATGTATGCCAACTAAAACTACGCTGAAACAGAAGAATTTCTAGTATACGTACACCTACCGATACGCACACCTACATAATACGTAGACCAACCGATCTACCGCCTCACACACACATGTAAAAATAACTTGGCATGCATTTGAATTCGAAATTTGTACTACACGCGGCTTCTGTACATTATAGTTATATGTGTTTATGATTGTATTGTTTGGTTAAACACACAAAATATTTAGTAGTACAAAACAAATTGTTTTGTAGTCACTATAGTTCGGTTAATTTTAACATAACTTTTTTTTCAGTGAGATAATGTGATTCAATGCGAATACATAATAAACTTATTCATAACCTCAAATGACAAAAATGTTTCCTACAACCAATTTCCATTCAATTTCTAAAGTCTAGAAAACCACCCAAGCGATGGAAGGATAGTTGGACTTCGTCATCCCAGGAGGCATAGTTTCTGAAGAACAGACCAATTAGGTCTACTAAACGAAGAAGGAGACCACGGTTCTATATTATAAAGAGGGATGTATAGACAATTAATATGGTAGAACCATAGAATAATAATAAAACTATAGAATACTCATTCCCATAAAGGTAATACCTCGCTGAAAAAGTGAAGCCGTTTTATTGGCCCGCTCGTGTCAATATAATGTTTGACTCTGCTGGTAGACATTGTTCGTATAGTAGGTACTACTCTTTATGACTGCGTAAATAATTTTGCAAGCAGTTAAAAAATTCCCTATTTGGAGAACGTATCACGCAGACGGCCAAATGATTACTGAATGCTCGTAGCAAAATGTTGACCAAATCAGTCAACATAAAGCAGTCGCGTTTACTGCAGGCTAAAGAGTATTCTATACTTTTATTATTCTATGGGTAGAACATGGTACTATATATCTAGAGGAATACAGTTTTTTTATAGAGTTGTACCTATAGATAATTAATATGGTAGAACATGTTACCTACTGTATTACTATAGGGATGCAGTTTTTTATTAAGTTGTATAGACAATTAATATGGTAGAACATGGTACTTTATTACTATAGGGATGCAGTTTTTTATTAAGTTGTATAGACAATTAATATGGTAGAACATGGTACTTTATTACTATAGGGATGCAGTTTTTTATTAAGTTGTATAGACAATTAATATGGTAGAACATGGTACTTTATTACTATAGGGATGCAGTTTTTTATTAAGTTGTATAGACAATTAATATGGTAGAACATGGTACTTTATTACTAAAGGGATGCAGTTTTTTATTAAGTTGTATAGACAATTAATATGGTAGAACATGGTACTTTATTACTATAGGGATGCAGTTTTTTATTAAGTTGTATAGACAATTAATATGGTAGAACATGGTACTTTATTACTATAGGGATGCAGTTTTTTATTAAGTTGTATAGACAATTAATATGGTAGAACATGGTACTTTATTACTATAGGGATGCAGTTTTTTATTAAGTTGTATAGACAATTAATATGGTAGAACATGGTACTTTATTACTATAGGGATGCAGTTTTTTATTAAGTTGTATAGACAATTAATATGGTAGAACATGGTACTTTATTACTAAAGGGATGCAGTTTTTTATTAAGTTGTATAGACAATTAATATGGTAGAACATGGTACTTTATTACTATAGGGATGCAGTTTTTTATTAAGTTGTATAGACAATTAATATGGTAGAACATGGTACTTTATTACTATAGGGATGCAGTTTTTTATTAAGTTGTATAGACAATTAATATGGTAGAACATGGTACTTTATTACTATAGGGATGCAGTTTTTTATTAAGTTGTATAGACAATTAATATGGTAGAACATGGTACTTTATTACTATAGGGATGCAGTTTTTTATTAAGTTGTATAGACAATTAATATGGTAGAACATGGTACTTTATTACTAAAGGGATGCAGTTTTTTATTAAGTTGTATAGACAATTAATATGGTAGAACATGGTACTTTATTACTATAGGGATGCAGTTTTTTATTAAGTTGTATAGACAATTAATATGGTAGAACATGGTACTTTATTACTATAGGGATGCAGTTTTTTATTAAGTTGTATAGACAATTAATATGGTAGAACATGGTACTTTATTACTATAGGGATGCAGTTTTTTATTAAGTTGTATAGACAATTAATATGGTAGAACATGGTACTTTATTACTATAGGGATGCAGTTTTTTATTAAGTTGTATAGACAATTAATATGGTAGAACATGGTACTTTATTACTAAAGGGATGCAGTTTTTTATTAAGTTGTATAGACAATTAATATGGTAGAACATGGTACTATATATCTAGAGGAATGTAGTTTTTTTATCGAGTTGATCAGACGATTAATTTGATATGCTTTATATTATCTGAGTTCGTACCACATGTTGAACACCCCCTGGTAATAGCACATTATAATGTATACAATAATGAACAAAAAAAAAACGATAAAATATCAGTGGCGCCAACATCATCCAAATTACAGTTCCGCAATTCACACAGCCAACCAAACTGCTGTAGCATAACACACTAACAATATATAAATCTTGTTAAATTATTATCGTTTCAACACTAAATACCGTTCAATTATCTATCTTTGTGCTAGATAGAACAAACACCAACTCATGGTCGGTTTTTTCTATTTTTTATTTAATAATTATTATATTTCCCACGTTGTTCTAGATTTCATTTTATTTTGAAATATCGATAGTTTAGTCACAATGAATCAAGAACGTCCGAAAGAAAACATACAAAGCGAACAAGAATAAAATATGAGGTCGGAACCGTCCTAGAAAAGAATGGCTCGTCCATGTTTAAAACATTTTGAAAAGAGAGAAGCTAGAACAACAGAAGATCATGTATGAAACGGTATATTTACAAATGTGTGTTGATGAGGCGAAAGATGCGTGCTAGTATAGAAATATATGGCGTTCAATACCGTCTGACTACCTCAATTGGGACATTGTATTTAATTAATGTGATTGACATTGCGTTTCATATGTAGATCTTCAAAGTTTTATTGGTTTAGAAATACAAGATCAAATGTTCTACGAAAATCAATCCATTTCATAATAGAAAGATCGTTTCGCCTGGTAAAGGACTTTTCAGCAGATAAGTAATGTAAAAATAACTCTTTTAATAATAATGGAATATCAACAAAAGTATAATTTTTATATTGAATTAACATTAATATAAGATACTTAAAAAAACTAGGTACATATGTAGATGTTTGCATGAAATTAACATAATTTAAATCGAATATTTTTTTAATTGCATATACGCAAACATTGGATTTACCTATATCCCTGTCGGGAGTCAAATGATATTTTTACTGACAAACTTTTTAACATCTCAATAGAGACGAAGTTGCGATATTATAGAAGAACCCCACTCTTTTCTATTATTGTTTTCGAGTGTCCCGTAAGAGCCGGGTAATCGAAAATACAACAGGCAACAATAACATCTCACATAGTTCAGCAATGAGGTTCACTGCCCATTCTGAATATAGTGCCTTTTTAGGTGAGACGAGACTGGTGTGTGGGTATACACAGATATGTTGTGCTCCCTTTTATAAGGCAATGCTCACCCGCACACCTTTCGCTGGTTACCCCACATTGTGGGATATGCCGTGATGGTATGAATGAATGAATAAGTCTAACATGCGATACCTGTTCATGCCACGAAAGGTCATCATCGATGAAGATTCCAAGATCTTTTACAACCCTGGTATATGGAATGCATTGGTTATTGATATACAGCAGTGGGAGTTGCAAATTCCTTATAGATGATAGCAGACGAGGACTACCGATTATAATTGCCTGGGACTTAGTCGGATTTATAAGAAGACCATGATCCGATGACCAAGAAGAGATAAATTTAAGATCTTCATTCATGTGAAGGACTGCATTGTCAATATCAGAGATATTATATTTACATCTGAGGTTAGTAGTGATAGAGTTAATAAATACGGAAAATAACAGTGGAGATAAAACTCCACCTTGCGGTACTCCAGACAGCAAGGTGGCATAATCAGAGGTAGAGTTATCTATCTTTATGCATTGTTTACATTGTTTTAGGAGTTCCTTTATCAATCCAATTTTTGAAAGTTTTATTTTTTATTTAAGAAACACTCACAGAGAAATTGACATTAAAAAATACAAAATATATAAATACAAAATAACATGTAAGGTCAAGTCTCCAATTACGAGTGCCTGCAGCATGTTATATTAAAATACCTATGATAAGGTGGTAGGAAGAGAAAAAGGGGATAAATTCAAGGACCACAGTTGATTCTAGGATTGCTCTTGCGAATATATTATAATATAATATAAGTTCTAAATCAATATCCGAATGCTTGAAAATAATCAACGGTGCGTCCAATTTAGTAACAAATTGTGGAGTGATTTGTAATGAACTTTAACAAAATAATAATATTTTTATAAATTTATAAAGACTTTTAGAAGCCGATGGATACAAGGAACGGAATTATAAAAGTTCCATTTGTAACTCGTACTATGCAATTTTTCATTACTGAAACTACACAACATACAATCACGGCATATTCCACAACTTGAAGTAACCAGCGATATATTATGTGCTGGTCTACATTACCTTAAACACAACACGTGCGTGTATCCACACACACACACACAGGCCAGTATCGTCTCACATAAATAGGCATAGGTGGTGAACCTCATTGCTGAATTATGTGAGATGTTATTTTTCATCATGTAGGTTGGTATTTTCAATTACCCTGCTTTAACGGAACACCCGACGACAAAAATATCTATAAGAAACAAGAGGAATCACTATTCTATGCCGGTACTTCACAGTATATACTACACAACTACAATATTGATAAAATTAAGTTTCCCACATTGCTCTAAATTTGAACACAATAATTTGAACTTAAATTATGAATTATTTCTAGGCAATGTACTTAACACTATACATACATACATATAATATATTGGCTTATCGACACTCACAATCATATTGCTAGGTAGGTATATAGATAGATAGACATAGATAGTTCTGCACTTGCTGTATGGTATCTGCTGTCTGCCGTCTGCCCCGGGCTCGACTCTTGGCATTCTTTAAGTCGAGCCGCCAAAAGAACCGGTGGATTGTATAATTGGTGGTTACTTCGCACGCGTGCACGAGAAACCAATGTCCGACATAAAAGTATCACGATTTGTTTAATGAACTATAAAAATTGTATATTTTCTTTTATTTTACAAACGATAGTACACAACACATACAAAGGATACTACAAAATACATCCAAACTATGGCACACAATACATACAAACGATAGTAATCAATAAATACAAACGATAGTACACAATACATACAAACGATATTATACAATACATACAAACGATATTAAGTACACAATACGTACAAAAGATAGTACACATTACATACAAACAATTGAGGGGTTATATTCCAAAACTGACTATTTCCAAATTTGCTATTTTTCAGTAATGGAGATTTTTTCATATCTTTAACTATAAGCATACCAGCCAAAAAATATTTATATATTCTTTATGGTAGTACAAATGCTCATCATTTCTGAAAAAAAGATCATCATCCATGCAATATACCGAAAGTTATTTACGGAAATGTAAAATATTGTTTATTTTTTTTTTCCAAATATGACTAATTCCAGGAAATAGTCTCTTATGGCTTATTTTGTGTATGTTGATGAAAATATAGGAACATAAAAAGACACATTAAGTATGAAAAATAATAATGTTTATTCTGTAATATGGAACTAGAAAAAATATGATAAATTTATTTAATCATCATCTTCATCTAATATTAATCTTGGTCTGACTCAGGATCTGCAGTGAAAATGTTAAAGCCCAAGATCTCATTATAAAACTGCTGAGCATCTGGAGGGACAGTGAAATACTTCATTAGTTTCGCCACATTTTCTCTTTTTTCTTTTTTTATGTGGTTTGTTTTTTGGTAAAACCTGAAGGACACTATCAATTTGGAAAGTTACTGTTATCAGTGTTGGGACATATTAGATATTTTTTGCTGTGTAATTTTAAATGGGAAAACCTTTAGTAATGGTTTGACAGCAGTTTTAAAATCGTATTAATACAAGTCAACCCCATAGGCTTTTACTGTGCAATAATTTTTAAAGATATGAATGTACTTTGTAGGGGACAGTATATTTTTTTTTTTCGTATATTTTGTTCAGTCCTCTCAAATGTGCGATCCGCTGGCATATAACTATGACCACTGACGGGAAAAATTTGTACAACTCTTTTGTATTAGATGGGTCGATGGCAGAACGGTTAGCGCGCTGGGCTAGTAATCCAGTGGTCGCGAGTTCGAATCCTGCCTCGACCGATTTCGTTCGCCTATAGCACAAGCATTTATTTGCTTATTTTAGGGAACGTAGGAAGATGTATATGTACTTGTTTAACAAGGACATATTCATTTTTGATAAAAAAAAAAATAAAAAAAATAAGTAATTTTATTATCATTATAATCACTACCATCCATTTTATATTAGTTTTTAAATGACACCAATAAAAAGTAAATTAAACGAAACAAACACAACACGGCGGCAAATTTTGACAGATGAGAAATTACCCAAAAAATTTTATGGAATTAGTACACTATGGAAAAAATGGTTTGTTGTTCAGATAGTTATTTTAAAGGAAATAGTCATTTTTAACGCGAAATGGAATTAGTCACTTTTGTGAAGAATTTTAATTTAGTCCATACTGGAAATAGTGCACTTTGCAAAAAATGGTGATATTCAATTGGCTACATCTCATACAAAATGGTGCGATTTTGAGATAATGATTTCACCACCATACTCCTGAGGTTCAATTTTATAAGTCTACATATATAACTCAATTTTAATTAATTTGGAAATAGTCAGTTTTGGAATGAAACACCACAATTATTAAAAAAATAAAAATAATAAATAAATGAATTGAGTGTCGATGCAGATATTTTCGGGGATAGCTTGCCGGTTTTCAAAAAAAAAATATGGATCTATCAGATATCGATAGCTGTCAACTTTGCAGTTGATCTATTGCCACATTGTTTTTTTCCTTCATATCATTTTTTATTATATTGTAATAATAAATAAATTTTGTTATACTATAATGTAAGATTAAGAAAGATGTAATTAATAGAATGAAAGTGAACATATTAAGATGGTTTGGCCACATGGGGAGAATGAACGACAGTTGCCAGTTGCCAGTCACATGACAACTGTCACTTCCATACATTGAGGTATCTTTTCTTGTTTCTTTTCTTGAGCTAAATGACACGTCGTCTAGGGGGGCAGGTCAAAATTTCCCACTCCCCTTCTTTCGTCAGCACCGTTTCCCAACCCACCACTATAGAGAATCACTTACATCCGTACTGACGAAGACGCCGTCCCTTCGATACAGGACAAATAAATATGTCATTCGTATGAAAACAAAGAAATGCTCTTTAAAATAATGATTACTTTTCCTTTTACAATATTTTCTACTTAAATTGTTTTATAAAATATATAAATTATTATTCATACCATCACACGGCATATCCCACAAGGATAAGTTACCAGCGATAGGCGTGAAGTATGCATTACCTTGGAAGCACGAAACATGCGCGTATCCCTACACACAGGTTTCGTCTCACCTGAAAAGGTACAACATTCAGAATGGGTTTTGAACCTCATTGCTGAAGTATGTGAGATGTTATTCTGCCTCCTGTATTTTCGATTAGCCGGCTCTTGTGGGACACGACCCGGAAGCGTATTTACCTTTCCGTGTTGATTAGGAAGCAAGTACTGCCTCGAATTAGGCATTAGTTTGTTGCGCTAATGCACTTAAAAAACTCGTATTGAATTCAAGGCACGTGTCCTCCAAATGCACACGGTTTAACAACGCAAACTTTTCCTGTTAATACGTGTTCAATTCAAGGCACGCGTCTTTCAATCGTTCGCAGGTTTATAAATTTTACCATGCGTATTGATTGAGCGTTACAAGACTGTGTTAGAGGCATTTTTTGTGTATGATTGTTTTTGTTTTTATAGATTAATCTACATAAATCTACATTATATCATAATAATTCACTAAGCCAATTTTTTTTAATGAGATTGGTACTCATGAATTTTTCAATGATATAATCACACTTTGCGTCGTAATTATGTTCTCAAGATATTGAGCATCGAATTTTACATTGGTAATTATCCTTGTCTCCTTCGTATTTTGCAATTTTAAATTGTCCAAAATACAAGCAAGTATGTTCTTTAACAGTTACATATTAGTAAGACTTAAACAAAATTACTGATTACTACCATATAGGTAATCTGTGAACAAAATACAAATGTGACAGTGACAGACGAAATGCGAGCGAAATGAAATAGCGCGCGAACTTCATGGCTATATATGTTCCGTATTCAATAATTAATTGCCTTGAATTCAACACGAGTTTTTCAGTGCATTAGCGCAACAAACTAGTGCCTAATTCGAAGCAGTACTTGCCTTCTAATCAACACGGAAAGGTAAATACGCAACCCGGATACGATGGCAATAGAAAATAATGGAAGCATTATTTAAAACCGGTGCCGCACAGCAAAAATAGATAAATAACCTTAATTAGTTAAGTAAAATTTTAAAAAGTAATAAAATTTTATATCTTATTACTTTTTAATCTATCAGCATTATCTTATACATCTACTTATATACCCATGGATAATTTTTCAGAGTTATCAGATAATGTTGCACTGAACTAACTGTTCTCAATGACGGTTTCTGTGGATAATGAGCAATAGACAATGACACGATATCGCTGGAAATCAAAGAAGACGAAGAAACAAGAGAATGCCATAACGAAGATAACAGTGAATTGTTTACATATGACACGCGAAACTAAAGCTTCTTCCACAACTAAATACCATTTTAACAAAGGCATATCAATATGATCATCTGCTAAATGTTGGCTCATCATCATAGTCTTTAGAAGGCTAAATAGTTAATTTTGAAAATCTTTTTCTCAGTACCCTCAAAAGATACGTCTTTGAAATAAACAACAGTTTTTTGTGTATTTTTTTTGAAAATTTATTTGTTTTATACTTTTGTTGAAAAAATTTGTTTTAATTAAAACCTTTTTTACTATTTTTACTATTCTTGCCATTAAAAAAAACCTCTACAATTTTATCTTCTCTCCACAAAAAATAACGTTAATCACAGATTTGGTGATATATAATATTTTTTCGTAATTCATACACAAGTAATTTAGTGTGCATACTTGTGTACATCAGATTTGGCTTGATAATATTACTTACTTTCCGTGTCCAAGATCATCAACCTATATTGTGTCCTTCCAGTGATTTGTAGCTATAATAGCATTCTGATTCGCTTGCCACAGATCCTCCTCAGAGCAACCTCCTTCCATAAGTGGGCAGTTCAGCAGGTGTGACATGTTCTGCGTCTCCCCACATTCGCACGCCATGTTTTATCATCCTCTAACATTCCCCATCTGTCAAGGTTTAACTTGCACCTTCCTACACCCGTCCTTAGTCTATTCAGGGATTTCCAGGATGTATAATATGGTAGTCGATGACCCGTTGTTGGTTAATGGAAGTTAATGGCTTGACAATGTCCTTGTAAGAGGAAATAGGTATCGACAACGTTCAATAATAATGTACAGTCAAAACAAAGTGTCACAACATCCTATGTATTCAATTGAATATTAATAATTAAAAAGCATTAACGATTTGACTTCATGAAGTCATATAGTGCATGCACTATATGATTTTTTCGTTTAAAATACACTGTTGACTGAACATGGGAAAAGTATTAAAGTTTGTTTAAATCAAATTGAGAATGAGAAAATATGGCACATGCCAATTATTTCTTTAATTATATAGGACTCTTGCATCTACTCCATTCTGTATTCTTATTTATTCTCCTCTGCATACAAATTAAATGTCGAATGGATGCATACTCCTCCTAGCGTCCACTCAGTGAGCATTGATCTTTATGGAATTTGGCGCTAGGGTGTATTTAACTGAACGCACAAGTGACGCACTTCAGTGCCAATCGCTCCTCTTTCTTAATTTCGCATGTTTATTATTTAGTGAATTTGTATTGTATATTTGAAAAGTTGTATCAAATACCTGTTATTTTATTTCTCTATATTCTATTATATAACGAACTAATATTATTATATTCTATTATATTCTATTATGTACCTAACTTTCGTTTTAAGTTTCTAAATGTTACTTGATCAAATCATTAATTGAATAAACTTAATTAATATTATTTTTCATAGGTTAACCATATATGTTCACCAGGAAGCTTGAGACGGCAGATATGCGAATGCTCAGGTGGTTAGCGGGTGTATTGTTGAAGGATAAGATTAAAAGTTCACACATTGGTGGTAGCATGGGTGTTACTGACATAAATAACAAGCTTGAGAAGAGACCACTAAGATGGCATAGGGCCGGTCTTATAAACGAAAGACCAAATATTCGTAAGTATGTTAACGATTTACTAACGGATGGATGTTCCTAAGTAGATATTACTATCGGCGGTATTATAAAACTATTTTAACTGTCCGTTTATTTGACAGTTTCAGTCTAATTAGACTACAATGGATTTTCAATAGATTTGTATTGGACTATAATGGATAAAGCGGTGCTGTCATTGCAATATATAAACAGTGTTTAATTTTTTTGCTTACTTCAAACAATATCAAAAATTACAAAAATGATGATAATCCTTTATTATTTAGCTAGCGCGCTGGATTAGTAATTCAGTGCACGCGGGTTCAAATCTCGCCTCAACTGATTTTGTTCACTTATATCACAAGCATTTATGCCTAGTTTATGGCATTAAAATGAAATTTAAAAAACTTAATGCATATTTAGGTATATTCATTCATTTTTTTAAATAAAAATTATTTTATTTTTTTTTATTTAAAGTTTAAAAAAATAATTAAAATAAAATAAAACGAAATTCAGTGTCATCAATGTCATGTTGAAATAATAAAATATTTGGTCAAACACAATCTTGTAATCAAATTCGTTTTGGCTATTCAAAATCACTGTCGGCCGACATTTTTTATCGAAAAAAAGCAATTTAATATAAAAATCCAAAAAATATAAAACAGTATTTTTCAAAATATTCGTAATATTAAAAATGTACCGCAACATAAAAAAACAAGTGTGTAAAAACTTAATCCTTCCATAACTTATCGTTAACGAACGCTTAATCGGTGGTCCGACCGTCAGTAAAGGCTATCGGTAAAATTTTACTAAAATTTAACTAAGGGATTGTTATAAGACGAAATATAGAGCATTTGTATCAAATTTCGGTTTGTTTGGTCTGAAATCTAACTAACGGACGTTTATAAGACCGGCCCATAGACACATAAGGCGGAGACCACCGGATGACACAGTAAACAAAGCCACATCAATGAATCTCACTCGACATCCATCAATAGGGAGACTAAAGAACACAAAGAACACCCGGATGACACAGTGCGACAGAATACATACATATATTCCATCACGCCATATCCCTTATGGGGTAAGCAGAGAGAACCGAAGGCCATACTCTTCTATTTTTGCACACATTCCTAGCTTCCTTTATTTATTATTATCATACCATATTTATAATAAATAATAAATTTGGATTATTTTTATAGCGCCGTTTTTGTGATAACTTCACCTCAAGGGCGCTTTGAATATATTAGGGGTTATTGTAAGACTCGCGGAAGAAGTGAGTTTTTAGGTGTTTCCTGAATAGTGCTAAGTTGTCGATTTGCCTCAGTTCAGGTGGTAGTTTATTCCACGAGGCTGGTCCGGCCACAGCAAAAGCACGATCACCGAAAGATGAAGTGTTGACTCTATTTATTTCAGTCAACTTGCCAATCACGGATGTGGTGGCTGACCGAAGTGTTTGTTGTCGCTCGTTTACGGTGAGAGGGATGCAGAAGTCTGAAAGATACGTGGGAGCCATGCCATGGATCGCTTTGAAAGTCAACAAACATAATTTGTACTTGATTCTCTCTGGCACTTTAAGCCAGTGAAGATTTCGTAGATGGTGGGATATGTGTGAGAATTTCGCGGCTCCGGTGATTAGCCTAGCAGCATTGAAGACGGATTGAAGTTTGTTTAGCTCCAGCTTTGGAAGGTTTGCGTAGATACCATTGCAGTAGTCCAGGCGGGAAATAACGAATGCGTTTACTAGAGATTTCGTTGCTTCCGTAGGTATATTTCGTCTGATAGATTTTATTCGTCGTAAGTGGTAGAAAACAGAGGATGTTGTGCTGTTTATCTGTTTTTTGAGACTTAGACTGGAGTCAATATGTACTCCCAGAAGTTTAACGGCGGACTTAGGAATAATGTCGGTGTCTGCAACAGAGACAGAAGTGTTGTCTATGTAATGCTGCCGGCGGTGTGTGGCCGTCCAGAGAAATTCGGTCTTAGTTGGATTTAGTTTTAGTTTATTTGAAGACATCCACCGCTCTATCTCTTCGATGCACAGACAAATTTTGTCTTTTAGAAGGCATGACTCACTCGGAGTTGAATAAAAGTACAGCTGCCAGTCATCGGCGTAGCAGTGTGCAAGTAGATTATGCGATTTAACTATGTTAAAAATGTCCTTTGTGTAAAGTGTGAACAGTAACGGGCCAAGCACAGAACCCTGGGGAACTCCTGTCATCACTTTTTTAGGGAAAGACTGTTCTTTATTTATTATTATGGTTTGAGAACGGTTTTGTAAATAAGATTGCAGCCACGAGTGGGCTGTTCCGTGAATGCCATAGGATATGTTCAGTCTGTTTAAGAGAAATTGATGGTCGACTGTGTCAAAAGCCGCGCTCATATCCAGAAATGAAAGAAGAACTAGTTTGCCTGTTTCTGTTGCAAGGATTATATCTGAAAGTAATCGAAGGAGACCCGTTTCTGTGGAGTGATACTTTCTGTATGCTGATTGGTGGGTAGCGAACATGTTTTGTGATTCAATGAAGTAGTTAATACGTGAAGCGACGATTTTCTCTAGTAGTTTCGACAAGAAAGATAGGTTAGATACTGGTCTGTAGTTGTTCAAATCACAAGGGTCCAGAGATGGCTTTTTCAGTATGGAAGTGACTAAGGCCTTCTTGAAGAGGTTTGGTACTACGCCTGAATTCAAGGAGATGTTAAACATCATGGAGATAAAAGGAGACAGTTCGTGAGAACACTTTTTGAGGAGCCATGTCGGAATGGGGTCGAGAGAGCAGTTTTTGGCTATTGAGTTTTTGATTAGCTTTTGAATTTCATCTATATTAGTCTCATTGAAAATGTTGATTTGTGCTTTCGTGTTTTGTTCGTAATATGGTGTATCAGGAGAGGTTGTGTTTTTGAGGATATTTTTTATTTTGTTGTTGAAAAAATCCGAGACGTCGTTGGGGACCAGGTCTGTGGTAGGCGGTTGTATTGACTGTCCTAGGACAGAATTGAGAGATCTCCACATGCGTTGGGGGTCGCCTCGTTCTGAGTCGATTTTTTCCGTCCAGTACGCGTTTTTTTCCTATTTATTATGTCTCTGTAGTTTTTTTGTGCGTCTGTCCATTCATGTCTGTGAACTGTTTGTTTTTTAAAGGCTCTTTCCCGTTTCCTCATGAATATTTTTGCCTTTCGACACTCTTCGTCGAACCACTTGTCAGAAGTTCGTATTTGTCGCCTTGTCGTTTGCTCAGGAGCGTGTTTATTTAAAAGTCTAGTCAGTGTATTGTCATAGCAAGCAGTCATTTCGTCAATTGTGAGCGTTTTAAGTTGGTTTAGGTTACACAGAGGGGATCGTTGAAGTTCGGTTTTGAAGTTTTCTGTATTAAAGTTTCTCCATGCTCGGGATTGTACTGTGTGGTATTTCGGTGGAGGTGGAGTGAAGTTAATTGTCGTGTGAATTAATCGGTGGTCTGATAGGCCGATGTCCATTATTTGTGGGAATAATGACAACAATAAGTAGATTACTGCTGCCCAACTAGGAAATCTTGTTCTAGGGCTAGCAGTTTACAATTTTTATTGACAATTATATGGAATTATGAACCAGGAGATTGTTCCCGTTCCCCACTAAATATGTACACAATCTCAAATTTCTGCACCCATAATCAAAACCTCAACAAACATATGGGCTCACACAAAACAGATTAACCAGGTCCCAATGTCCGCCATAATACCTACCTGTCATAAATCCAATCTCTGATGCGATTTTTATTTCAGAGCCATAGAAAGAAACTAGTTAACTGTGTTGGTGTTATTAATATGAATCACATGGTTCCCAAATCAAATTAAATATTTTTATGTGTTACTCAAAGAGCATCGCAAACACAATACGGTGCCCTTTACGGTGCTATTGTGCCCTTTGGACACAAGCATGACGGGTGGCGGACCTCATCGATACTGTGGCAGTATCCTTGGGTTAATCTTTCATACTTCACACATTAATACTTCTCTTAGCCACACTTGCGCTGTAGAAAAATGACATACAGAATAGAAGAAGATATAACCTGAGGACGATAATAGTCGACCCCAACAGCCGCCTTCAACGGCAATAAGTAAGGACAGTGCCAGGAAGAAGAAGAAGAAGAAGATATGTTACAGGGTCTTCCAACGCTCTTCTTGTCTATAATATTCATATCATTTTACCCGATACACTATCCTTAAGATGAGTTTAGATATTACTTCGTATCAGGTCAGCTTTACTTTTGGAATATTTTTTAATTATGTTCATACCATCGGAATTCACGAAAATATGCATTATTCAGCATTATTTGTGAGGCACTGGCTTAGAATAGTGCTTCCATTCTTTTAAATCATTGTTTTCGAGTGTCCCGTAAGAGCCGGGTAATCGAAAATACAACAGGCAACAATAACATCTCACATAGTTCAGCAATGAGGTTCACCACCCATTCTGAATGTAGTGAATTTTTTGGTGAAACGAGACTGGTGTGTGGGTATACATATATGTGTTGTTCTCCCTTTTATAAGGCATTGCACACCCGCACACCTTTCGCTGGTTACCCCACATTGTGGGATACGCCGTGATGGTATGAATGAATGAATGAATTTGGGAAAGAATTATGGCTGAACGGAATATTTGATATATCTCACATAAATACTTTTTTGTTTATCAATATTTTTTCTTGTTTTCGGTAAAGTTAGATTTAACATATTATTATTATTTTACATATTGGTTAGATTACATATTGCTGCTTTGGGATGTTGTTTAAATTCGTCTTGCATATAATTCGTTGTATATGTTCGCAGATGATCGTAATATTTCTTCACCCCTGTCGCATCATACCTCACCCCCGCAAATATATTTTTGTTTTTGTAAACTCCCCCTTAAGCTCTATCAATACCTAATAGTTTTTTTTATAAAACTCAAATTATATTGATTGAGGAAGTCCAAACGAGACATTAATTACTTTGAAGCAATCATTCCTTATTTTGTCAGGAGAGTTAATTGCCATTTTAATACTTTGGCAGTCTTCAACGCTGCATTCTTCGGGTGAATAATGCAGAGAAATTGGTTGTTGATGGCGTTTCGGAGATCCTCATTCCAGCATATCGTGTAACATTCTCCTGGTTCCTTCTCGTCTGCAACAATAAATCAGTCTCAGTGTAGCGGTACATGTGACCTCGAACACGATCCACGTCTTTGCGAGAGTAGTAATTCTTCCGATTGGAGCGCGTTTCGTAACCTCTGAATGGTCCAATTATCTCGGTACTTTGAGCTTGAGCCCAGAATGCATGAAATCGTGTACTCAACGGCAATGTGGAATTTAATTCAACGATTTTACTTGCTCACGGTTTCAAGTGTTTACAGGTTTGAAGTTAGGTATTTTCAAGAGTTTTTGAGGCTGTTTATTAAGTGTACAAATAAGAAGAATCAGAGTTTATCTCTAGGAAGTCGATCTAAAACCGCGTTGAAAAACCCATCAAAAAGCAGAGGGGTAAGTTTCGCCAAACGGTGAAAATCAAAACCCTCACGATTACCCATATCATGGATATAATTTTCAATTGGAGTTCTATAATATCTTAAGATACTATATAACCCCATCTTCTTCTTCTTCTCTGTGTGCCGTATCAGGTCCCCTCGACGTTGGCGATCACTCTGGAGAATGCCTCTTTGTCCTGCGCCGTTCGGACCAGCTCTCCTACCTGCGTTATTCCAGTCCACTGTCGGATATTCCAAACTCCTCGACGTCCCTCAATCTAACTCCACATGATTATTATTTCCATGATATGGGTAATCAAAAGGGTTTCGATTTCACTGTTTGACCGGACTTGCTCCCCAATGGAATTTAAACTCTCATGATAACTCATATCGTGGATATAATTATCTTATGGAGTTCTATAGTATCTTAATATAGGTAATATCTTCAAATATAATTATCTTATGGAGATCTATATTATAGTACCTTAAGATATTATAGAATTCCATAAAATAATTATATACATGATATGGGTTATCATAAAGGTTTTGATTCCAGCGTTAGACTGGACTTGCCCACCTAAACTCCATTGAAAACCTCGTCCGTCCAAAGCACACTTCATATACCTATAGTATACTGCGTTCGCTATATAATAATCGTTTATAATATATAATCTAGGTATATATAATCTATAGGTATAATCGTTTCAGCCATCTATCTCTCATCTGGGAAAAAATAAATCTAAGAGTTCCTACGCGATTTACCAGAAATAATGATCTCTTCAGTATTCCGGCAGTACGTAATAATTCCACAAAAAAATTGTTTATCACAAGAACTTGCTCCAAATTTAATATACACTATAGAAATATTGACATATTTTTAATCTTCAGGGGCATTTAAGCAATGTTTACAAAGCAATCTAACGATGTAATAAATTTACTTCTTATGTATGTGTGTATGCGTTTGTATGTAATGTCAATATGTAATTATTAACTATTCTCCAGAACTTGGTCCAAAAGGCTTTTTGTCGATTTGAGTCTGGTAGGGTCAATTTCAGATGGGAAATGCTATGATAAATCGTTCTGGCGAAATCGAGTTTTCATCATGGTGGCATGTAGTAATATTGTAATATTGTTAATCTTCCCTTTTAATCGTCTCCTAGATCCTTTTGATTCAGATACACCATCATTTACGTGTTTTTATCAATTTTGTATTGTTAGTGTTACATATTCTGGTCATTATGTGGGTAATTGTCTTATTCAATGTATTTTTGTAACCATAAATAAATAAATAATATCAACAGTAAAAAAAGTCTTTAGTTTTACGTTATGTTGCGTAATATATACATCTGTTGTGGAAGTAGCAATGTAGGCACTAGTAAACTGTATATGACTGACATGTAAGTATTAACTTCTTACTGTAAATTGCATACTTAAATATTCGTAGCAATAATTATATACCTAACCAAAATACAAAATGAGATGGCGCTATGCGAAACTTGAACCGTATAAATTATAAGCTGCCTTGCTGAGCATTGCTTTCAAAAGCCGGTATAAGCAAATTCCGTTAAAATGTTCAAACCATTCTGACACTATAACGATGTCTTCATAAGATACCCTTAAGTTATTTGCAGAAATCTTGGTCACTACTCGTATGTTCAATATTTTATTTTTATTTATTTATTTATAAATTTACATAAATGATATATGTATTACAATACAGGGTACGCTCCCAGACCCGAGTATGTAAATCGGTGGAATGTAGCCAGTGACGACAATTGCCGCCTCTGTGGGACATCTGCATGTACGGCTAAGCATATCTTGGCCGGCTGCAGGGTAGCATTATAAGAGGGAAGATTCTCAGCTGCTTGAAATTGTAAGAGAAGCTTCCAGCCTTGCGCTGGCCAAAGCCACCAAAGAATTATAACCGGGAAAAGAAGTCAGATTTACAACAAAGAAGTTAGAATCATTAATTACAAAATCAGATGACTGGAAGAACAGAGAGATATTTCCTTCCAAAGGAGATTGGCATCTCATCTCTAAGGCCAGGGGCGCAAGTTTGGTCAACAGGCGGAATAAAAACCATTCATGTTTACCCTTATCATGGACACTATATTATGGAGTTCTATTACATCTTAAGATATTAAAGAACTCCATAATATCCAAGTGTGGTCAACCTCGTAATATCATCACTTAAGGTGCTCCATAGTCTTGCTGATCGTACATTAAAAGAGGAACTGAGGAATTCAGTAAAATCATTGGCAATAGCTAGTGTGGTACGATCAGCAGATCGAAGAGGTAAACCGTCATTTGATAAAAAAAATACGATTTAACAAAAAAAGAAATACAAAAACCGCATAGTATAAATATTGTCTTGAAAACACGCCATATTTTTGTAACATCTTATTATTATTATTATTTATAGGCAGGTAGCCAAGGTTGATGTGCCTATATCTACTGTCGAATTTTATTCTTTGGTTGTAACTATTTTGCTGTGTCTAAAAACAAGTTCAGTCTATTCTTGAAAATATTAACATTTTCAGCACCCAAAACATGTTGGGGTAGTTTATTCCAAGTATTCACCACTCTGTTTGAAAGAAAATGCTTTCGAGTAGCATTTTCTTTCAAATAGAAAATGCTCATTAAAAAAATAAAGCATTTTTAAATTATTTTTCAAATAAAAATGTTTTAGCGTGGCATAGTTGGCTTTGATTTTTCTGGCTTAGCACCATAATGAGAAGGCACCTACGAATAATAGCTGTAATAATTTATAACGGAAATAATCAGATTGGGCACACTTTCACACGCAGCAGCGGCTTCAACCTGTTACCTCTTGTTGGCTAATGGCTCCACACAACCAAATACCGCTGGAATGCAGACATACCTATTATGTTGGTACAGGTACCACACTCTCTACCATACCTATGCTAAATTTACATTCATATTGTGTGTCTCGTTGTTGCATTCCGTAATAAAAAACATGTCCTGCGGAAGTTATACATGAAATAACATCATGCCATGGCTTTATTTGTGTAGGCGGAGAAAAGAGAGCGCCAATTTTCCATGTCCGTCTGTTGTTCAAGCTACGGTCTTCACCTATTATCATTGTTCAAATATTCTATGTTTGTATATACTGACCAATCAAAAAAACCCTCCACCAATAAAACCCAACAGAAACCACATGCCGTCTGAGATGATGACGAAGATGACGTAAAAATAAAATATTGTATGCAGACTCAAAAACAAATTGTTTTATTTTAAATTGAATTCTCAGGAAGACTTTAATACTTTACAATATACTCGTAAGCTTGTGTGTTTGATAATTTATTTCAGAATAATTCATACATCGTCGTTTTTCGCGAAACCTCACTTTAATAATATAGGATCCTGACTTGAATCTTAGGGGTGACATCTGAGCGAGACACCGTCATCTCATTTATATAGAACTGTTACAAATAAACTAATTTCTCAATAGATGGCGTAACAAAAAAGGTTTTTCCGTTACTTCATAGATGGCAATAGTATAGTTTCTTATTTTCAGGTGAATTGTTACACACTATTCAAATATATAGAACTTTCAAATATTACATTGATAAGGGAACTCAATAAGAAGGCATAATTGATGAACGTTGCGCAAGCGCATAAAGTGATCATGTAAACCAGCCGATGACAGATCGTAAGCCCTGTAGGTGCCTCGAGTTCCTGGTTCTTCTACAATATCCCAACTTCGTCTCTATTAATATGTTAAAAAAGTTTGTCAATAAAAATATTAGTCTCATTGTTGGGTGATTCAGTAAATAATACATTTTTTAATTGACCGTTAACTAGACGCTCTTTTTGTTAATACTAGTTGCATGTAACACATGAGATCCAACTGTCGACAGCGATAGTATGTATAGTTGAAGAATAAGTACCAAACCCATAAATACAAATTATTTATTATTTTATGATATTTAGTTTTCTATACAACACATGTACCTAGGTAGTCAAGATAGGATAGTATGGAGGTCAGTCTTTTTTTCCTACCCGGAATATGAAAACAGCATGTTGGTATATGTATATTGTATGTTTAGAGATGAAGTATCAAACTATTAAGTCTTCTTTGATATTGTGTATAGGTGACTACCATACAAATTGTATGAAGCGATGTCGTCACTAAATTCAATTTTTATAAAAATTGTTAAAAAAAATTTGAGATGTACTGCTACAATGCTAATATTTTTTATATAAAATTAAATTATCTAGTTGGGGTGTTTCGGCTTTTTTCGATATTTTAAAAAAAAATGGAAATATAGGCAGTTAAACTCATAAATTTATCATAAAAAAAATACTTTTCTTAATAAAAAATGTTTGAGAAACCCTGGAATTTTTTTTGAAAAAACTAATTTGAGATTTTGTATTTGTCTATGTTTATACCAATTTTCAGCGTTCTAGCTTTTATGGTTTCTGAGATATAGGGAAAAATAAAATAAAAATTCAAAAGTTGATAACCCCTGACTGAAACAAAAATTCAAAATTCCGAGTATAAAAATTTTGTAGGTCTGTAACTGTTTATATATTCTGAAATTTTAGGCTCTGTAAATTGAGCGGATCAAAAGTTATAAGGGACGGACGGACACACACACACAGACATACACACAGACACACGAAATGTTCTACTCCGAATTCTGAGTAAATCCGTGTATGGAACATATATGCTGCGAAGCCTCTAAGTTGGTGTTTTTTGACTTCAAAGTTGGAAAAGCCGTGAAAAAAGTAGACCTCTCCATACAATTCTCGCGTATTCTGGCTTGATACATTGTCGATATGTTAAGAGAACAAAGTTCTCCTGAACAAATCGACAGTTGGATTACAAAACCGGCTGTGTAAGACGACTGGGACTATGATGATGGACCGGATCACCGGATGCTAGGTAGAGATTGTGAGTGAGAGAGAGAGACAGGCCATTCATTGTTGGCTGTTGAATATTCGCACGGCAGATCTTACGACTTGCCTTGGGCATCTTACGACTTGCCTTGGGCATCTTACGACTCGGAATGTTGCCGCTATATAATGTATTGGCGCCACCTAACTTCAGGTCGTCGAGATGTGGTCTTTTCCAGAACACGAGGTTATCACGGATGATGCACCGCAATAAGTGCAGTGTACCTATCCGAGAAACATTAAAGAGTTGAATGATATAATGTTTTAGTAAATCTAATTTCTGTTTTTTTCCACATGAAATTATAATATACCGATTGTCCTGTGATAGAAAATTTAAAAATCCTGAAGATGGAGTTCTATTTTATTAGTATCGATTGTTCATCAGCCACAAATCCATTGCTGGATGAATTTTTAAATTTTTTTTTTAAATTTAAAAATTTATTTTTTAAAAGCCATCCACTTTCAGCGAAAAATTATCCATATGGGTAAGTAAGTAGATGTAGGTATAGGTATAAGATAATGCTGATAGATTAAAAAGTAATAAGATATAAAATAAAAGATGAAAAAAAATCGATTTTAATTTTTTACTTAACAAATATTTATATATTTTTGCTGTGAGGCACCGGTTTTAAATAGTGCTTCCACTATTTTCTACTTTCATCGTTTTCGGGACAGGAGGCAAAATAACATCTCACATAGTTCAGCAATGAGTTTCACAACCCATTCTGAATGTTGTGTCTTTTTAGTTGAGACGAGAGCTGTGTGTGGGGAAACGCGTATTTGCCTTGCTTCCTTTTATAAGATAATGCATACTTTACACCTATCGCTGGTTACCTTTCGCTATTTGAAGCCGAACACATGTAAGAGCGAGACTAAATTCCCGTAACGCTATTTGTGTGAAAGAGAAAGGAACTCTAAAACAATCAACTTATTTATGAAGCCCAAAAAGCGACGTTTTACTTCAAACGGTATGAAATAATAATACAGTAGGTACCTATAGGGAATTAACAGGCGCGCGGTAACTAGTAACTACACGACTGCTATAACGAACGTCTTATGATAATATTTGAAGAGGCGCGCGCAATATTTCTGCTATTTATATTGTATTTTTTACCCGATTTATGTAGTTTTTATGTATTTCTTTATTATAGTCTTTTGTATTTCTACTGCCTCCAGATTATCTAGTCTTATGCACCTCAACAATTATGTGTAATATTTCAACTCCCGTTTGTTTTTCAAAAGAATGATTATTTATTATGAGATGATTGGCAAATTCTGAAAAGTTGTCACTCTTTTAGCACCTTTTTCTTTAAACAACATCTAGAAGATTTGTTCACACCGCCATCTATTGAAGGCTTACACAATTTGAAAATGGAGAACGACCCTTTTTCTTATAAAAAAATCATGTGGAGGGGGGGGGGAATGTCAAAATTTATGTTTATATTTATATTTGGATGAGAAATCTAAAAAAAAATTCTACCATATATTTTTATATCTCGATAACAGCACCACCAATCGGATCCAAAACTATAAAATCCTTCAATCCGAAACCAACTAAACAAATTTTAGAAAATTTAATTAAAATCTGTTGGGCGGTTTTGCAGATAAGCGTGTACGAACATGGTGACACGAAATTTTTAAATATAAGATTCTCGAAAAAGATCAATATTATATTGAGGCCATGTAAAACCTTTATTATTATATACATTCTGAAAAAACTAAAAATTTACATAAATAAACATATTATTCACAACATAAACCCAACACAAGTTTTAGAGGTCAATAATTATTAAAATAATGTCCATTTTTGGCTATTGTGCACATCTTCAAAATGCCATAAAGCAAGTATGGTATATGTAGTTTGAAAAAAAAAACATTAAATATCATACCGTTAGTTCTGGTTTTATTTAGAATATCGATCGTTATTTTAAAATTATATATTTTTAATGCGCTCTTAAAAATAATATTTAAATTACAATAAAAAAAAACTATATCCATTTCGCATTGAAATCACTATCTAAATAAAATAAAACCCCTGCTAATTTTAAATTTTAAACTAATCCGGCATTATGGAAGATTCTTTAAAAGACATAAAAATATTAATAACGGCTATTATCGATTATTTCTGGTTTTATTAGATCACATCTACATATAATCCTTTTGTATTTTCAAAAGAAAATTGAAATTAAATCATTGTTAATTGTTTGATCTGTATCTAGATACATAGAAATGATGACAGAACAGCTGTAATTGCCCGAATAACTCCCGAAAACGACGAAGTTTATGACTATTTCATTTCATTATCGTAAAAGAATCGCAAGAATTAAAATTTTAATCAAAATCGTTAAACCAAATAATGGCGGTTTGATGTCGGCCGCCGATACGAATGTTAATTTCGCTAATGCCTTTTGTTGAAATGGAATTGTACGGTTGTCTTAATTATGATCAGATGATGGTCTCCAATGTTCTTTGATCATCTTTCATATTTCCCAAACAGCGGATGCGCCAATCTAGATATGGAAATTGAAACAAGAATGTTTATGGATGCGTTTGTGTCCCTCGCGTAAGGGCTGTCAATTTCGTCACGAAATGGTATAAATAATAACGGTTAGGTAATATTTTTATTTATTTATTTATTTGGCAAAGAGAATGCCATGCCTTTACAGGGAAACCTAAACTGGCATGGCATTAAAAAGAACAACAAACATAATTACAAAATAATACATAATCACAATTTAAAAAATACAGTTTATGCAATACATAATACAATGTAAAAATAAAACATTATAAAATTCAGAAATATATTATGGTACCGACCGCCGCCGCCGCACTAGCGTTTGACTTTAGAAAAATTTAGGGACGGAAATAAGCATGCGCACAAAAATGACCGATAGTGTGATCGGTTGATGATACATTTTTTGGTTAGGTCTTTAATAATTATAGCGACTCGCGTGAGCGAGTTGCTCTATACATTAAATGGAAATTGGTCGCAGGAAAAATGCTATCAACATCTTTGCCATTTGAGGTTGGGAATAAGTATATTGTGTATTCGTATTTTATCACATATTTCAAAAAAATATATTCTCGACATTTTATTTACGTGGTTGTAAGATCCCTTTTGTCGACCTTCGTGGCTCAGTTGATTGGGTATCTGACTGCTGATCCAAGGGTCCCGGGTTCGATTCCCGGTGGAGACACAGTTTTTAATTGTGTTTTCAGTCTGGATCTGTGAGACGATTAATATCGTAAGTCTCCAGAATGTGGCAACTTGTTATTGGGTGCATGTTAAATTAATATTTGACATAGTACCTGTTTGTTGCCCGAGAATTAATATAAATCCCTATTATTTATTACCTATTCTTTATTTATTCAGTTAAATATTTGTGCGCACGCGTATTTCTATATCATCATAGATGGTGACAGAGATCAAAAAAAAAATTGTGGACCAGTATTTGCAATATTTATTTTATTATTTTAATATATTTGTGTGTAGGAGTGTAGGTATACCTCGCCCAGCGAAAAAATGCGGCTGACATAACCTGTGCATAAACCAATTTTAGTGCAGAAAAATACTCTAATTTGTATTACCAAAAAGATTAGTTGGCTTTCGACGTTGTGCAGCGAATTACGTGTCACTTTTTCCCTAATCTTTGCATCCATAGATTTTCAACAACGCTTTATAAAACTGTCACCCGCATTCTCTTGTTTGTCGAGTCCTATATAGGTCATTGAACTATATGTAGGTACCATAGATTTTTATTATAAATAGTACATACATATAAATCTATGATGTTGGTACATGGTATTACTAAAACAACTGCACTCACGGGTTTTTGTGTTAAGAACAGCAATTAAATTCGCTTTAAACATATTTGCATAAAATATTTACTAACCAACTAGAATTATGAAAAATAAAAAAAATTAAAAATTATTAGAGATGTGCCGACTATAACTTTGGCCGACTAGCCGACTAGCCGATTAGTCGGTTGTAAAGAGGCCGATTAGTCGACCGACTATTCGGCCAAGCCGATCACAGTTTTGGGGGCAATTTAAGTGACGCTTCATTTACATCTGACTCACGCACAAATCGCAATCGCCGCCTGCGAGCGTGTTGGAACATATTGGTACTGTTTTAGGTAGTTCTTCGACTTGGATTTGCGACTGGGAGAAATCGTCTGTGGTCGAACATTTACCTAATCACAGAACCTAACTGAGGTAACAGGGTTGGATGTCGGTATTTGATATGATTGTTCATATTCGTAGTATTTACTGTTTTTCCTTGCCCACCACGAGAAATTATCATTTGGCACTGTTTACTTTTGAATCATTGTCCAATGGATAAAAAAAAATCAACACGAGACATTCTTTTTGACATGATTAAATTTTAATAATAAGAAAATATTATGTTGTTTTACCTACTAGTTGCATGTAACACATGAGATCCAACTGTCGATAGCGATAGTATGTATAGTTGAAGAATATGTACCAAACTATAAACCCATAGATACAAATTATTGAATATTTTCAGATATTTTGTTTTCTATACAACATATGTAGGTATGTATGTCAAGATAGGATAGTATGGAGGAAGATCCTTTTTCCTACCCAGAATATGCAAATAGCATGATGGTATGTATGTATGTTTGGAGATGACGTATCAAACTATTAAGTCTTCTTACATATTGTGTATAGGCGACTGCCATACAAAATGTATGAAGCGATGTCGTCACTAAATTCAATTTTTAAAAAAATTGTTAAAAAAAAATTGAGATCTTCTACTACAATGTTAATATTTTTTATAGAAAATTAAATTATCTAGTTGGGGTGTTTCGGCTTTTTTCGATAATTGTAAAAGTTTTGGAAATATAGGCAGTTAAACTCATAAATTTATCATAAAAAAAATATTTTTCTTAATAAAAAATGTTTGAGAAACCCTGGAATTTTTTTGAAAAAACTAATTTGAGATTTTGTATTTGTCTATGTTTGTACCAATTTTCAGCGTTCTAGCGTTTATGGTTTCTGAGATATATGGAAAAATAAAATAAAAATTCAAAAATTGATAACCCCTGACTGAAACAAAAATTCAAAATTCCGAGTATAAAAGTTTTGTAGGCCTGTAACTGTTTATATATTCTGAAATTTTAGGCTCTGTAAATTGAGCGGATCAAAAGTTATAAGGGGGGGACGGACACACACACACACAGACACACAGACACACAGACACACACACACACACACAGACACACGAAATGTTCTACTCCGAATTCTGAGTAAATCCGTGTATGGAACATATATGCTGCGAAGCCTCTAAGTTGGTGTTTTTTGACTTCAAATTTGGAAAAGCCGTGAAAAAAGTAGACCTCTCCATACAATTCTCGCGTATTCTGGCTTGATACATTGTCGATATGTTAAGAGAACAAAGTTCTCCTGAACAAATCGACAGTTGGATTAGTTGATTACCAAAGGAAAGGTTACTTTTCCTTTCAAAATGTGTTAGACCCATTCTTAAATAAAAATATCTCTAGACAATAAAGATTTATATAAAATTTCTCCTATATACATTTTATTCAGAAATACATACATAATAAGAAGCCGGATAGTCGGCGCTCTTTGCCGATTAGTGCCGACTAGTCGCCGACTACGAAAGAGGCCGGATAGTCGGCATTACCGACTAGTCGCCGACTAGTCGGAACATCACTAAAAATTATATTTAATTAAAATTAAATATAATTTTTTTCATAATTCTAGTTGATTTATGGAGTTCTATCATGAAGTGACAGATTCAAACATTGAAAAAAAATATATTTATTAAATATATAAAATATAAATAAGTAGATACTCTTTTTTATGGATTATGTAAATACATTCCGTAATTAATTTTAATTATGGCGTCCGGATGCCATACCTACCCCAGTGTATAAAATTTACTCAATTATTGGATCTGCACCACCTGATATCTGATGTGGAAAAACACAAACAGATTCATGACCCTTGACACCCCCTTCGCAGCCATCAGTTGGCAGCACCGAGACTGCGGTCGAGAAAGAACTTTCTTATATCTACTACCGAATTGGGAACCTCCACAAAACAGTACAGAGAGGATCTATGGAGGCAACAAATCGGCAGCGGACTCTGGATGACACCATCTGAGGACGTGAAAACCGCGTTTGGTCTGGACTTTTCAACATGGAGGACCCTTAACAGACTGAGAGTTGGGGTGACTAGATGTAAAAAGAACCAGCAGAGTTGGAGATTCCTGGAGGAGGAAGTTGTGAAGTCAAGTCAATTTAAAAATGGATCAATGAAATCCAAAACTTCTATGTATTTAAGATTAAATTATGTAGGTACAAAGGTAATGTTAAAATAATGATTCAAGGTAGATAGTGATTTTATTAGTTCTTGTATTAAAAATGTGATGTTTTAAGATTTAGACTATTTCGTGACAACCCTATTAAATTTAATCTATATCTGAGGGAGTATGAAAAAAACAGGTTGTACAATAAAAATATAATTTTATTGGTGTCGATAAATATGATTTTAATATGTAGAAATAACGTTATATGGCGACGGCTGCGGCGGGCAATGTTGGTCGTTTAATTCAAGGAATATTGATATTGATTAGATACTTGGACATTTCTTATTGTAACAAAACACATTACCAACTTAAAATAACTAATTGAAAACCATTCAATATTATTTTTTGTTAATGTTGCAAGATTGTGTGTATTTCTAAACTACATATATCAATGCAGTTTATTAGACTTTGTGGCTATATATAATTTCTCGTTTTATGACAAAACACTGATTCTATTTCCTATTATCGAAAATGTTTCATGTTGTATGTACTATTTAATATTTAAAGTATTTTAAATTATATTTTCTAGTTTCTATAAGTAATTATGTATTTAGGTAAGTAAAGTCTGATTTTTTTAAAAGTGCCAATTCTATACATAAACAAAAAAAAATGCATAATATTTACGCATGTAAATGTATTAGTAGAATCGTGGTTGCTGATTGGTTTACACAATTTGGTGTCCTTAACAACAAATATCAACAAACCCGACAGTACGTATCTATCTCTCGAAGTGCGCGCACGTTTGATTTTTTATGGTGACCATGTGTTCTAAATTAGGAATTGTTTTCATTGATGATTTTTTATTTCTAACTTATGTATTTTATTTTTAGTTTAATATCGATATATAATAATTATTATAAACATGTGTTATCGCCGTCTTAGTATAGAATAAGTGTCCATTATTTATTTGTATTAGTTACATAGTTATAATAATAATAAATTTGGATTATTTTTATAGCGCCGTTTTTGTGATAACCTCACCTCAAGGGCGCTTTGAATACATTAGGGGTTATTGTAAGACTCGCGGAAGAAGTGAGTTTTTAGGTGTTTCCTGAATAGTGCTAAGTTGTCATATATTATTTATGTATGTGTGTTTGCCTCAATGAATTATTATGTAAATATTTTGTATGATATAATTTATTATTTTGTAAAATAATATGTAACTGTTTATTATTATAAGGATTAATTACTTCATAATGTATTATTTTTATATTCCTAATAAAAAGTATCAAATAAATATTTTGTTTAAATATTAGGTACTTTCCCAGGAGATGCCCATTAACATTTGCAGAAAATACCTAATAATGTAGACCCATTAAAGCCGCAAGGTACCGGGGTTAAGTATAGATATGAGTAGATTTAAAGGTTTTGAAGATATATGCATGTGCAAGTTACAACCGTTTTATATCATGAAATGATAAAAAAAATCCCGTAATATTTTTTTTCTTTTACACCATGGTCACCCTTTGAGCTTTGGCACTTTTAAAAAAATCAGGCTTTACTTACCTATATGCAGACGATACGGCAATTATTTTTCAGGTAAATTCATGGAATGAGCTTGAAGAAAATGCTAACACTGACATAAATTTATTAAAAGAATAGTTTGAAAATAATATATTGACCCTGAATATTGAGAAAACTTATTATATACCTTTTACCATAAACAAGAAAATACCTCCCATTGCATTAAATATTAAAATCCACTCAAAAAATTGTTCTACAAAAGTATTGACATGTAAAAATAACGATTGTCTATGTATAACAAATAAAAATGAAATTAAATATTTAGGAGTAATAATTGACAGTAACCTTAAATGGAAAACTCAAATAAATAACACTATAAACAGATTAAGAAAGCTTATTTACATATTTATTAACCTTAGAAACATTCTCAACTTAAAATTACTTAAAAATGTGTATTACGCTTTCGCCCATTCAATAATGCAATATGGCATTGTTGCATGGGGGGGGGGGGGCGTATAAAACATCCATTTTGCCTCTAGAAATTACACAAAGGTTGATAATACCCAACTTTGCAACTATTTCGTGATTTTCAAGTGCCATCTTTTAAAAATATTTATAAAAAAAATGTGCTATTTCAAATAGGTACATAAGGACATTGGAAGGTCGCACCATGCCTTTGTACGTGTGGCGAGTGATAGACATAATATAGTGGGTCAACTGTGTACCCCATTAACACATACATACACAACACACCACTACTACACGTACAATGGGGTGGTGTGATTCAAACAACTTGAAACAGATTTGAGACTGGCAATTGAACATAATGATTTTAAAAGAAAAATAAAGAATAAATTAAACTTATTATTTGACTGATATGTAAATTATATTAACTTCTTTTTGTATAGATAATAATTATGTATGTATAATATTTTGTGTATTCTGTATTAAATTGTCTCCTTTACACACGAGTGCTTGCACTCTAGTAAAGGGAAATATGTTTTGTCTTACTGTGCATCTTTACTATATAGTTTGTTTGTTTTATATTTTGTATATGTTATTGTGAACTTAATAAAAAAATGTATATGATGTAAATGTATGAATTTTTTCTCTTATTTTTCTTACTTTTCCACAAAGTTTTTTTATTTTTTATTGATTTAGCTGTTCTTATTTATGTGGCACAAAAATTAAGTTTTCATAATAATTATAAAAGTAATATTAATGATAAAGAGATAACCAGACCACGAAGTGATCGGAGAATCTGTCTCGGATGTGCTGCCTATGGTAATCTTAAGAAATTCTTCACCAGCAACTCTCCGCAAAATCTAAAAAGCAAAATGTCATGACACATGGAGCAGGAACACTTACAATAACGAAATCGACCGTCAGAAAACTAAGAGTGGCATAGCGAAAACATGAAGGAACCATGTTGAATCTCAGACTCTCAGATAGTGTGAGAAATTCATAAAAACGAAGATCAGGGCTGCGTTCACAATGAATGCCGAGTGCACTTAGTAACGTTGCAAGCCGTTCAGAAGAAATGGAAACAGACGCTTGAAAGACACTCTGCCGAGTTCTGATTGAGCTTCGAGTGAACGCTCTGTATAATCGTCGGGTTAAAAACGCTCTGACAGTTAGAGTATCTGTAGACATCTATTTTATCTGTGGTAAGATTACTTATATTTGTTTCTGTGGTATCTACTAGTATTATGTCACAGTTGACGTCAATTGACATTATTTGTGAAAAAGAGGTTAATTTCTAAAAATATCATTCAAAAGTTTCCAATAATTAGTCAGAGAGTATTATTTACTCCGCTGCCCAATTGTTGTCTTTCGATGAAAAAATAACCTTTGTAAAAAGACACATGTATTTAAATGACATTTGTCATTTAAAACTCCCGATGCTGCGTTCAGATTGAAACGCCCCTCGAAAGCGATTGTGTGAAAAATGTCATAATCTGCAACTTCAGGTAAATCCGACACCAGACGTCGAGTGCTCTATCTGAACACAGCCCTGGAGCTACTGACGTTGCTGAAAGAGTGCCAAAGCTGAAGGACACATATCGCTAGACTTAAGTACCAAAGATGGACGAAGAAGATTTTAGAATGGAGACCGCTTGAGGACTAGAGAAATAGAGCAAGACCACCTACACGATGTTCTGATCATAAGAAGATGGTTGCTGGTGACTGGATGAAGAAGGCCCAGGACAGAGAAATCAAAACCATCCATATGTTTACCCATATATGATATGACGTAATCAAAACCATCCATGTTTACCCAAATATGATGTGGGTAAATATGCATGGTTTTGATTCCGCCTGTTGTCCAGACTTGCCCCCATGGAAAGATATGAAGGAGGCCTTTGTCCAGAAGTGGACAAAGACGGCTGGATAAGTACCAAAATAGTTAAAAACAAGTAGAATAAATATATTTCTGTGGTTTGGACAAGTCACGGAATAAAAACAAAACATCTGTTATAACCCAAACAAAATATAATAATATATTATGTGGGTTATATTCCCACATTAGTCTATTGGCCAAGCGTTTGTCCATCTATTGAGGGTATCCTGATGTTCACAGGATTAATGATGCCATAATGAACACGAAATTGAACAAAATGACCAGTCCAGAGATACGTTTGTAGGTGAATGAACATGTTAGACCAGGGGACGGCCGACTGTGCAGGGACTGGCCGCACAGCGGCTAATCTATGGTCAGCATCGCTGGATTTATGTCCATTGTCTATATTACAACATATTGAATCACAACAGAGCCGGGCGGACGTAAAGAATTTATGGACATTCGCACTACGCTATAAATAAATAATGTACATTTTTTGTACATAATATACACAAATATATTGCACACCGGCGGGCTTATTGCCATTAGGCAATCCCTTCTATCCAACCAGATTTCAAAGTAAGACAACATAATTTGTGGTTGACGGTTATTGTTACGGATGGAACGCTTATATTAATGTGTACACAAGTATGCACACTAAATTACTTTCCTATATATGAAACGCGAACAAATATTGTACATCACCATTCTGTGATTTTTTCGTGAAGAAAAAGGATTTTTTTTAAATACCAAGAATAGTATGTAATTAAAATAGTAATATGGTAATAAATTCAGCCGGTAGATTTTCATATTATATTTCGATTGAAGTGCAAATCTGCTTCATATGCCTTGTATTTTTTTAGATCCTAAGAAGCCTCTTAATATCAAAATGTAAATAAACTGTTGACTTCACTTAAAAAATAAATAAATAAGTTTCAAATTAGTATAAAAATATAGCGGTAGTTACTGGTAATATGATATTATCACATTGCTTATTTTGCTAGTCTAGTAATCGAAGATTATAGGCTTTTTCCAAACGATTTCGATCAATTTTTTTTTTGTTTATATTTATTTCAAAATAAATAGTAATAACATACCTATTTTATAAAATATTCTAAGGTAGAGGCGTTTACATTGTGGAAATTCATTTTAATAAATTATTAAAATAACAATATAAGTTTGTTTATTTCCACTTATTTATTTTTATTCCACAACTAGTTTCAAGAACTAACGTTCTCTTCTTCAGGTGGGCTTAAAACATCATCAGTTTAAACCCACCTGAAGAAGAGAACGGTAGTTCTTGAAACTAGTTGTGGAATAAAAATAAATAAGTGGAAATAAACAAAGTTATATTGTTATTTTAATAATTTACCTATTTTATTATGAAAATAATCAAAAATCTTTAATTAAAAATATCTGATTAATTTTACCTTGGTTATAATGTTGGTGGTATTGAGTTTTTTCTCAAAACATCATCAGATAGCAATTGAAAAAATAAAATAGGACTCGCTTGAACGAGTCGCATTACATATTTTAAAAAGTTATTACATACAATCCTAACCAACCTGCTTTAGGATAAACTAGTTTTGGCTTGAAGTCAGGTGTGGCCGGTAACATATACAAAAAAAATACTACTAAACAATTCCTTGCACCTTGCAAGTGGCGAGTTTATTGTTATATGGTAATTTCTTCCAACTAACCAGTGATTCCAGCCCAGAGAAGCAATATTTGCGTGAGAAATGAATTAAAATAAATTTCTCCTCTGCTGGGGAGCGAATCCAGGACGCCCGCACAGAAGCCAAACGGCTTACCACATTCATAATCAATTATATATGAAATACATTTTTTTACCTTGAGCTGTCCCAGTGATATTTTTGAAGTCGATGTACTGGAGCGTACCCCACACTGAGTATTTGAACATTTTCATAATATACTTCACTGTTTTAAGAAGAATATTCATGTCTGTTCGTTTGGGATAACCTTTGTGCCATTTTTATTATATAAAAACGAATTTGGTCAATTTTGCTGATGCACAGCGACCCTCAGTCAAACCGTACAGTAATTGTAGTTTGGTATACCTAATAGGTTAAACTTTTGTTAAACAAAAGTTTGGTTTTAGTTAAGCTATCTTATTTTTTCAGTGAGGATAACATTTAAAATAATCGATTAAAATACTATTAATAATTTTATTTTATTTATAAAATATGGTATTTTTATTTTATCGTATGGGTTAATCACATACACATCATAACAAAACAAAGTTTAGATACAAAAATAATAGTAATTAGCACAAGTATGCTTTGCTTGTCAGGGTTTAATGTCAATGTTTAAAATATAATTCGTCGCTGAGTCACTCAACAAGAAGAAGTCCTTGAAATCTCCCGCGTACGCCCTTAGGTCACACTCGGACACAATGTGGTCCATGGTCTGTTTATCCGCCCCGCAGTCGCATCTAGGGGAGTCCAACAAGCCACATTTGTGAAAAAAGTCAGCAAATTGCCATGTCTAGTGGGGTGGAAAGCTAGTTCGCCTCCACGTGGTGCACCCCGGTTAATACTAAATGACCTAGCACTCTGGGCGCCAGATTAACTGCTACCATCGATCCTGGCGCACATCGCATCGTACAGCGAAGAAATATGGTATTCACATAGGTAGATGTATTGAACATTTTTCTGAATCATGCATGCATTCACTACACTGTGAATATTATAGTTGCCTTATTTCAATTTTATTCTTAAAGACTAATTTAATCAATTATGATTTTCTTATTATACACCTGTTATTGGAGCATTGTAACTACTATGCTTAATCTAACTGTCTGTATGTTTTATGTGTATTCCTATTTTCTGTTTGGTGCATATAAATAAATAAATAAATATAGTTGTGTGTTTTGAATTTTCAAGCTATTTATAGCCAGAAACTATAAAGTGGATTAAAATGAATCATAAGGGATTACTCGCAGACGATGGATAACCATTAAACATAATAGTAAATTACCTCATTATAAAAATAGAACTCAGGTCTTCTAAAACCTGCAGTAAATTTCTTTAAACCTCATTGTTTCATGAGCCTCAAATTAAACAAAAGCAACCTTGGAATGATCATGTATCTCCTAATGGCACTAAAAAATTATCACGATTAATAAAAATTGATAAATTAAAAATGGCTGATGGCTCAGCTATAAAGATTAAAAAGCGGAATCCACCTAAGGATATATTATTTGGTTCCTATAAAATTATGACGAGGGTCAAAACAAATATTCAATTTCTATGTAGGCTTTATACTACTTACCATTCTTTTTATATCATCGTGTGGCTTTGTTCGTGGCACCTGGCCAATATAATACGATACATAAACGTAAGATTTCAATTATTAAAAACAATTGTGTAAATGTAATTAATATAATCCTACGCAAGTTTTATGCATAAAATTTATTAGGAAACCCTCCCTTATCACCGAAAAAAAATGTTAATATGTTGTAACAAAATTTCACGTTAAGAATAACCAAATTATAGTGAATAGGTACTAATCATTTGGTTACTTGAACGTGCAGGCAAATATTTTGTGCATACAGCCAAAATAGTAACAAAGACAGGAATAATCTAATACTCTAGAACTTATTTCAAGAATTTAGTTAAAATATCGCTAGCCTTTAGTTTATTTTTTATATCAGTAATAAAAGAGTAATTTGAAATTTCAAACGAAATAAGACTAAATTCTATTATTGTATAAATTTACTAACAAATTCAACATAAACAATCGAAAACATATATACTACAAACACTCGTGTGATAATTAATATAGAAAGACTTGGTTGTGGCCAACGCTATACTCTTTACTAACAAGTCACTCCACTGAATATTCAAAATTTGTATGGAAAATTTTCAGCATTTTCATGAAATAGTTTGATGATTCTTCAATGCCATTTTATGAAAGTGATGTGCCTTTTTATCAATGTGAAAACAAAAATATCAAATTTAAAGTTTTCTGAGCTTGGGGACACTTTGAAATATTCGACAGTTTAATAAATTGAGAATCACTGATATCTTTCAAAATCGAAAGGGGTCGAGTATTAGATCAAATTTGAAAAGAATCTAATGATTACTTTAGTCTATAATCGATAAAGTAGAATAAACACGTCGTACAAAGCACATAGTAATAAGTACACAGCACACATAGATACCATGTACATTTTGAGATGAAGCTTCTCAGCATCATAAAAATTGATAATCTGTAATAAAAAATAACATTAAATTTACGAATTTATAACTCCCTACTATATCCCCTTGGGGTAGGGAGGAGTAAAAAAGTTGGCACTAGAATAGTTGTCGCCAAATATCTTGAGCCGTTTCGCCGAGAAGGGAGGCGATTTGCATGTATACCAACGAAACAAAAAGACACAAATTAGCGCTATGCGCACCCGGAAACCAGGTTCAAGATATTTGGCAAAAACTATACCTACCTATTTATAGAATTTTTGTAAAACAAAATGAAGTGAAGTTCATTATATTTCATTGATATTTGCATTTGTGACTATTTAAAATGGCTCTGTTATAAAAGTACCTACCTAATAATAATGATGGTAGGCCCTATTCAGATTCGACTAAACATTTTATACGGAATTTTAGTATATAAGAAATGTCAAAAAGTTGACTGCATTTATAAGGGAGTCCCGTAATGGGATTCATTTCGTCACACCGTGCGGATAAAATCCTTTTATCCACGGTTGCACGACATTTTAGACGTATTCGTACTCTGAAACGAATCAGAATTGGACTTAATATGTCAATCTCATTGTTCGATATTATTATCTAAGAAAAGACTAAACATACGTCTTGTAATTTCTGAAAGATGTACTTACTTCTGAATAATATGATTCCATATTTTTTCCGATGTTGTGATTAAAGATCACTGTAGTCAAATTTATTTTCTAATGTTTCAAAACAGTTATAATATAATAACCATATGAAACTTACTAAACTAAAAACCTGTAGAGGTCGTCAAGCAAAAGACTGTGTGACATCACCTTTGCACAGACCAATTTGACCATATTGAAATACATAGTCTGATTTGAATCAACCACTGAAATCAGTTGACGAGGATTTTTTAAGTTTTTTTAACAACCGTTTCGGCTGCCTAGGACCTTATCAACTGGTCAGTCACATACAGCAGTCAATTTGTTTGATTTAAAAAATAAACTCGTAATATGGAGGTCTAAACCGTCAACACTGACAATTTCATATAAAAAATCAGCTTTATTTTTTAATAATTTGTGTCTTTTTTGTAACTTTTGTCGTGAACCTTCGTTGCATTTGTTGGATGAAAAAATGTCCTTGCGGCAATAAAACTGCCTTTGAACATAAAATAAATAAAATTATATTGATTTTTTGTTCAAAGGCAGTTTTTGCACTACCTATAGTTTTTTTTTAATCTTATAAAAAAATGTTTTTTTATTAAAAGTCACTTAATGAAAAATTATGATTCGTATTGGTTAGGTATATAAAATTTTCTTTCAATACATGGTTATCATAAGCCTTGTGAGACCGGATAAATAAAACATAAAAATATGCCCTGTCTTTTGTCGGGTGACCACGGAATCGGTAAAAAAAATATTAATAAATTTTTATACTATTTTCATTAAATAAATTCTATAGATATATAATGGAAATTAAAAATATAAAATCAATTTAAACTATAAAGGGAATGATGATGGAATGTATTAGTGGAATATTTAGGGATTGATATAGTAAGGAAAATATTAAACTACAAATATAGATGGTTTAGTTCAAAGTAAAATGACGCACGGTGGTACATGTATGGAAACCAGACAAAAAATGAAATGTTTTATTGATTTTTTTTGTACATACATTATTTATAAATGTACACAATATATTCTGAGTAAATGCATAATATTAACAGTCCATTAAGAATATTTACGTAATACATACAGACCCTTTAGAGTATGTAGGTAAAAATGATAAAAATGTCATAATTATTCATAATACGTCTGATTCAGTAACATTTTAAGAACGTTCCGGCCAAAATAGGTACGTTCCTTTTCCATTTAGTCCAAGTTGATGTTTTATAACGCTGAAAAATAAGACAGTAAATCTAAAATTTACAATTTTAGAACGTTCCTAATTTAGTTCCAATAGTTACTGAATACGGGGTATTGTCCATTCAGAGTTGAAACATAATATGTAGAGTAATATATTTAGAGTAACATATTAATACAAATTTAAGTAAAAAACTTTATATTTATACAATCATTACAGTCCCTCTAAGGAAAGATATGTATATATTTACAGTCCATTTAAGAGAGACAAATAACGCTAAATCTAGTGACTGAAAACATGATATATTAAAACCGCCTAATCCACTATGAAGTTACGTGTTAGTAAGGATAACTATCGCGTTAAAAATGGTTGATGCGTGATTTAAATTATCAGAAATTCAAAATTTGTTGATTTTTCGCATTTTAAGAACAAACCAGACTTGAAATGAAAAAAAATATCACTTTGAATTTATGCGCTGTTGCAAGAAGACAAAAATCCGATCCGTATGTACGCTGCGCCTATGCTGAGCTTTAGATTAAGGAAAGTAACTTTAAAATATTTAATTAATATAATATAGTGTGGTCACCCTATGATATAGCCTGCCCCCAGGATTGGTCTGGCATAAAGAGACGATGTAAAGACCAAGTTAAAGACAGGACCGCGCATGATTTACGATCCATCCAATGTTTGTTTTTAAAAATTACCCCAACCGTTGCCGCCGACGATGCTCTGCACCACATGTTTCCAATCCTACTCAAACTGTAACGTAAATAAATAAATAAATTATTCAACATAAACAAAACAGACCCATGGATTAAATCTGCTCACCAGAAGGCGTCGATTGAAATACCCGATACATACATTGTTTTAAATCTGTCTTGGGTAATTTCAATAGGTAGGTAATCTTAATAATTAAAAAAATAGTTTTTTTTCATTATGTATAAAAATGTGCACTAATGCTGATTGCGGTGTATTTATCAATAAACAAACCAATGCAATTTAACACTGTTTATTTTACATGAATCAATATATGTATTTACAATAATCATAACAAATTATTTTACTTAAATTTCGCACGCGTATTCTATATAGATAATACCTAGTTTGACACAGTGTGAACGCTTTCAAAGTTGAACGAATGGAAGAATACATATAATCTGTGGAAGAATACTAAATAACCGAAGATTTACGACAACTAACGACATGACCCGATATTCCAGTGGTACCAAATACAACACTGATTTTTTTTGGAATAAAGCAATCTTTTTCAAGCAGCGTAATGCCTCGAGTAAATTTAATACAATAGTCAATAGTAGTTTGGTACAATAACATTCCAATTATAGCAATGAGAAACGAAAGTAGTGAATTAAAAGACGCAAATTAATTATTTAAAAAATAATTTATACATTTTTTTAAATTTTTTACAAATTTTGACATAACTGGAGATCACGATCCGGAATACCGGATCCGGTGATCCGGCACCATCGGATGTTAATCGTATCCGGCACCAAACGAGTCGGTCTGATTGTCCGACGGATCCGGCATCATCAATAATCTACCGGATTCGGCTATATTTTTTAATATTTTATTTTGATTTTAATCAAAATAATAATTGATTGTAAGTAATACTGTTTTTTTGACTCGTTAATGTGATAATTGCGCCATTGATCAAACAGATTCATGATGGCTGTTATACACGATTAGGTATGTATCATTGCAAATAATGTTGATTTTACAAGAAATGCGACCGGATTTATATTGGAGCCGAATGGAATCTCTATCTAGATGTACCGGACGTCATACTATTGTTATTAACGGAGAAAAAATAATGCGAAAAGTTTCGAATAAATAAATGACTGAAAAATTACTTTCACTCCCCTGATATTCGATCATCTAACTTAAAATATAGAAATAGTTTGGAGCTGAATTAAACGCAAAGTAATTTTTAAACAGATTTTTTTTTATAACATTTCTATTTCAATGTAGAGTTTTCTTATGTCTTGAGGAAGAAGCATTCACTTCGATACCGGCAATATCAAATTATTCATTCGTGATTAAGACAAAGTGATGAATGGTTAACCCTTTGAAGGGAAGTACTTCTACAGTGGAACCACATATAAAATATTTTTTTCCTAGTGTCCGGAGAAGCCAGCAACGTAACCACATAAACATACATACATGATACTTATACTGCCATCTACAATATTATTTTATAAGTTTTGGCAAAATTTTAAGATTCACATGTCAGTTATCAGTTGAATTCTGAGTTTCTTATGTAGACAAGTTCGTGCTTAATTTTCTGTATTATTTTGTGAAAATATAACAATGGCAGGTGAGTCTTGTATTTTTTTATTTTTATGTTACTCCTTTACGTATTTTCATTAGTTTTTTTTGAAAATTGTTATAATTACCAGTTTTTTTTTCAATTATGTGAGTGGAACTGGAACTACTAGGTAACAAGTATATATACAATTTTGTATTGATGTACAATGTAACCCTTACCCCTTTGCAGCACTCGAGCAAAGCCATCCAGGACACGATGGCATTGCTCTACATGTAAGGTTGGGCTTTGCCTAAACAATAAAAAAAATTGTTTTAAGATATATTCAAACTGATTGTGTATATACTGACTACTCCAAGGCGTTCGACCGTGTGAATCATAATACTCTATTTAAAAAACTACTTCATATGGGCATTTGCGGAAACCTATTTAATCTACTCCATTCTTACTTAAGCCAACGATACCAAACAACTGTTGTTAAAGGGTTTTCCTCATTGCCAGTTAATGTTGCATCAGGTGTACCCCAGGGCTCTCATCTCGGTCCATTGCTTTTCCTTGTGTACATAAATGACATTGGGAAATGCTTCAAACATTGCAAATTCTCTGTGTTTGCAGATGATATGAAAATATACAAAGAAATTAAGTCGGGTGCCGATTGTTGCGCTCTTCAATCAGATCTAGACAGACTTATGATTTACTGTAAAAATAACTACCTCTCTCTAAATGCTTCTAAATGTTTTGTCATATCGTACACAAGAAAAAGGAATAAAATTTGCCACAATTACAATCTAGATAATGTGAACATAAAACATAAAAATGAATGTAAAGACCTTGGAGTGCACCTTGATGCAAAACTTACCTTTACTCAACATATAAACACTGTTATTACAAAATCATACAAACTACTTGGATTCATATTTAGAATAGGTAAATCTTTTAAAAATCCGCAAACCTTAAAAATATTATATTTCTCACTTGTCAGAAGTACACTGGAGTTTGCATCATTTATTTGGAACCCGCTGTATAAAATCCATATAAAAAATATTGAAAACATCCAACGCAAATTTTTGAAACGACTCAACTATAAATACAACAATAATACAACGGTTAATAATATTCAAAGTTTAGCGAACCGACGAACAATGACTGATTTATCTTTTATTTATAATGTTTTAAATAACCATATAGACTCCGCCGATATACTCACACTTATTGACTTTAATATACCTATAAGACGTACAAGACATACACCATTATTTAAATGCAAATATTATAAAACAAATGCTGCAATAAATTCACCAATCAATAGGGCCATGGATGCTTACTCAAGGTATGTGGATATTTTAAACTTGGACATTTTTTACGACTCCCCAAACGAATATCGACGGAAAATATCCCAAATAGATAAATTAGAAAACAATAGCTAACCATGGCCCATCACTCTTAAGTCCACATACTCTCTTTTACACACACACACACCCTCACACACCCTCACACACACACACACACACACACACACACACACACACACACACCCTCACACACACACACACACCCTCACACACACATACATATACACACCCTCTCTCTTACATAAGCGGAATAATAATTAAATAAATAAATAATAAAAATACTTTACTACTTACACTACACACACAAACCAAAATGTATTTGACACATGTAACTGACATTAGATTTAGTTAATTGATGTATCATATGTATTAATCCATGTAATAAACTATCTAATGTCGTATGTGTTAATTAAAAAATAAAATAAAATAAAATAAAATAAAATAAAATAAATAAAATATTTCATTCTTAAATATCTACATTAATTTTAATCTTGTAGCCTAGTAGTTCCACATAGGAACCACCACTTTTTTCAAAAACTACAATAAAAAAAAATTAAAAAAAAATTAATTCTTTTTATTTACTTACCCCTCTTACCACTTATATGTGTAAATTTAGAATTTCAAAAAAAAAAATGTCCCCGGCCGCAAAGGGGGCGATACCCACATATTGAGAATCTCGTTATGTGGATGCAATATTTTTATTTTGTGTCTTCTCATCCTCATCATTACAACATATAAATATAAAACGAAACTTTAATATTCTCTTAACTTCTCAGACATCATCAACTATGTATTTGTTATTTTTTTTATTTTCAGAAATAACTCACTTATCGTTAATGCAAAAAGGATTTTAATAACTTTTCTGGAATGCAACGAAATAGTTGAATGTAAATTACACTTTTCAAGAAATCATCCTCTAATTATATTTAAAACGCTACCTCATGCTATGAAAGGCGAATTATTCATTCATTCATTCATACCATCACGGCATATCCCACAATGTGGGGTAAACAGCGTCAGGTTACCCCACAAATCAATTATGTTTTGATTTTTACATCTACATTGTAAAAATTCTATATTTACTTGTAAAAAATTTCATGTAATAAAGTTCAATTAGGTATTTAACTCGCGTTTTTCTTCTGCATATTATAATTTTGGTTGTGATTTGTGATCTTTCGCTATTGTTATGGTTGTTATTTTAAATGGCTTGTATTTTATTTATTGAATAATAATGTAAAATTACTATTAAAATAAATTAAATAACTACCTATATGCAAAAACTTAATATTAAAAAATGAAAAAAAAAACAGTCTCTGCTTCGAAACAGAATATGTCTAGTGAAAGAGTTATCTTTAATATATTTACATACATATGTACATACCATCACGCCATGTCCCTCGCGGGGTAGGTAGATATAACATATAACCTAACGCCACATTTTTCTATCCTGGCACGCATGCACTGAAAAAAAATTGTGACCACCGAACTGGCTACCTGCGTTTTTAGCCAAGCCTTTGTTATCAGTAGGAAATAAAAGTTAATCTATTTATGACTATACTGTTTGGTTAAGCGTACAAAATATTTAGTAGCACAAAACGAATAGTTTTGTAGTCACTATAGTTCGGTTAATTTTAACATTTTTTTTTCAGTGTGCCTCACCTCGTCCACATTTATACCTCGTCTTGTACCTACATGTTCCGTCTGTTGTTCACACTTCTAACATTTCCGTCATTCAGAATATCATTCACATGGTCGTCCCTTTCTTTGGCGTCCCCGACCTCTTATTCCATTCCTATTTTCTTTGTGATATTATTTCCTATTCTGATTCATTTCAGAATATGAAAACATCTAAAATATATCACGTCGGGGTCACCACTATAGAAAGTATATCACGTCGGGGTCACCACTATAGATGGTATATCACGTCGGGATCACCACCATAGATAAGTATATCACGTCGGGGTCACCACTATAGATAAGTATATCACGTCGGGGTCACCAATATAGGTATTTGATTCATATTGAGACTACCTATTGGGTGGAGCGAAATAATAAAGCGTGTTCTGATTACAAGTTGTTTATTTGACGGAGGCGCGAGGAAACTGTACGTATTTGGTGGGGACATGTGAATATAAAGGCAAGCCAGAGGGGCTGCCTCCTCAAACCCCACATGATGTTCTAAATTAATAAATAGATAATATTAAAAAAATGTGTGTTTTAACCACATCACTATTTAAGTCCTAATGCTAATCATGGGCCTAATTAGCCAAAATGATTTTCCCGTGATTGGTAACAAACCTCTGTGCAACCCGATCAGTAAAATGAATTTATAAAACCCTTATTTCTACAAAATCAGTGCCGTCAGCATTGAAAAAATAAACACATGAAATAACATAGTTTCAGCATAATATTTGAATACCCCTGTCGAACGCGATGCTTCGTCTTGTGCTCCCTTGAAGTATTTTTTTATAATTTATCGATCATAAGTTGGGTGTAGCTGGTTATCTTTTGTTTTATACAAACCTACCTACCTACCTATATATGTACATACCTACATACTAAACAAACAACATGATGATCAGGTAAATAATTTTAAATTGATTGAGGAGATCGACAATGTCAGAACAAACCAATTCAATCGGCGGTTCGATGATTTAAACCAGTTTAGATGTATAATATATGTAGGTACCAAGTTATTTAATGTTAAAACATACCTTTATACCACCGAGCCACGTCTCCCACGGGATCGGCAGAGAGATCCGAGCAGTACAAGGTACAAGTGCTTCTGGATTTCCAAACGGTCTTGTCAGCGCCCTCTGGATTTGCAGTTTTTGCAGTTATATCTAGAGGAAAACGAACGACGAACAATCCAGAGGGCCTTGGTCTTGTCTATCTCACATTCGTGCACTGTCAACATCTACATATATAGGTAGGTACTCGAAATTTTTGTTTTGACAAACTTTTTTAGCATCTCAATAGAGACGAAGTTGGGATATTGTAGAAGAACCAGATACTCGTAGCACCTACAGGGTTTACGACCTGTCATCGGCTGGTTTACGTGATCACTTTATGCGGTTGCGCAACGTTCACCAATTATGCCTTCTTATTGAGTTCCCTTATTTTTATTTTTTTTATTTTTTTTTATAAATTGTCAACAGCTGTATAATTTTTTTTTATATAAAACAATTACATATAAATTGAGCCAATTACAGACTATTATATATTAGTAATTTTTGTAATTTTTGTAGTTTTTATCAATGTAATTTTTGAAAGTTCTATATATTTGAATAGTGTGTAACAATTCACCTGAAAATAAGAAACTATACTATTGCCATCTATGAAGTCACGGAAGAGCCTTTTTTTGTAACGCCATCTATTGAGAAATTAGTTTATTTGTAAACAATGAAAGCAACATTCCTTATAAATGAGATAACGGTGTCTCGCACAGATGTCACCCCTGAACTGCGCAATTAAAATAATATTCGATCTACTCGAACTTAAGTATTATTTTGACGATTTTTTAGCATTCCATTTCTTTGACGATTTTTTAGCATTCCATTTCTTTGACGATTTTTTAGCATTCCATTTCTTTGACGATTTTTTAGCATTCCATTTCTTTGACGATTTTTTTAGCATTCCATTTCTTTGACGATTATTTAGCATTCCATTTCTTTGACGATTTTTTGCCGTGTCCCTCACGAGGTCGGCAGAAAGAACTTAACGTTATATTTTTTTATCTTCATACACATTTATTTATTTTATTTAAGTATTAAAAAAAAAAGGAAACAAAATACACAATATTTACAGATTAGGTATACAGTGATTACATATTTATGTATGACTCAACTTCAAAAAAAGAATTATAGAACTCCATATGATAATTATATCCATGATATAGGTAATCATGAAGGTTTTGATTTCACCGTTTGACCGGACTTGCCCCCCAAATTTCATACTAACAAAAGAACATTTCAATATTTACAACGCATCCATCCATCCATTATTGACAGTAAATAAACAAAAAATGTTGGTAAAAGTTTAGTTTTTTATATAGGTTAAAAAAATTTAGCTTTGAGGCACCGGCTTAGAATAGTGTTTCCATTCTTTTAAATCATTGTTTTCGAGTTTCCCGTAAGAGCCGGGTAATCGAAAATACAACAGGCAACAACAACATCTCACATAGTTCAGCAATGAGGTTCACCACCCATTCTGAATGTAGTGAATTTTTTGGTGAAACGAGACTGGTGTGTGGATATACATAGATGTGTTGTTCTCCCTTTTATAAGGCAATGCACACCCGCACACCTTTCGCTGGTTACCCCACATTGTGGGATACGCCGTGATGGTATGAATGAATGAATGTATGAAAAGGTTTAAAAAAATAAAATAAAAAATAAAAAAAGGCTGGGATAAGATATGAAGTATGGGGAGGGGTCTTCCCGTCCCGCAAGACAACAAAGACTTAAGTTTTGGTCATTGCAAATAATGTATAATTTTCGCTAAACATCTTGAACGAGCTTCTGATTGTGCAGAGCGCAAATTTGTGTCTTTTTGCTTCATTGGTTTTCGTGTAAATCGCCCCCCTTCTCGGCTAAAAGTTCAAGTTATTTGGAGACAACTATAGGTGCATGTAAAATATTCATTCACTCACATAATATACCGTATTTCATTCTTTGAATATGCCAATTCAAGCATTTTTTTAAAATTATGATGACAATCTTTCTTTATCGGACATTCTTCATTCATTCATTCACACCATCAAGGCATATCCCATTACGTGGGTCATCCAGCGGCAGATGTGGGAGTTTGCATTACTTTATTAGAAGGAAGCTCGAGATATGTATCCCCGCACACCAGTTTAGTCTAACCTAACAAGGCGATATTCAGAAAGGCTAAATCATAAACTTTTATACTGGTTATATTAAATTTACATTACATATTATTTACCCAGATACATGCACATGCTCGCTCGTATATTTAAATTTATCTTTAAACAACTTATAGTTGTTCATTAATTTTATATCGCCTGGGAGAGTATTTTAAACTATTAATTGCCGAGATAAATGTAGCGCTGTTATTTAATTGTTTTATTTTAGCGTGGTACTATTATATATCCAAGTACCTACATTTGACTTTTGGCTACGAACTCTTGTTGTTTCATCTATGATTTCTTTGAATATCCGAAGCAAAGCTATGTTGTGATGAATCTCGTTAATTATCAATTTCTATGCTATATTTATTGATTATTAATTACTAATTAGTTATATACCTACGTTTCTCACCAAGCGACAATACCATAAGTTAGCACTGGTTGCACAAATACCTACATAATATAAATGTATTACCTATACACAAATCACAATAATACATAATATAAAATGTATTGTCCTGCCATCTTTCATCGATGTACTTAATAATTTTATGATGCGTAAAACAATTTAACGAAGCTATGAAGTATCTAATAATTCAATTTATTTGATAAAGGTTCGGGTCTATGCTGCTATTTTATTTTAACGTTGCACCAAAAGATGTCAGTCAACATTTATATTAGGCATTATATAGTTATCGTCAAATTTTTTGAGCACGTCACATGAGGTACGCGTACGCCGAGCGCATATTCGTATCTTTTTGCTTGGTCGGTAACATGCAAACCGCTCAACTCCACGTCGATAAAGCTCAAGTTATTGAAGGACCGGAAACTATAGATTGATGTGACTGGTGCCGATCGATATTAGTATGTAATGTTATAAGTAAAAATAATTAAAACAATATTTTACAAGAAACATCAACTTTATTTTATATATTTAAAGATGTGGATATGCTCATATGATAGAAAAAAGAATCAAATTTAACAAGAATAATTCAATACGTCATTTACATATATACGTTGTATAATTGTAGACATAAATATTAACATAATTAATTATAAATATATTAGGAATTATTCAACACTCAGACATTATGATAATACTCAGTTCTGATACTTTAAATACGTTTTTTATAGCCTATTAACAATTAGGATTTCATTCAACTACATAACATTTGAAAAGTATTTACAGTTTTAGTTAACATAGTTTATTTTCATACCTTATATTACAATTTTCTACATAAAAATCTCACTCCATCAGGGGCGTAACAAGGATATAAAAATATTTTTAATGTTGTTTTTTACAATAAAAAAAAAACATTCTTTAAAAGGACCACAGCCACATTTTAAGGAAGATAATCAACAAAAAAGGGTACAATAAATTGTTATGTAAAATAAAATTAACTAAATGAACATCTGTTTTTCAATTGACTTGGTTTTTTTAGCTTTGGGTTCTTCGTTTATATACGCCTTTATATAATCTAATTATCTTAATATAAATAATTAAAGCTGTTTATACAGTTTATACAATTCGTCGTAGATAATTGAACACTTCACACTCAAGTAATATTTTGTTGAAATTATTTTTTTATTTAATCAGTTTTATTGTGTCGTTAAGTATTTCACCCTGCTAAGGCATTTTCAGGACTAAGGCATTATCAAAACTATATAAGGCATTATCAAGATGAAATATGTGTCTTTCGTCAAAATTATCAGAATTATAAAATTATAGGCAGATTTGAACAATTTCGAATTTGGATATTAGAATAAAAAAATCAAAACGCGAATATGATGCAAATAATTTATTATGACATGGGGGTACTCAGTGATATCAACTATCTTCGCTAACAACTCCCCGAATATATTTTAAAATATTTTAATATTACATTATGATTAAAACCTTGTCCATCGTATATAAAAGTTTTGAAAAATTATATCTCTTATTGGTAAACATTGCATTGATTCTATTACGTATTTTATGACTATAATTTTAATATATATTACTGTCAAAAATGTTGAATTCATCCAATTTTCATTATTGGTTTAAAATAATTAGTAATTAAGCGGCAATCTAAATTCTTATTATTACTAGAGCGAGCACTTGTCTTTAACGATCCGGTAAAGTGAGGTGAGAGCGTCTGGATCTTGAACTCTTCGCTTGCGCAACAGTCAAATCCGACCGAACCTTCCACCTCTTCACCACCGGTTTCAAGTACCTACTTCAATATATTTGAAAACAAAAATACATGCATATTTATAACAAGATAATGCACATAAAATTAATGTAAGGTATAACAGTAGGAAAATTCGTAATTTTGGAATACATTCAAACAAATTTAACTGTTGTATACGTTCAAACAATTTGGAATACGTTCAAACAATTTTAACTGTAAAGCTTTTATAGTGTAATTATATGTTTTAAATTCATAAAGACATTTTTTTTATCATGATTCGTGTTATGCCCCTGTTTATACATAATTCACAACATATTTGAGAATTTACAAATATCGGGGATATTATTTACAACATATACAAATAAACGTGTATCTGAATCATATATTTTATTAATTTTTTTGTTGGCTCTTCACCCGTAAAGAGTGTTCTCAGCCATGTAAATTTGCTGATTAAATTTATATATTACACTTAATCAATATGAATATGACTACAAACAAAATCATGAATGTGTCGTTTGGTTCTCTTTATCAATCCCAGACACATGGCACGCGGAAAATACATAGGTAATACTGAAAAATGGACAGGGATTTTTTTATATTATATTAATTGATTCAGCTTGAAATTGTTGCTTGAAAATAGTGTAAAATCTGAGATAGCAGAAGCGTTCGGATTCCGGAAGCGTTGAGATTCCGGGAGATATAATATAATGATATTTAATAAAAAATCTTATACACTATTCATATTTTTACTTTTTGGTAAACGCTCCACTCAGCTATTGAATGTTTAATCCAATAATAATTGATAATATTTTATTGGTGAATATATTACATACTGTTTGATAGATTTAAGTTTTACATACTTAATATAAAAGTCTTCTTCATTTTCTTCCTTCAGTCATCCCTCCTCTGCTGGATGTAGGCCCCTTCTATAGATACATCTCTTTGGGCTTTTCGCACACATCCACGACCAGCAACGGGGACAATACATATAATTGGCCCACCTTTTCTAAGACCGAAAAAATACAAAAGTACAAAAATACTATTCGCTTTTTCTTAATTTTCAGGCAAAAAACTTTGAAGATTTTTTACCCAAAGACATATTATTTTGGTCGTATTCATTAAATTATATTTGTTTTTAAAACTATGAACCGCTGGACCGTTTGTAATAATCTCTTATTTGTTGGATTCGATTCAGCCCCGAATAGCAGAATTAACTACTATTAAAATATCGGAAAAATATCGAAAAAAAATTATCGGAATAATTCACGTAAAAAAATATAGAGAGTTTTAATTTTTAAACAAATCAAATCACACCGAAATGCGAGCGTGAAAACGCAATTAATTTTTTATTTCCTTTATATATATTATTATATCTTAAGAAACTTTTGAACTTAATATTTTTTTGGATTCATTTTATTACGTTAATAAAATCCTTAATCAAATTCAGCTTAAAGTTTACACGACATTCGTTGACTGATGGGCGGTACGAAGTTCGCCGGGTCAGCTAGTAAGGTAAAACACGGTGACTAAAAACATAAAAATAGGTACATAAACAATTTTTTACAAGAATATAAAATAATTCATTGCAGATCGATCGCGAATTATTTTTTTGCCAATCAACTCGTAAATCGATCTTAAATGAGATAAAACAATAAAGTATACATATGTATATAAAGTTAATAAAAGGATGATAATATTATATGCATGTACATATGTGAGATAAGAATCTTTGCAAAGACTGAGTGGCGCTCAATTATTTTGCCTATCCATAAATAAATGGCATGGCGTGATGGTATGTTAAATATTAAGCACCCCAAATTTATTTGTCCCCGATGCATCTGTACCCTTTGAGGCTATATTTATTTCGACTCTGTATCATTAAACAAATTTTGAGGTCAAAATATGTCAGTTAATTTTAATATTATTTATAAACATATCATCACGCCGTTCCTGTTATTGGGGTAGGTAGATAATACAGATACAGGGCCGGATAAACATGTTTTTGCGCCCAGAGCAATATATTTCAAACCGCCCCCCCCCCCTTCCTTCTCAAATGTTTGGAATTTCAATATTATATTATGCAGTATATTATGCAATATTATACAGTAAAAATCAATATATCAATATAAACCAAAGAACAAAAATAAATTATAATTCTACCTATTCCTATTCATGTATGTAACGTATCCTGAGAAGTAGGCATTTTAAACTAAAACCTTAGGTCTTACAATTTTTAAAATATTGGATCATCACATAAACCGTTTAAAGTTAAATATAATTTAAAAGTCCTTTTAACTATCTCAAGTATTATGTAAATAAACTAAACTTAATAACTAATGTTAACACTAAAAATATCATAAAAACTATTTTTAATTAAAAAAAACTCAATATAATTATCAAATTCCAGTAAAAATTTAAAATCACACCAAACTTAAAATAAAAAAAACAAATCGCGATTCTAATTAACACAAAACACTAAATAAGTTCTTGGTATAATAAATACCTACATAAATTAATATTAATAAAACGAGGTATGCCAATGAATTTTACACAAAACAGCACACGAAAACTCCCATTGATTTCGATACACTTTGCCGACTAGTATTCCATCTAGTTATAGGTATATATTAAAATCTATGGTCTATACTAGACTCGTAAAAAATATGGACACGTGTTAACATTTGACATCAGACAGAAGAGAGAGATAGAAACAATAATATATGAATAATTGAAAGAGTCAGGTGACGAGTCGGCGACCGAGATCGAGAAAATAAGTAAGTATGTCGCTAAAGTCGAAAGGGAAAACTTCACTGAAATTATCATAACATTTCTAAAGAACTTCGTTTCCCTTTTTTAGGAAACCTTGCTATTAGTTGCTGACAGGTTCCGCTTATTGAAACGGCTTATGTAGTTTCATTAACAAGCAATAAGAGTTCTTAGTATAATGTATAATTAAAGTTACTGTGGCGTGTAGCATCTGGAATGTTTTCAAACACGCCGCTATCATCTCATATGAAATTCATTATCAAGCGCCCGGGCGATTTCAGATAGGGGGGCGCTGGCTTCATTATGTAGATAATTTAAGACTTTAGCAAGTAAATTATTGGAATGATTATTTTGTGTGTGTGTGTGTGAATCGACTATATATGTTTACGAATAACACGGTAATAGACGGACAAGATATTAACACCACAGAATTTTATCATACACACCATCACGCCGTGTCCCTTTCGGGGAAGGCAGAGAGAACCGAGTGCCATACCTGGGGAATTTTTGATTTATATAATTAACATTTTAAGCGCCCTTTTTAGACAAGCGCCCTGATTTCTTGTTCCGGGTTGTTCTATGATTTATCCGGCCCTGTACAGATAGCCATACACTTTTCTCTTTGCACACGCAAATTCATTGCCGTACTCATAACTTTTTTTTATACATGATTGAAAATCATAATCAAGGTTTTGAAAATTAAATTAAATAGGGTAAGTATCTAGAATTCTTCGGTATAAAAATATTATTTGATATTTTACTTATCATATTAACATATTTACAAAATAATTATGCTTAATGGTGCACATTAAAACTATATAATGCGTTAATACCTAATATAATTCACGTATATATTATGTACATTTAAAAAGTTATAAAAAACACTTCGCATCAGTGTTCTGTTTCTCTTAAAAATATTGAATTAATGTATTTTACCCAAGTAAATACTTATCTTAATTAAATACTGATCGACTAACTAACCAAAAAAAAAATATATACATGTATCTCAATTTTTTTTCTAAATAATAAAAAAATATTAAAAACTATAGTACAAACACTAAATCTAAAATCGCTCATGTCGAGATTATATTTGACGCCACTTGTTTCGGGAGAGAATTTTTCGCACCTAGTGCGAATTAATTTTAAAGACATATTTCAGATATAGTTTTGGAAATTTATATTATTTTTAATTTTTGATGTTAAATTTCTTATTTTTTTATAGAACAACTGTTTTAAGTTTCCTGAGCTTAGGGGTCACTTTAAAATATTTGACAGTTGAAAAAATTGAGAAGCACTGATCAGATATCCTTCAAAATCTAATGGGGTATAATCGAGTATTAGATATACATATTTGCAAAATTTGAAAATAATCAAAATAGTTCTTTAGTATATAATCGATGAACTAGAATAAACACGCCGTACATAGCATATAGCTTACAGTACACATACACAGATACATTGTGATGAATCTTTCAGAATACAATCTCAGCATGATACTTGTTGATAATCTGTAATAAAAAAAAACTTAAAAATTGCGAATTCATTACTCCCCACTATATTCTCTTTGGGTGAGGGAGGAGTTAAAACCTAATTGTAGAGAATACAAAATATTCCTTTTTAATGTATCAAATTCAATCATACCAACGAGATGCAGTTTTAAATGAAACAAAGATTCTCTACAAAATATTTTTTTTATTTTTATTTTTATTTCGATTTCGTATTTTCAATAACATATTTAAAAAAAAATAGACGCGTTTGACTATTTACACGTTTATTATAGAATACAGTATTTCAAATTTATAAGAAGAACAATACCTATTTAGTATATATAAATGAACCACAACGTGAAAGCACTATAATCGATCATTTTTCGATAAATCTGGAGTGCGCCTTTCCCCTTACACTCGTTTATATAAATCTCCAAAATCACGAAGAATGCCGAACTCCTGATTTGTGCATACTCGTTAAATGCCTTAAAGCTATACTGTAAGGCGCAACATCAATATATTACACTCTCTCAATGTTTGATTTGTTCTCCCGAAACTAGATGTGTCAACGAGCGATAAAAACCTATCTAGGTACTAGATTAAATTCATATGTCTAAATTGTAACATAATTAGTAAATACATAATATGGACGAACACAACAAAACTTCCGTAAATTTCATAAATTATTTAAGTAGGTACATAATAACATTTAATCAAGTTTAATTTGTCAAGTGGGTACCTACTTTTTGTATTTAAGCTATTTTTGTTATAATAACTAGAATTCATTGTTTTTTTACTAAATCTTTTATAACTTCTCGTGTTATTGAAAGATTTCAAGTCTTTCACCAAATGTACTAATCTCAATGACCAATGTTTTTTTTCCTACTGTTATTAACTATTTTGTTCATTTATAATCGTAGCCTAAAAATGCCATTTCGTTTATCCATGTTTTCATAAACAATACTTGTAAAGCCATAGATTTTTCAAAACTTGAGCAAAAATGAGTGAACATACCAAATACCTAAGGATCGAATAATTAAGTACTAGAATCGAACCTCGGAGTATCGATTTGATTAAAGTGAATCGAATATATCAATGTAAAATATTGATTTAATAAATGCTCAATAACAAGCTGCTACGTTCTGGAGACTTAGGTGTTTATCATCTTACAGATTCAGACTGAAAACACAGTGAAAAACTCTGTCTCCACTGGGAATCGGTCTTGGATAAAAAATATTAAGTAGAAAGTATGGAAAAACCCTAATTATAAACAATGATAAAAAAAAAAATTATAATGCAAAACCCTAATTATAATGCTGATATTATATAAACAATGAATACAATACAATAATTATAAGAAAGAAGTTCATAGTAAGATTAAATTGATATAAGGTAATATATGATACAAAGGTAATATATGATTAAATTGATATAAGGTAATATATGATACAAAGGTAAATACACAATCATTGAGGCCCTTGTATACCCTGGCTATACAGATGTACACAAAAATGCACACTAAATTACTTTCTTATGTATGGTACACGAAAAAATATTGTATATCACGTTTTTACGCGAAGAAAAGGTAAAATTTAGAGTTTTTTAAATAGCAAGAATAAGTAATTAAACTACTTCAATAATAAAAAACTCAGCAAGTAGATATTCATATTCTCTCTCGATTGAATTAAACATCTACTTCATAGGCCTTGTAGTTTTTTAGTTACTTACAATCAAAAATTAAAAAAAAACTAAAACTAAATTTACAAGAAAAGTATTAAATAAATTCAAATTTCAAAAAACTCATGCAATAGAATAAAGATGTATATACAAACTTTTCCATATTTCAAAGACGTATCTTTTGAGGGTAAGTACTGGAGGAATTATTTTCAAAATATACTATATAGCCTACTATAGCCTCTTAAGCAGTAGTTAAGTATGTTTATAGGTACGTTCAAACATAGCTGTCAAAACAGCCAGTTTCATAAAAAGTAGCAAAAGGACCATTTAGTTAAAGGTTCTTTAAAAATTTAAAGTCGCCTTTAAGTCGTTGCGTTTCATAAATAATAATGCCGCGTACTTTAGTAAAAGGCAGAAATGTCCCTTAAATACCTGAAAGTTGGCAATATTGCTATCGAAATCTATGGAAACATGGCTCATAGCATAGGTAAATCTTTCTGTCTACTACCATATAATATGTGATTTCTGTCATTAAATTGATCCTTGATGTATAGGACATGTTTATGGAATCGAAACATATCAAAAAATTCTCCTTAATTCTACTTTTCCATGTGGTCGATTTTTTCCTGTACCTACACTTTTCACCGCCGTATCACAGTATGCATCTTATAATTAGCTGATTTTGAAAACATCATTTTGTTATATTATTTATAAAAAAATGTTTAAATAATAATAAAAATATTGAATATTTAGTAAGTAAGTAATATGCACATGATCGTCAACATTCAATTGACATCAACAAGAACTGACTTGAACATTATGTTATATTGCAACACACTCTGGTGGCAAAAAAATGAACTGCTCCTAAAGAAGACTTTAGTGACTAAAGTACGAAGACACTGGACTTTAAATTAAAGTGAACTTTAAGTGACATTTTGTTGTTATGAAATGCAATTTTTTTAAAGTCAACATTAAGTCTCCTTTTATTTTTATGAAACTGGCCGTAAAAGATATCCTTTACACACCCCCATTCAACTAATGTGTTTTAGTCAGTATAAATTGTTCCTCTGAGGATGCCAGGTGACACTGGTGAAAGCGCTTAGGCGATTAAATACTCATTGTGGAATTTCACTGTTTCATTTTATATGTGTTTTTACGATTTATAATCATGAACTTCCACTGTGTAAACGAATAAACAGTAAAATTACTAAAACCAACATATTTATACTATTGTATTGTCAGTATTAGTGCTATTGGGATTGACGCTATTTTCTTTTGTGGTCTGTTCTGTTGGTGGAAACACGTAGTTTGGATTCAGCAAGCTGATGTCTACGTATGTCATCTTTCTTGGATCGTCATCCTCCAGGAGAAGAACCAGTTCGGAGAAGGTCGGCCTCTTGTCTTTGTCATCGTCCCAGCACTTCACCATCACACTGAACAGATCCTGGGAAACTATCTCAGGCTTGTCCAGTCTTCCGCCGGACTCCAAAAAACTCTGGACCTGCCTGTCTTCCACACCTTGGTATGGAAAACCACCTGTTGAAATTAAAAAATATATTTATGAAATTACCTATTTATATTATGACGCATAGACTTTGAATAGTGCTTTAACTATTTTCTACTATCAACGCTTGCGAGGGTTCTGTAAGAGACCTGTATGTTATCGGAAATACAAAAGTCAAACAATACACCTTACGTAGTATGAGGGGTAAGTCCCGTCAAGCGGTGGAATCAAAACCCTCCTAATAACCCATATCATGGAAACAATTATGTTATGGAGTTCTATAATATCTTAAGATATCATAAGACCCCATTAGATAATTATATCCATGCTGTGGGTAATTATGAGGGTTTTGATTCCACCGTTTGACTGGATTTGCCCCCTTGGATTACTGCATTACTGTGTAATACTATATATGCGGGTTTGCCCAAGTATCAGCTTGATACATTACAAATAGTGTTCAACACAGTTGCGAGGTTGATATATGGAACTGACAAAATATGTCACATAATACCTCTCCTTAACGAACTACACTGGTTGAAATGACCAGAAGGAGTAGACTATAATGTATGCCTGATGGTGTTTAAGGCTCTGATAGACTTGGCTCCACATTAAGAACTGTGTCAAAAGAATGTTCCATCAGGAAGACAGCTTACATTGAGACATCTGGATCACAGAGTACCAACTCGTTAAAAGAATTGTACAGAGGCAATATGGCGGCTTTCTATGGTCGCGGTTGTTTCAGTGTGAACTGGACTTCATAGTGGAATAAATTGCCCTTCGACATACGTGGAGCTCAGAGCATTGACACCTTCGGTATACTACTTAAGAGTGCCTTGTTTCGCAGAGCCAACAAATAAGCAGTAGTGATGATATACGAAACATCGGATGATTAAATTTTTTGACTCGCAGTGACAACTCTTGCTTGATCTATTGGGATTTTATTTATTTATTTTTAACACTTCATTGTACATAACTTATTTGTCAGTACAAATGGCGGACTAACTTCTTCCAGACAACCATCTGTTACATTTATGGATGAAAGTGATTTAGTACATGTGGATTTTACACAACAATTTGAGAAAATCAATGGAATTAGGCTTGTTGCTAATGCACATTTTTTCACATCAGCTGACGTTGATTTTATTTATTTTCTAAGAAAATATAAATTAAGAAATGAAAGATAAAAAATAAAACATTATTTTTTAATGATTTTGTGACATTTAATAAAAAAAACTCGCAAGCGAAAACAACTAGTGCCAACACGGATCCGCCCCCCCTGCGGTCCTGTCAGAAATCTAACACCAGAATCGACCAATGCGGATGCTGATAATAAAAAAGGTGCTGATGCTGATATTAAAAAAGATGCTGATATTAAAAAAGGTGCTGATGCTGATATTCATAAAGGTGCTGATGCTGATATTAAAAAAGGTGCTTATGCTGTTATTAAAAAAGATGCTGATGCTGATGTTCACAACGATCCCGATTTGTATCACAGCGAAAATAAAACATAAATTTCTTAGTGTTGAAGTGTTATATTATATTTCGAAACATGTGATAAATAAAATTAATATTTTGAAAGAGTATAATTCAGAGAGAAAACATAGGACCTTTATACCAAAAATAGTTCCACTAACGATATATGTATGATGTAGGTATGAAATGAATCAAATTACCGAATCTAATGAACGGTTCAGGTTTAGCAGCATAACCAAATAATAACAGTGATCGCCTAATAAGGCATTATTGTTTTAGGGCAACTAAGCTATGTATGTAAGTATGTATGTTCGTATGATTATATCTACTCGAGAAATGTTTGTATACTGCCCCAGGATGGCGAGATCACTATGTACAATGTATAACGAGTATGTTGTTTGTACATACAAGTGGGTTAGACATATTATTGAACCCTCCCCAGAAACGACTCAATTACCAAATTACAGTTACACTTAGGGCTGTTCTATTTTGTGCTTCAAAAGTCAGATTATCGATCGACACGTAATTCGTGAAATCATATATATTTTATTCAAAAATTTAACAAATTTTGGAACAGAGTAGGTTTATAATACATATTTATACATAATACATCTATTACACGTACCGAAAATCCCACAATCCTGTTTGTGGGTATACCTTTATAAAATTAGAAAAAAAAATGTTGATTGTGTGTTACATGTTAACAGTTTTTTGATAATAATGCATATGAATTGATAAATACATTTAAAAATGATAAAGCATAATACATAGAATGTGAATGGAATATAAATGCATAACACTGGTCTTAAAATAATTAAACAATTACAAAAAAAAACAAAATATATATAACAGAAATAAAAACAAAATAGAAAAAAATAATAATAATAAGGGTATTATAAAAGAAAATCCTTTATGTTCTCATTATCAATAGAGACGATTAACAAATGCTGAGTGATTATTTAGAGACTTAAGAAACATTGGTAAATATGTTCTATTCTGATTCGTTTCAGAGTACGAAAACGTCTATAACCAACGGGTGACCGTGGATAAAAGGATTTTATGTGTGCAGTGTGACGAAATGAGTCCCGTATAAATGCAGTCAACCTTTTGACATTTCTCATATACTAAAATTCAGACGGGTAAATTTAGACGAATCAGAATAGGACATACTATGTCATATTATATTGGATTCATTTTCATATAGGTTGGTATAACCATAAATATTTTAGGAAATATTAAGCACGAGATCTAATTTATATACATGTAGAATCCTGATCCATTCCAAACCCTTCTTTTTTTATAAAGAATGCTCTTGTAACAAGAACAATGATTTCCGTATACATTACCTAAACTTAGCAGTACTTTTTATGCCTGTACTGAAAAATTTTTAACATTATTTTTTAACTACACCTGTGTTTGCTGAAATTTAGTTAGTTTTTCATTTGAATCTGGCTTTTTTGTTTATTTGTAAACTGTTGACTATCAATTTTAGGCATTTTTTCATTCCTCTCGTTCGTGGGTCATGGTGACGTTTAGACAGCAGCTCTTTAGGCCTTCTTCATTCTTAATTAATTATAAAAATAATAGTAACTTTTATTTAGACGTAAAAATACAAAATTAATACATCTAGTGTAAACAAAAAGTTACTTGACCAAAGGATCCTATGATTGTCTATCGACACTTTGTTATTTTTTTGATGGATAACGCGTAGATATATTATGTATATGTTTAAAAATAAAGACATAAAATGTTTTGTAGACTTAATACTTTTCTTAGAATACATATATTGTAGCACGATTTCTCGTCATAATTTCTCAGCGTGACGGAAGATTGGAAAAGGATATATTGTAGAAAGAAGGGTAACAGTAGTAAATCGAGTAAAAGGTGTATTAAGAACAATGGCTGACCAAATTATCTCAAGGCCAGCAAAGTTCGTTGTGCACAATAAAATAGTCGTTTCAACAATAATGCATGCAAGTGAAACATGGACATGGCAGATACTTGTAGGTACATACTTGTCTGAGGATTGTGGATTACATGGTTTAATAAAAGTTTACTCTCCTTTAAATATAAAATTTGAATATAAAAGTACGTACAATATACCCAATGTTTCATGAATATTATCTCTTTACAAATTACGTAATGGATCATTCCAATGAAACCCACACTCTTGGCAGCCCTGGGTTATTTGAAATTAAATTGTGTGGAAAGTTTTCAATGGAAATCCAACACCAATTGAATTATGCCAAACCTTATTAGCCAATATAAAGAGTAGAGTGACTCTAATCAGAGCCAGACGTTAGCCCACTCTTAGTTGTAACGTTATCGGTAACTCATTTTCTTTTGAAGGAGTAAACCTACAATAAACTTTTTGAACTAAACATATTCGATTGTATAAGGTTAAAAAATAAGCAACAAGATAAAATATAAGGACTGGTATATCACTAATATGCTCTCAGATTGTTTATTCACAAAATATAAGCTATAAATTCAAGGAAGATTTACAGAATAAAATTTTAAAATAACAACATCCATTGTTGCATAAATGAATTACCTATTCCCTATTCAAAATTATAGTTTTTACATAGTTTTATTTATTTTAATTTTATTTATTTATTTAACATAATAATTTTACAATAACAAATCAAGATATAATTCACAGGTAATAATATTTTTACAAATTTTTCTTTGCAGTGCCTCATCAAAAAGATTGCAATCTAGTGCTTGATGAGGGAAATCACTTATAAAAAAATAAAAAAAATATCAAAACAAAGCAATTAAACAAAGTCAACAATAGAGTTATTAAATCAAATCAACATGAATAAAAAATCAAATAAACATTTAAAAAGTTTGAAAATAAATGAAAATTAGAAATATACAAATAAGTAAACATATCTAAATACATATTCAAATAAAACAAAAGGAAATACATGAAAATAAATTGAAAAATGAGCAATATAGACTATTCAAACATACCAAAACACATATTTAGAAATAAAAAAAGAAAATACTGGCAATTGAAAAAAATTAAACAAACAAAATCGAAAACGAATATTTTAGAAGTAAGAAATTAAGTTCAATTTTAATTTTTGTTTAAATTTACTTATATTATTTGCACTCTCTTCCTCTTCACAAATATTTGATGCTTTTTGGAAAAGGGATTAAACCTTTAGAAAGCTAAACCATATTTTGAGTACGTCAAAGATGTATTTCCTAAAGTAGTGCACGTATCTGAGCGGTTTGGGTATCTTGTGCAAGCCCTTCAGGTCAAATGAGTTGGTAGGAAAAAACACGCAGTGGTGCCATATACATACGAGCGAGTTCTTTCGATTTTTCTAAATCGTTAACGTCGATTCAACGTAGGTTATCTTTCGAGGGTTAAATGTAAGTGTAATGTTTACATCATCTGTACCATTATATTGAAATAAATAAGTAAACTTGTATTGTACACAGACTTATTAATCACATTTTGTTGACATTGGTCCAATTTCAGGTGGAGACACTGTTTTTCACAATGTTTACAGTCATCAATTTGTGAGTTGATTCAAATCATAAACCTTCAAAAGGTGAAAACTTTTATTGGGTGTGCGTTAAATAAATATTTGATGGAGTAGTAAGTTGTCGGGAAAGCATAAATATTAATAAATAAATTCTTAGATGTATAATATTTAAACACGTTTAAGCCAATGTCTATAAATTTGAATTGTTTGATGAATAATTGAAACGAATCCACACGATTTTCGGGAGTATTTGCAAAATAAAAAAAATTATTTTGGGTGATTTCTTACCACGAGTACCTACCTATGTATATTATAGTATACTGTCAATAGACAATTAAAATATATTTACAGAGTAGGTATTCGATATTTCTATAATATTATATTGGGGAATAGTCGAGATTATATACTTCGAATAAAGAATCTGAATATTGAAATTTTAAAATCCAATGTTTGCGTATATGCAATTAAAAAAATATTCGAGCTACGAACGAGGAAGTTGAGTCACTATTTAGATTTTTGGTAATAAGAAAAAGAAAATAGGTACAAAGCCAAGTTAATCGATTTTTGTACGAATTAGGTACTTACTGTGGTTTTGGAACTCATCTCAATTTTAGACTGTATTTTTAAAATTAACACGATATCGCTTTTTTGTACTATTGAATAGCGAAAAAATTATATTATTCTAACATTCATAGATTTCTGAAAGCTATTTCATTTCTAAAATACAAGTAGGTCAAATTGTTTGATGGAACCTTGTTATTATTCCACTGGGGGGATATTACAGTGGAGTAACTCAATTACCTACACTTATTTTAACGTTGAAGATTTTAAAATATTGCTTTGTTTATTTTTACAGACCTAGAGTGCCAATTTCCCACAAGACGACAGCATAAGACCAGACATCACTCTTGCTGGAATAGTACGAGTCTCTAATGGCTTCTGGTGCCAGCCATCGTAGCGGCACCTTTCTCTCCTTGGTGTTGGTTTATATCCCAAACCTTGAGAGTCCAAAGTCCGACACCTTGAGATCTCCATGATTGTCAATCAGGACGTTCCTGGCTGCTAGATCCCTGAAAATAAATTAAATTTTAATACATATTCTATTTACGATTAACTTGTAAACGCAATATTTTTTTTCAACAGTTAAAAGTACCTATTCACATATCAACAGTCTAGCAGTGAGATTGGTCCATAGTTGTTACATATTTCAATTTTGAAATTAAAATAGCGGCCGAGCTTATTTGATAATGCGGAAAAACAATGTTGTGGCGGTACAGCGCCTAGTATTAGTTAGTAATGGATGTATACGTCTCCTAGCATCCAATTAGCGAGCATCGATCTTTCTAGAATTAGGGGGGTATTTAACAGAACGCACAATCTCTTCTTTTTCGTGTTCATTTCGTATGTTTATTATTTAGTGAATTTATATTTGTATATCTGAAAAGTTGTAACTAAAATATAGTAATTTAATTGATACCTACATTATTACACCTTGTATAAACCAAAGAATAGGTATAAACAATGTAGGGAAAAAAACATTTTCACATAGTATAGACTTAGCAAACAAGAACAAATTCCAACATCCATTTACCTACAGAAAACGTAGGATGCACACAATATTTTAAAAGATATTTTCTTTGTGTATTCAATACCTAGGCTACGATATACATATGTGTCAATATATGAAGATACAATTGGGTTCCGACCTAATTGAATCTGCATATACGGGATTCAAAACCCGAGTGAACCATAACAATAATAAAACACTTATATATGTTACAATATAATACATATATGTACACAATGCCTTTCCTAGCTGAATTAAGCCGTTTAAAGTACCTTAACGACTTTATTATGTTTAGGGGTGTTCAATGTTTGAAACAATCCGGTACCACAGTAATTCAAGAATTGTGTAAGAGAAAAGAGCGTTCTGGGAGGAATCTCAGAGTAACAACTCCTTACAGAAGTTCGACAGAGTCAACAAGTTGTCTTACTATAATCGATGCTTTGGTGTGATTGATAATTGTGTGATCCAGGATTGCGCAGACTTTCAAACTGATCTAGATAGATTACCTTCTTACTGCAATAATATGTAACCAATTACTTCTAAATTCCTCAAAATGCTTAATGATTACTTTCACCAGAAATAAAACACCCATCAACTACAGATATTCAATTCACAATAGTTCATCAGTAGTATGGAATCCTTTTCTTATTACATATATCAATAGAATTGAAGGAGTACAGAATAAATTCCTCAAACATTTGGATTATCGTGATAAACTTAATTTCCCCAACTACCGCCAATCTGCTATACATCATAATATTTGTAACTTAGAAAATAGACGAACAATTATAGACATGATTTACTTGCATAAAATTATCCACAACCGTGTAGACTCACCTTACCTACTATCTAAATTAAATTTTTATTGCCCATCACGCAATTTCAGATCTCAGTTTTTGTTCTATGTCGACCGTCGATTCACAAATTATTCACAAAACAATTATATAAGGCGGAGTTGCTCCAATTACAATACATACTTTAGACAATTCGATATAATACATAAATCACAAGCAGACTTCAAATCATACATTTTACAATTATTCAGTAAATAGTACCTATACCTAAATTTATTACAGCTACTTTCATCATAATTTGTCTCGCTTACACTTACACTTTCACCCTTTAATTTTAATTTATTATTATTTTTTCTGTAACAATTTATTATAAATTTTTTTCACCCTAAAATTTTTTACTATTTTTTTTCTGTAAAAATATGTTATATAAAAATATGTATTACCTACTATATGTGAAAACATTTAATTGAGATGCAATGTATCATCCATATTTATTATAACTATTGTATATTCTTTTACCATTGTATCTTGTTTGTTTTCCCGAAATAAATAAATAAAAATAAAAATAAAATAATAGGACTTTGTTTCATAGAACAACACAAGACCAAACAATCAGCGCCTTTGGAATGATCTATAAACATCGCTATAAAAACTTAAATAATAATAATATTAAAATTGTTAAAACTGCAAAGATGGAAGACTACCAAAAAGATATAAGGACAGCTGGACCTCCTCCTTCCAGGATTGTCACATTCACAAACAGATCATATAACCTAAATCATGATTAAGAGGAAGAAAATTTAATTAAATAACCTGTGAGTTATTCCCTTTTTTTCTAGATGCTCCATACCGCGGGCAATCTGCGTAGCGTATCTGTGCAGAGTCATAGCATCCAGGACTGCTTCTACTGAAGAGTTTCTAGACGGTGTCATCATGAAACCGGTTGGCTTTCCACTGTCTGGATACTCTTCGATGTCTGCGAAGGCGTCGCTGCCGATAGAACTGCCGGTGTAACCGCTACTTCTCATGACCACACTCACGGTGACACTGTCTAAGGGAGTCTTGTGACTGTACGAAGAATTGTCACTTCCCAGAGTTGTATATTCGGCTGAAATTTATCAATATTATGAATTTATTTAAAAAATATAACAGTAAACAAGAAAATATGGAAACGAAATGAAACATTTTTGTCATTCTCATCAACTAAATATAATATAACCTTTTATTATTCAACAACAGGCATTATTCCCAAAACGTCTAGCCATAAAGTTGTAAATTTTGGATTCACCGAAAAAGTATATTGATAAAAATGCAAAAAGTAGGACCGGACATGCACAGAGAATGCGAATACCAAAGAAATTCCTGTGGACATCCAGATGAAAGAAGAAAGGTTGGAAGACTGCGGCTGCGATGGGAGGACGAAGTTGGAAGGGATGCTTCCCAACTTTTGGAAGTGCCGGTGTTAGGGATATCCTTTTGAATCCTCTCCTTATCCGTATCCCTATCATAGACAATGTATGCCAACCCGCCTAGCAGAGAAGAAATGTTACAGACTACCTACAAACAGTATAGATCTACAGTATAGCGAGTTAACTTCGAGAGACGACACAGTGCGCTTCACCTGCATATATGTGATCAGTTTACCTACGTTTTAGAGTATTTTTCTACATAGTTTTCTTCGTCAAGTTATAGTTTCTTTCATGTATGTAGTGTTTGTGTTCCTGTGCTGCAAATAACATTATAGGTCATCTTCAAATTGGTTCGTCGCGGCTGGCGGTAAGTACAATTTACCTTCAATGATCTATGCTCCTTTCAAAATATTGTTTACCTTCAATTCCCGATTTTAATCCCTTCATACAGTCGGGGAGTTGCTGCGGACGTTAAAAGAAGCTGGATGCGAACTGCGAAGACTGACGGAGGCCAAGGCTCGATATGGGCTGTAGCGCCATTGAAGAAGTTGAAGAAGGATTGATTGCGAGGTAGTATAGGAACCTTCTCAGAGACAAATGACTCTCAATGGGTAAATTATATATTTTTGAATCATTTATAACTTGAAATCAAGTGCAGGATAGAAACGACCCGCAATTCTTTTAATAAAATGAGAAATCTCCTTCTTAATGATTACATCAACCTAAAACTACGCCAAAGTATGAACAAATTCTACGTATGGTCGTTTCTGCTATTCGGTGTTGAGGCAACTGCCTGGAAGCGTTCGGAAAGCGGATTCTCCGTAGAATGGCGAGGATATCTTGGAACGACATAATGAACAACGTTGGAGTCTAGAGCTAGTCCTGACAGACAGTTAGTTGTTCAAAACATTCAAGCTCGAAGTAAGACCGTATTTTGTTCACATAATGAGAGGCGAGAAATACTCGATTCTTCAGTTGACCATGATGGGGAAGATTGAGGGGCGTAGAGGGCTGGGCAGGAAGGAGCTATCTTGGCTCCGAAAAATTCGGGAATGAGGCGTGTGAAGGATCTTTTTTGCACAGACAGGTAGAGTTTTTCCCAAATGATCATCAACGTCGGGGGTACCCAGCAAGACACGCGAAGTAGAGAAGATTTTCATTGTACGCTTTTCAGCTCTGATTCTTTTTAATTGTTGTTTTTGTTATTCATCAGTAAGCACTGTATAAAATATAATATTTTCGGACTTGTTTTGAAGAATTCCCATATTTATATTTTATCAGTTTACAACAACTTTGTTCAACGTGTTTGTTTTCATAATACAGTAAAGAAAATGTATTCAATGTCCCGGGGCCATCTATACAAACCCAGTGAGGTGTTTCATCCGTAAAATTCGGTGGTATGGCTATTCGTCTACGCGAAAAACAAGCGAAAAATGTTTTATTGCGTGTTAGTTTACTCACGATATATCCGAGTTCTTTGAAAATTTAAAACATAAAGTTAAATATTTTGTACATAATAATAATAAACACTTCCTTGTACTCTGCGCAAGTGGCGAGTTTATTGTCATGTGGCGATTTCTTCCAACTAACCAGTGTTTCTAGCCCAGATAAGCAATTCTAGCGTGAGAAATTAATTTAAATAAATTTCTCGTCTGTTGGGAATCCAACCCAGGACGCCCACGCATACTATTGCTTGTTACAGAACTTCTTCGGGTAGATGAGCCTACAGTGAAAATGTTAAATCAAGTAGAGGCAAAACTTTTAAGAAGACTACATACCGTGAAATTTAAAACTTGGTTTAAGTTCCGTTGTTTGATGTCTGTTCGTTTTAAAAACATATTCTTTGTAGAAACTCAATTTGAAAAATTCTAACTGGTGCAATATTATTTCATTTATATCAGAAAGATGTCCTCTTCCAGATTTCTGAGAACCATATGGGAATAAACAAGCAGAGGAACGTTCTCAGAAAAGATGGTAAGATTACCTCGTCCCTGTAGCAAGAAGATGGTGGACAAGACATGCGTGTGACTGACAAAAGAGGAAGTCAGACAACGCCTTATTAAAAATGAGAAAAACAAACATAAACTAATGATGCTGCTGTCTTTACATTTTACTTTGTTATTTTCTGTTCTTTAATTTTTGTGTAATATGTATATAATTATTGTACTTTTTGAAATTTCTTTTTTTTACATATTTTTGCATATTATTATTTAAGTGTTTATTTTTCTATGATACTTTTCGTATAACCTACAAGTGGCTTATCTCGATCGCTTTGCATATTTCAAAACCATCGGTTCATGTTTATTTCATCTGAGACAGGTGAAAATTATCTGCCGAAATTTAAAAACGAAACAATGACACTTGTTCATGCTCTGTCTAGGTTAGATTGCTGTTATACTATTTTTGCTGGTTTTGTCAGCTTAATAGATTGCAACTGGTATTTAACGCAGCTCTGAGGCTTATGTCTGGGACTGATAATTACACCTAAACGAGTATAGCTAGATTCAAGAAATGTATCAAAATAGTGCTCCCACTGAAAGACTTCCAAAGTCACATCACAGACTATTTATTCTTTAAAAGAAATTGAACAGAATCAATTAGGCGGTTTACTACGAACATACTTTCAATGTAAGACGTACATGCGGTTTTGCGAAGTCAACAATTAAGGAAGAACGGCCTTTTTTAAATTTTTAGATGGCTCTTCATCTGCAAAAAGTGAAGATCGTCCTTGGAATGATCCTGTTATTTACGATGAATGAAAACGGCGCTATACAAATTTGTATTATTATTTATACAACATGACTGGGTTGTGAGTTCCACGCGACATGTCTGCGAATACGAAGTTTGACAAACCATAAGTTTTAATTTCATTATATAAATGTAAGTAGAGCAAAGATACATAAAACTTGACTGTGAAAATTTATGAAACTCGCGAAGATCCAAGTTTATTTTGTGTAACTCTGGAGAAAAGGCGACGAATCCAACATTTCACAGATGGTCTATTAATTAGTAGAATATGAAAATAATGTTTAATATATTTTAATATTTGACGATTGCGAAGGCAAAAATGATCAAAATTTTTCATGTTCAACAATTTAACGTCAATCATTTTTCAGCGGTGATAGTCTAACAGGTAGCAACTTCAAAAAACAATTCGTTTTTAAAGGCTGTTTTTTTATATTTCCTTCCTTATTGAATATAGGTATGAAAAAGGAAGTCTGGCACTTGGGAATGGTTGCGTTTACCAGTGTGCATCCCCTTTCCATAGATAAAAATGTTCGTCTACACGTACACGTTCGTCTGTTGTTCACGCTTCTTTCATTTCCGTTTTTTTCTCGGGCGCCCCCGACCTCATTTTTCGTTCCTATCAGCTTTGTATATTTTCTTAGTCTCAATCTGTTAACTTTCATTTTATTACTTTCATCTTCCCTCTTACATTCTTTCCTTGTGTCCTCATTTCCTACCCTGCCATACATTGATCAATTACAATTTTTTCTTAGCGATTTCATTTCAACTGCATTTATTCTGCTTTCGTGCGACTTCTGCTACATCCAGGTTTCACTTGCATACGTCAATGTTGTCACTACTATTATGTCATGAATGGCAACTTAGCTCTTTTTGTTTTGTTTAAACTAAAACAAAATAAAACATTATCAATATTGACAATTAGGTACTTAAAGGTTCTAGTAATTTCTAGCTTTAACTTTTAAATTATATTTATAGCTTTAATAACCATTGAAAGGTATTGTGTGAAGTCGATCGCTACAATACTTAAAGATTCTACCCCAAACGATGTAATAAGTCGAATAAAAAGGTAAGCATATTAAATTGGACTAAAATACTTACTGTCAGCCACAGATGGTCGTTCTGTTGCAGGAATTTGTTTTCCAAATTGTGGTACGTAAGAAGATAAACCAGAACACCTGAAACAAGCAGTGTAAATTTAATAATAGATATATACATATTTATAATAATTTTCCATGTTGAAATCATCTATGTTGTTGTTTAACTAAGACCAGAAACAGCTCCCAATATAACACAAGGACTATCCCTAATATAATGTACAGCAAAACGAAAGAGTATTATGTGTATATACAAAGTTTCATGTCGAATTGATAACCTTCTCCGTTTTTGGAAGTCGGTTAAAAAGGAGTATGAAAGTTTTGTAGACCTATAACTATCTATATATTCTGAAATTTGGGTATGTAAAGTGAGCGAATCAAAAGTTATAAGGGACGGACGGACACACAGACACACACGCACACACAGACACACTAAATGTTCTACTTCGAATTCTGAGTAAATCCGTATATATAGAAAATATATGCAGCGAAGCCTCTGTTGGTGTATTTTGACTTCAAAGTTGGAAAAACCGTGAAAAATATAGACCCTACATATGTACAAATTTCGCAAATCTTGACTTTATACTTTGTCGATATGTTAAGAGAAATAAATTTTCTTGAACAAATCGACAGTTGGATTAAAAACAGTGCTTTTTTTCTTTCTTTTCCATTAAAACATATTGAAGCCACAAAAACGTGTGACCGGGAACAGCTGGTTTATTAAAGAAGATAACAACGTTTTTATTTAATTATTTTTTAATTTGCTGGTTTTTTTATAATTTATTTCTTATCGAATATAGGTATGAGTAAGTAAGTCTGGCAAATGGAAGTGCGCATCTTCTTTATTGGTGAAAATTGCAGATTTTAACGTCATTTCAATATTATTTGTACTTGTATGTTATTTATACTTGTAAAAACAATCTGCTTGGGAAACATGTACTTACTGTTAATGAAATATATTAAATATAAACAAATCTGAAATCTTCCCTGATGTGCACTGAACAAATCACCAAGTTTCATTGCAATCAGATGAATGGTATAAGAGCATAAAAATGACTTGCAAAGATACAAATGATAGTAAAATCTGTATTTTTCACCTAAAGAAAGGGGATGTGCACTTATTATGCCAGACTTATTTTTTTATACCTATATTCAATAAGAAAGGAAATATTTAAAAAAAAACTAGCCAATAAAAAAATAAATTTGCTATCTTCGGACTGTTCGGTATTACGATATGTGGTCAAATTTATTCAATTTAAATATATACCGAACGCATGTATATTGTAATCGCTTCAATTTATTTATTTATTTTTAAAAATCTTACAAGTTATTGAGTACAATTAATATGAAATAATGTATTCAACCTCACTAGGATAAACCTGTATCGAGGTTAAATAAATTCACATTTTTGACAAGACACAAATGACACAAAAATAAAAATTATACAAAACAACATGTCACTAATGTCGCCAGTTGGGTACTTATAAAGCAATTGTAACAATATTTTTTAAAGAATATAAATAATAAATAATACAATAACAAAACTATAATATGTAGGGTACATAACCACGAGTATTGCAAATATAATATGTAGGGTAACCATTAGTATTGCAAATAAAAATTAAAAAGAAAAAAAACATATATTTCAACTTAGGAAAGTTAACGATGAAAGAATACTTTTCGATCCTCAAACAATACAAACATATTGCCTTTATTTTTAAATTTGAGAGAGGAATTGACTGATTTTCCATAGTTGGGAAGAATATTTATTTATTTACTAGTTGCATGTAACACATGAGATCCAACTGTCGATAGCGATAGTATGTATAGTTGAAGAATATGTACCAAACTATAAACCCATAGATACAAATTATTGAATATTTTCAGATATTTTGTTTTCTATACAACATATGTAGGTATGTATGTCAAGATAGGATAGTATGGAAGAAGATCCTTTTTCCTACCCAGAATATGCAAATTGCATGATGGTATGTATGTATGTTTGGAGATGAAGTAACAAACTATTAAGTCTTCTTACATATTGTGTATAGGCGACTGCCATACAAAATGTATGAAGCGATGTCGTCACTAAATTCAATTTTTAAAAAAATTTAAAAAAAAAAATTGAGATCTTCTACTACAATGTTAATATTTTTTATAGAAAATTAAATTATCTAGTTGGGGTGTTTCGGCTTTTTTCGATAATTGTAAAAGTTTTGGAAATATAGGCAGTTAAACTCATAAATTTATCATAAATAAAATATTTTTCTTAATAAAAAATGTTTGAGAAACCCTGGAATTTTTTTGAAAAAACTAATTTGAGATTTTGTATTTGTCTATGTTTGTACCAATTTTCAGCGTTCTACCGTTTATGGTTTCTGAGATATATGGAAAAATAAAATAAAAATTCAAAAGTTGATAACCCCTGACTGAAACAAAAATTCAAAATTCCGAGTATAAAAGTTTTGTAGGCCTGTGACTGTTTATATATTCTGAAATTTTAGGCTCTGTAAATTGAGCGGATCAAAAGTTATAAGGGGGGGACGGACACACAGACACACACACACACAGACCCACAGACACACACACAGACACACAGACACACACACAGACACACACACACACAGACACACGAAATGTTCTACTCCGAATTCTGAGTAAATCCGTGTATGGAACATATATGCTGCGAAGCCTCTAAGTTGGTGTTTTTTGACTTCAAAGTTGGAAAATCCATGAAAAAAGTAGACCTCTCCATACAATTCTCGCGTATTCTGGCTTGATACATTGTCGATATGTTAAGAGAACAAAGTTCTCCTGAACAAATCGACAGTTGGATTACATACACGGCCTCTTGGCCATTATAAAAATATGGTAAAAATAAAACAAAACTCGCATTAAACAAAAGAAAAACAACACAATAATTCATAAAAATACAAAATCCTTCACACAATTCGAAATATTCATAATATGTCCCACTCCGATTCGTCCAAATTTATCTGTCTGAATTTTAGTATACGAGAAATGTCAAAAAGTTGACTGCATTTATGTATACGGAACTCATTACGTCGAACCGCGCGGATGAAATCCTTTCACACAAGCGCCCGTTGGTTAATAGACATTTTCGTACTCTGAAACGAATCAGAATGGGACCCAAATGTCCACATACATTGAATATTAGTGGAGCCTGATAACAGTGTAACTTCGCTGCCCAAAAGAAGTTTTAGTATTAAGTGTCATAAAGTTAATCTAAGAGTTCTATTGCTAAGCTAAATATTCTATTGTTAAACTGTTTTGTTGTGGAACCTTTTTATTTTGTAAAATAAACGTGTTTTAATAAAAATAATTAAAAAACAGTTAAATCCTTGTAGTCCAATAGCCCGTGACCGCCAAACTGACGTCATAGAACAAATGCTATTTTTTTCTGTGTAAGGATACCACAGCAGATACCTAACAACGTATGATAATGAACCATAAATAGGGTGGCTTTGGGTGATAACAGTTAGTGAAGGTACAGAAAAATGTTAAAGCGTAATCTTCTTATATTTTATACGGAATATTACTAGAAATCACGTCTATCATTAGAACACTTTGGTCGATGGAAAATTATTAATTCATACTTATTAATTCATACTACTTTCTGTAATAAATATATATTTTTCATTTTTAAAATATTCATTGAATTAATTTGATGTTCTTTTTTATTACCTACTTCTACATATTTCTTTAGCGGGTATACAAAGAGTTTTATGATTTAAAAGACCATTACTGGGGGATTTTTTAAATAATAATAAACGAAAATGTTTTAATATTCAAAAGAATTCTTCATTCAACGTAAATAAATTTGGAATCTACAATGTCGAAAAAGTATGTATTTGAAAAGCCATATTTTATAGTTTAGTTGTGTTGATTTAAAGGGCGACCGAAAAATGAAATGAAATAATGACGAGGGTAAGGGAACAAGTATTTGATAGGACAGGACAGGTGAATATAATATTATCAAAGCCAGATGTAAAAAACTAAATAGAGAATGCAGAGGCGAAACCTGGCAAAAATTGGCACGATTTAGATTCGGGGCGTTTATAATTATAACGATTATTATTTTTTTTAAATGAATATGTTTTTGTTAAGAGTTACTAATGCTTGTGACATAGGTGAACGAAATCAAAATGGTCGTGGTAGGCAAGGGCGGATCTAGGGTGGGGGGTCATGGGGGTCATGACCCCCCCCCATGGGCTGGGTCCAGGACCTAGGTGGACCACTAATTAAATAGTTAAACATGATTTTTATATATTTTTTTATCAAAATATAGATTTTATTTAAGCCTTTTCAATATTTAATTTATTTAATATAATAATTTGTTTGACGCCAAACGCATTATTCGGGAACTAACACATCGAAAATTTGAATTTTACTGCGCCACCGCCACCTTTCATATGTCACATTTCGTGTGACAATTGCGCGCGCTTTGTTTCGACAACGTCTAGCTAGACCTAACCTCAATCGGAACGTTTCAACTTTAATAATAAAGCGGACATTCTTCTGAATGTATTAGCGTGACATCTGGAGTCCCCCAGGGATCTCATTTAGGTCCCCTTCTCTTTAATATTTGTATAAATGACATCGGAAAATGCTTTTACAGTAGTCAAGTATTATTATTTGCCAATGACATGAAAATTTTCAAAACAATCTCAAATTACTTTGATTGTGCCGATCTACAGAAGGATTTGGAACGTTTATCCGTTTATTGCAATGAAAATTATCTTTACTCTAAATATATCCAAGTGTTTTTCTATATCTTTCACTAGGAAGATAAAAGTTGTAAAATATAATTATAAACTGAACAATGTAGTTTTACCGACGAAAACAGACTGTAAAGATCTTGGCTTACACCTTGATTCAAAACTTCTCTTCTACTATTATTTACTAAATACTAATTTGTTCTTTTCATTTTCATTTGATCACTGATCACAAAATAAAATTGAGACTTTCTGTAATTTGCATAATTTTTATAGAAAATTAAATTATCTAGTTGGGGTGTTTCGGCGTTTTTTTTTAATATATATATAAGTAGGTAGTTATGTTTGATTGTACATATGTACTAAAAGTTATTGTGTATGTTTAGAATGTTGTGTAGGTACCTAATTGATAAAATAAATATTTAAAAAATTAATATTTTTTTTATAAAAAAAAAATTGTAACTATCCTGTTACTAACATTTATCCAAGGGACTATTAAAGTTCCGAACGGACTGTACTTACATTTATTCATAAAATACCTACTTTTTACTTGTATCTATTATTATCAAAATTAAATTATAACTTCTTGTGAATTGACCACGACTATGTGACCCCTCCCTGGCGCCAAAGCTGGATCCGCCCTTGGTGGCAGGAGTGGGTTTCGAAGTTCCTTCAGTAGATTACTAAGACAGCGTGCTAACCACTCGAATTTTTTATAATATGAGCTGATTGAGGAACTGGTTTTATCACGTTTTATACAATTTGGTTTCGGTGGTGTCTTCTGGCTAAATGAAGGCCATTTGAAACCATAAGCCTAATACTCAAATGGCTTTTATATTATCTCTTTGGAAATTGTATATAAGATTTTTTTTTTATTTTAAGTCCAAACAATCGTTCTATTAAAAAAAGAATCAAAATTTGTAGAATTATTTTTGATTTTACGTAGGTACACAGTTATTTACTTCTATAATATAAGCATTGCGCTGTATATAAAAAAGTGCAAACACATGTATTTATTTTGTAACCCAATAAAACTGGAATGTATTAATGAACGTGTTACAGCATTCGATTGACGCATCCTGCGACCGCCTCTGATGATGAGATTTCTCAATTGAGAAACTGTCATAGCAGATGTCAGATGTATGACATAACGTTAGACCGTGTAACACAATATGAAACATGTTAAACGATGCGATATACATAAAGCATACATTATTAATAATGTATAATGTATAGCATCATAATGTCTTATTAATGAATTAAGATTTTGAATCTTTTTCTCATTTTTTTCGTATTTCTTCTCTTAAGAAGGCGCCTGCTGCCAAGCAATCTATTTTTCAATTTAATATTCCATCATTACTACTATCTAATCAAATCGCGTTTTGAAAAAAATAAATTAGATAGTTTGGAATCATGTTCTGTTTATATTTTTGTAGAAAATAATTAAGTAGTATACCCCGATTTTTGACATTTATTTCTAATAAACTATAAAGCGTGAAGCAATGCTAAACATTGAATAGCATTCTCATAGTCCTATAGAGCAACAGCACATGAACGTGCCTCATGTGTAGTTATACTAAGGCTGTGTTTCTCGAACAAAGATTAAAGTAAAAGTATAGTTAAAATACTTTGATTTCATAAAATTGTTCAATACTTTTGGTTGTTTCATTGAAATCTAATGCCGTTAAACGACGCAAATTTGAACAATTTTATGAAATCAAAGTATTTTAAATATAGGTACTATTACTGATACTTTTGTTGAAGCAACCCAGCCTTAGACTTGATCTGCATTTTTAATTGTATAGTATTATAATTTATTTTTTTTACCGAACATTTCGATCAGCTGCTAAAAACAGTAAAGAATGACTGTGTTTATAAGACCGCGCGTGAATTTGCCTAAATTTAATTATTTAAATAGAAAAACATGTTTGCTTATTTAGTGCCTAATTTGACGTATATCAGAAAAACTTCTTCTTCTTCTTCTCAAACTTTTCTCTTCTCTTCTCCCTTCTCGCATAAGACGATGCGATGCATCCATGTAAAGGAAAATGTGCAAAAATAGAGGCAATAATAGTGCTCTGATCTCTCTGCCTACCCCGTTAGGTTAATAGAGTTATGAACGATGTATACCTGTTCGTAGTAATCAGAAGGCCTGAATTGTTTCACGTTCCGTTTTGTGGAACGAACTATCGGAAGTTCTCAAGTATCCCACGAATTTCTCGACAGTATAATGAAAGATTAGTGACATATTTTTCCTTTCATATAATAAATTCAGAGAGAGGCTTAGGCGCGAAAGCGATGAAAGGTGTTGAGGCATATCATCAGATTGTTCTATCTCTCACTTTCTTCTCCTTTTCTATGTCTATTCCTACACTTCCTCCTCTGTCTCTATCTTTATCTTGTTACTTTTACTATAAGTTTATACTATTTAATGCTTTGAATGAACTAGCACCGAATTACATACAAGAACTATGTCAAAGAAAACTCTCTGGGAGGCACCTCACACTTACATAGGTCGTCTGGATCACAGAGTACCAACTACTTAAAGGAGGTGGACAGAGCCAACAAAGTGGCATACTATGATCGATGCTTTAGTGTGAGCGGTCCATTAAAGTAGAATAAACTACTTCCTGATGTCCGCGGTGCTCAAAGCAAAGACACCTTCTCTAAAAAACTAAAAACAACTTTGTTTCGCAGAGCATTACAGAATTGAGCTACCAGCGCCCTTGGAATGATTTTAAATCATTAAACGGCGCTATATAAATTACTTGTTATTATTATTATTATGTTTGTTTTTACTCGGTTTTTCGTATTTTCTTACTCATATGTTTGTGTACCTACTTTTCTCTAGTATTTAAATAGTTTTCATTTGTTAATGCTTATACTGTGGACATGTTTCTGGCTTTCATTAAGAAATTCTCTCATTTTAAAATAATAAACATGTTATGGTCACAAATAAATAAACAAATTTATATCGATATTTTCATGGTTTATAAACAGAATTAAAATTAAATATCTTAGGTTATGTTTATGGAACATAGATTAAAGTAAAGGTATAGTTAAAATACTTTGATTTCATAAAATTGTTCAAATTTTTGGTTGTTTCGTTGAAATCTAATGCCGTTAAACGACGCAATTTTGAATAATTTTATGAAATCAAAGTATTTTAACTATACTTTTAATGATACTTTTGTTGAAATAACCCAGCCTTAGTAGTCGAACCTTCGGCTTCGGCCAAAATCTGACCTTCGGGCGATCGTTATGCACAGGTACAATGTCAAATATTAATTAAAAACGCACCCAATAACAAGTTGCCCCATTATGGACACAGCTACAAAAGCTCACATTTCAAAACTAAAAATAAAAGTGTTTTTACCCTCTGGTTGATACGTATGTCATCTTGAATTTCCATATCTCTCGCAACGACTTGAGATGCCTATAGAGATCTCCTCCGGGCGCGTACTCAAGCAGGGCGCAGTATGGCTGCATCAGGGTACAGCATCCGACCAACGCCACTACATTTGGATGCTGTCCAGCCAACTTCAACATGTGAATTTCACCAAGAAACTCGTTTACCTCTTCGGGAGTTGCATACCCTGAAAAAATATTATTTTTAAAACAAAATCTAAGATTTAATAACACCACATTGTAATTATAAACAAAATGGCTCAAGACAGTTTCAGTAGACTAATTTGTTTTGTATAACCAGCAATAGAGCCCTTGAATTTATCGTCTTGCAGTGCTGTATTAATTATTCATTTGTTTGGAATTTTCAACAGACCACACACACAAGTAAATCTACCGACTTAATTCATGTCAGACACAGTTGAAAATTATATCAATAAATCTGCAATCGATACTCTAAATAACAATCTCGCAGGTTTTAAAATAAAACTTTTTTGTGATGTGTGAACTTATATTATGTGGGTACCAGGAGCGTGCCTAGAACCTTCGAACTAGGCAAACCCTGAAAGAAAATTGGGAAATGTCGAAAATTTTATGTTTTTTTAGCATCGCTATTCATTTGTGTGGCCATGAAAATATTTTAAAATCACACGCCAAAATAATATTTACATTTGTGACCCTGTCAAGCATCGTATCTACATACGGTTCAATTTTTAATCCTGTTGTATGGTTTCAAAATATTAGGTCTTGAATTTCTTAACGCATATTTATAGGCAAGCCAAGATTCTCGGATTCTATAAGCAATTCCGCTACTGGAACGTTGTGTGAACTTACATTATATTTAGGAACTTGTTTTAATTTTTATTATTTTATTGCTTTTTCCTGTATTATTTCACTCTTGTTTTTTTTCGCTTATGTTATAACTAATGTTTTGTTATTAAGTAACTTATATGTAACCACTTTTGAAACATTGCTGGTTTATTTGATATTTTTGTAGAGTTGCTTCCCAACATCTTGTTTTTTTAGCCGTAAACCAACGAAGCAATAAGACAAATTGGCGCTCTGCTCAAACGGAAGCTCGTTCAAGATGTTTGGCGAAAATTATGCCATTACAATATTATATTTACAAAACTATATGTTTCCTCGATAAATAAATAAATAAAATACAAGGATAAGTCCTATTACAAAAGCGCGAATACAATCAACATGGTTAAATAAATTCAACTAGTAGGTATTTAAAATGAAAACAAAAAAATGCAAAAGGAAATTAACGAAAACATAAAATAACTGGTAACACGAAGGATGAAAGGGAAAAATGTAAACCTAAGGGACAAACCAACTAACTTGTCACCGTCGCGTCGCCAGCACTGATATACCATGATCTGCAGATGATATCAGTGCGAAATTGGAAGCTGAAATATGTCCAAACCCTGAATCATGAAATTATATTCCTCACTTTATCGTCGAACAAATTTATTTCTACCATAATTTCATAGAATTATAATGTACAGAAGCCGCGTGCAGTACAAATTTCGAATTCAAATGTATGTCAAGTTTGAAGTGGTAGATCGGTTGGTAGAAGTATTATGTAGGTGAGCGTATACGGCCGGGCGAGTGAAAATCAGGACATTTTTCTAAGTTTTTGTTGTCATACTTTCATTGCTCTGACTAGGTATCTGTATAATTTATAATCTAAGCATAATTTGTATCAATACTTTGATACTTGAAAGGTTTTCGAATCTCGGCTGGCGTCCTAGGTAAGCTATTGTAAATCAGTTCGTTGAGGTCGAGACAATCGACAACTGAATTTAACGATTTTGTTAAGCATTATTTGATCACTATAACGTTGAATTATAAAAAAACATATAATGTAATCTTCTAAGTATATGATATATCTCGTGTCACGATGTTCGTACACGCTAACCTCATCCGAAACCGCCCAAATGATTAAGATGATTTTTTTATAAATCTGTATGGCTGGTTTCGGATCTTAAGTTTTGGATCCAATAGGTGGCACTATTAACGAGATAAAAAAGAAAACATTTCAACGGATTTTGAACACATGTGGTTTATATTATGTATTTACCATACAGTTAAAACGAGTGGGTTGTAGCCAACACTAAATTCTCCACATTAAGCGCTCGTTTTTTCTTCTTGAAATGTTGACAATCTCTAAATGCATTTTTATGAAGTACATTTCTATTAGATTCTTAAACAAATATAAGATTCCCAGAGGACAAAAGTTTTCACAATACACCATACACACAAAAACATAGTTACGAAACTCATAGTATGTATTTTCTACATGATACCAATTGAGAAATTTTAAGTAAAATTGCATTACTAGCAAGATGAGCATGTATGTGACAGAGTGTCAATGTTGATGAGGCGTTGTATGTGTCAAGATAGAAGAATGCGGTGTTCGGTTCTCACTGCCTACCCCTTGAGGAAGATAGAAGTGGAGAGTAAAAAATACTTTTGTCTATAGAGACACATACAATATCAATATGAAGTTGATCACTCAATTTTCCCTACGGAAGCTATTTTACTTCTGTTATATACACTTTTCATACAAATATGAAATTTATTTCACATTAATATGGCAGATCATATTTATTTCTTTGAAATTTGACAATCCTTGAATGCATTTTCGATGAGTGTATTTTTGTTGTATCGAAATTTCAAACAGTATACAAAAAACTCGATTTTCCAGACCGTGAGAGCATTTTGAAAATTTGGATATATGAAATCATAGAGAAGAAATTAACGGATATCTATGGAAAACTAATCAGCTCTTGGTCTATGCACTTTACACATATGAAGTTTGGGATGTAGAGAGGACACAAAAAAATTATTCCGTACACCGAACGCCGTACGCCATACATACAAACACATCACGACGAAACTCACAGTGTGCACTCTCTACATGATACTCGTTGAGAAATTGGTGTATGAAAAAATACGCTTAAAAATTGTGAAATCATGACTCTACTATTCCTTAGTGTGGACAGTAAAAAAATAGTAACTAATTAAAATCTATGTCAAAACTAACTAAAATCAATTTATTTTACTTGTATTATAAGTTAATTTTGTGTACTCAATAGCCATTCACTGCAGCAATGATTTTTAAAGCTCTGCAGTGACGCTGCTGAACGAATGTGCTGCGGCAATTCGTTCTAATATTTGGTTGATGTGTATGTATAACTCCCTTCAAAGGCAGTGGTTCGATGTCTGGGGAGAATAAGTAGATGGTCTCTTTGTCGCGTAGCATACATGTGAATATCACGGGACCACTGTAATCTGTCATACAGATAGGAAGGTGTCTTACTTTTAATGATTCTGAAAATTTGACACAGATGATGAAACTTCCTTCTATTAAACATATTCAGTATCCCGTGCTGCTTAAGGTATGGAGAAACATGTGCTCGCCTAGGTATTTTGTAACAAAAACGTGCACACGCATTTTGGATACGTTGCACTTGCTTTTGTGTATTCTTTATCAAAGAAGGACAATACACCGCATTTCTATTATTATCATCGTTTTCGGGTGTCCCGTTAGAGTCGGGTAATCGAAAATAACTACAACAGGAACATCTCACAAAGTTCTATCGCTTATTTATTTAAATTAATCCTTACCTTTAAAATTAGTTGGTAATGATAAAAATAAACAGAATGTTATAAGTCAAACATCCCATCTTAAATTCATAGTGCTATAAAATCAATATTTGATTTATAATTTAGCAATATCCCTTGGAACATTCACAAACATTGGCAGGTTGTCTACATTTACCTATATCTGATTAAACGCTAAATAATTCATGGTCCCTGTTAACTGTCAAGTAATTATTCCATGGAACAGATAATAAAACAATATCTCTTGCCAAAGATGACGCGAAGAAAAATAGTACACAATTTGTGAAAAAAAATGTACCTTAATAATTATTTTCATATATGTAGATTCAAATTCTGACAAATTTAATAGGAAACAAATAATATTGAAAGGAAGGTTCCTACTAGATGCGGAAACTACATACCTACTTCACTAGGTTATTAAAAAGATCTTTATTATTTAGATTATTATTCACTAGGTTAAGAACCTGTTCTGTTTTTGTGAAATCAAGTGATGACTTTTTTTACTCCTCACCAACTCTTATTCTTCTTCTTCTTTTTTAAACAGCTTGTTGGTATGTTAAAAATCAAACTATTGAGAATCCCCGTAGATATTGTATTGTATGCCATACAAAAAGGATGAAACGATGTCGTTACTAAATTATTTATTTACAACATTTGTTCAGAAAATAATGAAATTCACTGCGATAATGTTTGTAATTTTTGTAGAATTAAAATATCTAGTTGGGGTGTTTCGTAGTTTTTAGATATTCAAAAAAATGAAATATTGGCAGATAAACATACAAATTTATCATAAAACGAGTGGGTTGTGGCCAACACTAAACTCTCCACACCACAAATATTGACAATGAAATATTTTATTCATTCTAAATTTTACTACCAGGAATATAAATTTTCTAACGATAGTATATTTTCATGTTAAGATAGACAAACTATTAATGCCGTATAGTGAAGAATGCTTATGTTGTATGAAATATTATAAAAAAAGCAGATAAATTTTGTTTTAAAGAACGCGAGAGCATTTTCAAAATTTTGACACGTGATATCATATGAAGAAATTTTTTGTTATTTATGGAAAGCTAATCAGTTCTATGTTCAAGCTCTTTACATTATAACATGAAATCAAATTACTGAACTTTTCCATAAATAGAAATTTATCTAATTACATTTTTATTCATACTAAATGTTACTATCAGGAATATAAATTTTCTTCCGATAGTATATTTTTATGTTAAGATAGACAAACTATTAATGCAGTATAGTGAAGAATGCTTATGTTGTATGAAATATTTTTAAAAAAGCAGATAAATTTTGTTTTAAAGAACGCAAGAGTATTTTCCAAATTTTGACAGGTGATATCATATGAAGAATTTTTTTGTTATTTATGGAAAGCTAATCAGTTCTATGTTCAAGCTCTTTACATTATAACATGAAATCAAATTACTGAACTTTTCCATACAAAGAAATTTATCTAATTACATTTTTATTCATACTAAATGTTACTACCAGGAATATAAATTTTCTTCCGATAGTATATTTTTATGTTATGATAAACAAACTATTAATGCAGTTTAGTGAAGAATGCTTATGTTGTATGAAATATTTTAATAAAAGCAGATAAATTTTGATTTAAAGAACGAGAGAGCATTTTCAAAATTTTGACACGTGATATCATATGAAGATTTTTTTGTTATTTATGGAAAGCTAATCAGTTCTATGTTCAAGCTCTTTACATTATAACATGAAATCAAATTACTGAACGTTTCCATACATAGAAATTTATCTAATTACATTTTTATTCATACTAAATGTTACTATCAGGAATATAAATTTTCTTCCGATAATATATTTTTATGTTAAGATAGACAAACTATTAATGCAGTATAGTGAAGAATGCTTATGTTGTATGAAATATTTTAAAAAAAGCAGATAAATTTTGTTTTAAAGAACGCGAGAGCATTTTCCAAATTTTGACAGGTGATATCATATGAAGAATTTTTTTGTTATTTATGGAAAGCTAATCAGTTCTATGTTCAAGCTCTTTACATTATAACATGAAATCAAATTACTGAACTTTTCCATACATAGAAATTTATCTGATTACATTTTTATTCATACTAAATATTACTACCAGGAATATAAATTTTCTTCCGATAGTATATTTTTATATTAAGATAAACAAACTATTAATGCAGTATAGTGAATAATGCTTATGTTGTATGAAATATTTTAAAAAAAGCAGATAAATTTTGTTTTAAAGAACGCGAGAGCATTTTCAAAATTTTGACACGTGATATCATATGAAGATTTTTTTTGTTATTTATGGAAAGCTAATCAGTTATATGTTCAAGCTCTTTACATTATAACATGAAATCAAATAACTGAACTTTTCCATACATAGAAATTAATCTTATTACATTTTTATTCATACTAAATGTTACTATCAGGAATATAAATTTTCTTCCGATAGTATATTTTTATATTAAGATAAACAAACTATTAATGCAGTATAGTGAAGAATGCTTATGTTGTATGAAATATTAAAAAAAAAGCAGATAAATTTTGTTTTAAAGAACGCGAGAGCATTTTCAAAATTTTGACACGTGATATTATATGAAGATTTTTTTTGTTATTTATGGAAAGCTAATCAGTTCTATGTTCAAGCTCTTTACATTATAACATGAAATCAAATTACTGAACTTATCCATACATAGATATTTATCTAATTACATTTTTATTCATACGAAATGTTACTACCAGGAATATAAATTTTCTTCCGATAGTATACTTTTATGTTAAGATAGACAAACTATTAATGCAGTATAGGGAAGAATGCTTATGTTGTATGAAATATTTTAAAAAAAGCAGATAAATTTTGTTCTAAAGAACGCGAGAGCATTTTCCAAATTTTGACAGGTGATATCATATGAAGATTTTTTTTGTTATTTATGGAAAGCTAATCAGTTCTATGTTCAAGCTCTTTACATTATAACATGAAATCAAATTACTGAACGTTTCCATACATAGAAATTTATCTAATTACATTATTATTCATACTAAATGTTACTATCAGGAATATAAATTTTCTTCCGATAGTATATTTTTATGTTAAGATAGACAAACTATTAATGCAGTATAGTGAAGAATGCTTATGTTGTATGAAATATTTTAAAAAAGCAGATAAATTTTGTTTTAAAGAACGCAAGAGCATTTTCCAAATTTTGACAGGTGATATCATATGAAGAATATTTTTGTTATTTATGGAAAGCTAATCAGTTCTATGATAAAGCTCTTTACATTATAACATGAAATCAAATTACTGAACTTTTCCATACATAGAATTTTTTCTAATTACATTTTTATTCATACTAAATGTTACTATCAGGAATATAAATTTTCTTCCGATAGTATATTTTTATGTTAAGATAAACAAACTATTAATGCAGTATAGTGAAGAATGCTTATGTTGTATGAAATATTTTAAAAAAAGCAGATAAATTTTGTTTTAAAGAACGCGAGAGCATTTTCAAAATTTTGACACGTGATATTATATGAAGAATTTTTTTGTTATTTATGGAAAGCTAATCAGTTCTATGTTCAAGCTCTTTACATTATAACATGAAATCAAATTACTGAACGTTTCCATACATAGAAATTTATCTAATTACATTTTTATTCATACTAAATGTTACTATCAGGAATATAAATTTTCTTCCGATAGTATATTTTTATGTTAAGATAAACAAACTATTAATGTAGTATAGTGAAGAATGCTTATGTTGTATGAAATATTTTAAAAAAAGCAGATAAATTTTGTTTTAAAGAACGCGAGAGCATTTTCAAAATTTTGACACGTGATATTATATGAAGAATTTTTTTGTTATTTATGGAAAGCTAATCAGTTCTATGTTCAAGCTCTTTACATTATAACATGAAATCAAATTACTGAACGTATCCATACATAGAAATTTATCTAATTACATTTTTATTCATATTAAATGTTACTATCAGGAATATAAATTTTCTTCCGATAGTATATTTTTATGTTAAGATAGACAAACTATTAATGCAGTATAGGGAAGAATGCTTATGTTGTATGAAATATTTTAAAAAAAGCAGATAAATTTTGTTCTAAAGAACGCGAGAGTATTTTCCAAATTTTGACAGGTGATATCATATGAAGATTTTTTTTGTTATTTATGGAAAGCTAATCAGTTCTATGTTCAAGCTCTTTACATTATAACATGAAATCAAATTACTGAACTTTTCCATACATAGAAATTTATCTAATTACATTTTTATTCATACTAAATGTTACTATCAGGAATATAAATTTTCTTCCGATAGTATATTTTTATGTTAAGATAAACAAACTATTAATGTAGTATAGTGAAGAATGCTTATGTTGTATGAAATATTTTAAAAAAAGCAGATAAATTTTGTTCTAAAGAACGCGAGAGCATTTTCCAAATTTTGACAGGTGATATCATATGAAGATTTTTTTTGTTATTTATGGAAAGCTAATCAGTTCTATGTTCGAGCTCTTTACATTATAACATGAAATCAAATTACTGAACTTTACCATACATAGAAATTTATCTAATTACATTTTTATTCATACTAAATGTTACTATCAGGAATATAAATTTTCTTCCGATAGTATATATTTATGTTAAGATAAACAAACTATTAATGTAGTATAGTGAAGAATGCTTATGTTGTATGAAATATTTTAAAAAAAGCAGATAAATTTTGTTCTAAAGAACGCGAGAGCATTTTCCAAATTTTGACAGGTGATATCATATGAAGATTTTTTTTTGTTATTTATGGAAAGCTAATCAGTTCTATGTTCAAGCTCTTTACATTAAAACATGAAATCAAATAACTGAACGTTTCCATACATAGAAATTTATCTAATTACATTTTTATTCGTACTAAATGTTACTATCAGGAATATAAATTTTCTTCCGATAGTATATTTTTATGTTAAGATAGACAAACTATTAATGCAGTATAGGGAAGAATGCTTATGTTGTATGAAATATTTTAAAAAAAGCAGATAAATTTTGTTCTAAAGAACGCGAGAGCATTTTCCAAATTTTGACAGGTGATATCATATGAAGATTTTTTTTGTTATTTATGGAAAGCTAATCAGTTCTATGTTCAAGCTCTTTACATTATAACATGAAATCAAATTACTGAACTTTTCCATACATAGAAATTTATCTAATTACATTTTTATTCATACTAAATGTTACTATCAGGAATATAAATTTTCTTCCGATAGTATATTTTTATGTTAAGATAAACAAACTATTAATGCAGTATAGTGAAGAATGCTTATGTTGTATGAAATATTTAAAAAAAAGCAGATAAATTTTGTTTTAAAGAACGCGAGAGCATTTAAAATTTTGACAGGTGATATCATATGAAGAAATTTTTTGTTATTTATGGAAAGCTAATCAGTTCTATGTTCAAGCTCTTTACATTATAACATGAAATCAAATTACTGAACGTTTCCATACATAGAAATTTATCTAATTACATTATTATTCATACTAAATGTTACTATCAGGAATATAAATTTTCTTCCGATAGTATATTTTTATGTTAAGATAGACAAACTATTAATGCAGTATAGTGAAGAATGCTTATGTTGTATGAAATATTTTAAAAAAGCAGATAAATTTTGTTTTAAAGAACGCAAGAGCATTTTCCAAATTTTGACAGGTGATATCATATGAAGAATATTTTTGTTATTTATGGAAAGCTAATCAGTTCTATGATAAAGCTCTTTACATTATAACATGAAATCAAATTACTGAACTTTTCCATACATAGAAATTTTTCTAATTACATTTTTATTCATACTAAATGTTACTATCAGGAATATAAATTTTCTTCCGATAGTATATTTTTATGTTAAGATAAACCAACTATTAATGCAGTATAGTGAAGAATGCTTATGTTGTATGAAATATTTTAAAAAAAGCAGATAAATTTTGTTTTAAAGAACGCGAGAGCATTTTCAAAATTTTGACACGTGATATTATATGAAGAATTTTTTTGTTATTTATGGAAAGCTAATCAGTTCTATGTTCAAGCTCTTTACATTATAACATGAAATCAAATTACTGAACGTTTCCATACATAGAAATTTATCTAATTACATTTTTATTCATACTAAATGTTACTATCAGGAATATAAATTTTCTTCCGATAGTATATTTTTATGTTAAGATAGACAAACTATTAATGCAGTATAGGGAAGAATGCTTATGTTGTATGAAATATTTTAAAAAAAGCAGATAAATTTTGTTCTAAAGAACGCGAGAGCATTTTCCAAATTTTGACAGGTGATATCATATGAAGATTTTTTTTGTTATTTATGGAAAGCTAATCAGTTCTATGTTCAAGCTCTTTACATTATAACATGAAATCAAATTACTGAACTTTTCCATACATAGAAATTTATCTAATTACATTTTTATTCATACTAAATGTTACTATCAGGAATATAAATTTTCTTCCGATAGTATATTTTTATGTTAAGATAAACAAACTATTAATGTAGTATAGTGAAGAATGCTTATGTTGTATGAAATATTTTAAAAAAAGCAGATAAATTTTGTTCTAAAGAACGCGAGAGCATTTTCCAAATTTTGACAGGTGATATCATATGAAGATTTTTTTTGTTATTTATGGAAAGCTAATCAGTTCTGTGTTCAAGCTCTTTACATTATAACATGAAATCAAATTACTGAACTTTTCCATACATAGAAATTTATCTAATTACATTTTTATTCATACTAAATGTTACTATCAGGAATATAAATTTTCTTCCGATAGTATATTTTTATGTTAAGATAAACAAACTATTAATGCAGTATAGGGAAGAATGCTTATGTTGTATGAAATATTTTAAAAAAAGCAGATAAATTTTGTTCTAAAGAACGCGAGAGTATTTTCCAAATTTTGACAGGTGATATCATATGAAGATTTTTTTTGTTATTTATGGAAAGCTAATCAGTTCTATGTTCAAGCTCTTTACATTATAACATGAAATCAAATTACTGAACTTTTCCATACATAGAAATTTTTCTAATTACATTTTTATTCATACTAAATGTTACTATCAGGAATATAAATTTTCTTCCGATAGTATATTTTTATGTTAAGATAAACAAACTATTAATGCAGTATAGTGAAGAATGCTTATGTTGTATGAAATATTTTAAAAAAAGCAGATAAATTTTGTTCTAAAGAACGCGAGAGCATTTTCCAAATTTTGACAGGTGATATCATATGAAGATTTTTTTTGTTATTTATGGAAAGCTAATCAGTTCTATGTTCAAGCTCTTTACATTATAACATGAAATCAAATTACTGAACTTTTCCATACATAGAAATTTATCTAATTACATTTTTATTCATACTAAATGTTACTATCAGGAATATAAATTTTCTTCCGATAGTATATTTTTATGTTAAGATAAACAAACTATTAATGCAGTATAGGGAAGAATGCTTATGTTGTATGAAATATTTTAAAAAAAGCAGATAAATTTTGTTCTAAAGAACGCGAGAGTATTTTCCAAATTTTGACAGGTGATATCATATGAAGATTTTTTTTGTTATTTATGGAAAGCTTATCAGTTCTATGTTCAAGCTCTTTACATTATAACATGAAATCAAATTACTGAACTTTTCCATACATAGAAATTTATCTAATTACATTTTTATTCATACTAAATGTTACTATCAGGAATATAAATTTTCTTCCGATAGTATATTTTTATGTCAAGATAAACAAACTATTAATGCAGTATAGGGAAGAATGCTTATGTTGTATGAAATATTTTAAAAAAAGCAGATAAATTTTGTTCTAAAGAACGCGAGAGTATTTTCCAAATTTTGACAGGTGATATCATATGAAGATTTTTTTTTGTTATTTATGGAAAGCTAATCAGTTCTATGTTCAAGCTCTTTACATTATAACATGAAATCAAATTACTGAACGTTTCCATACATAGAAATTTATCTAATTACATTTTTATTCATACTAAATGTTACTATCAGGAATATAAATTTTCTTCCGATAGTGTATTTTTATGTTAAGATAGACAAACTATTAATGCAGTATAGTGAAGACTGCTTATGTTGTATGAAATATTTTAAAAAAAGCAGATAAATTTTGTTTCAAAGAGCGTTAGAGCATTTTGACAATGTTGACACGTGATATCATATGAAGAAATTTTATGATATCTATGAAAAGCTAATCAGTTCTAAGTTCAAGCTATTAATATTCTTATATCAATATGAAATCAATGAACTGAACATTGCCAAATATAAAAAAATTCTCTTGTTACATATAAGTTTCATACAAATATCCATTAAATAAAATATAATTTTTGAAACCGTTGAATATTTTTCTTTTAACATTGACCAACTTTGAATACAATTTTATGAAGATTCTTGGTGTTGTATAAATAGTTGAAACCAAATTAAAATATCTCTAATTTCCAGGTCGTGAGAGCATTTTTTCAGTTTTAATAGATGAAATCATAAAGAAACATTGGGAAAAAATGAACCGTTGTCTATGGAAAACTAATCAGCTCTAAGTTTATGGACTTAACACATGTGATATCAATATGAAGTCAATCGGACTTATAGTTTGGGCTGCAGAGAGGACACAAAAAAAAACAACGTAAATGATGAATTCATAGAGAAGAAATCAAAAGTTGTCTATGGAAAACTAATCAGCTCTAGGTCTTTGCACTTTACACATATGATGTTAATATGAAGTCGATCAGACTTATAGTTTGGGCTGTAGAGAGGACACAAAAAAGATAAATGCTACGGCGTACGGCGTACGGCGTATACGCCATACACACAAACACATCACGACGAAACTCATAGTGTGCATTCTCTACATGATACCCATTGAGAAATTGATGTAAAAAAAATACGCTTAAATTTTGCGAAATCATGACTCTCCCCTATTCCATAGTGTGGAGAGTAAAAAGTTTTTCTTTGAAAAAGGAATTTGAGAAACTGTAATTTTTTTGAAAAAACTATTTCGAGATAAAGTTGGTGTTTTCAACTTCAAAGTTGAAAAAAACAATGAAAAATAAAGACCTGAAACAAATAAAGCGGATCTTGACTTGAAACTATGTCGAGAAATAAATTCTCTTGAACAAATCAACAGTTGGACTTATGAAGAAAAAACCCGCCCAAAGTAACGATAATAATTGTTGATAAAATTAATACCCGACTACGTTTATTTAATTTTTGAATGTATTTATATTTCCAACCCTTTTCAATTCCAATGTTAACAAAAATTGAATATTCCGGTTCAATGGAATTGAAAATGTCTTTGTCATTATTATTCTATTATAGTTGTTACTTTTGAGTCTCTTGACAGCCACAACTTGGTATTCCGGCAGATCGATCCTAGCCATGTAGACTTCACCAAAAGCGCCATCACCCAAGTGCTTCCCTAGACGCAGTCGAAGAGGGCTGATTTCCCAGTTGTCTGCTTCTCCCCGAAGTCTCGCTTCCTGGAAAAGAACAACATATTTATAAAATATTCTAAGCTTTGAGTTGTTTTATAGTCTTTTAGGTAAACGATTTTACACATATTGCCGAAAAAAGAGACATTTTTTTCATAGACACAAACAATTCGTCGAGTGATTCTTCTTCTCTGTGTGCCGTATCAGGTCCCCTCGACGTTGGCGATCACTCTGGAGAATGCCTCTCTGTCCTGCGCCTCTCTGTCCGGACCAGCTCTCCTACCTGCGTTATTCCAGTCCACTGTCGGATATTGCGCAGCCAAGACATCTGCCTTCTCCCTACTCCACGACGACCCTCAATCTTGCCTTGTATTGTCGAGTGATTAAGTAGGTATAACTACCATCCTCAGTCATTGAGCCAAAGATAAAGAACAGAGACATAAACTGAAGGAAGAATGAATGAAATGATTTGTGTTACGAATATATTTTTATTATTGCATATGCGCAAACATTGGATTTTTTTTTTCCCTGTCGGGAGTCAAAGATGTTTTTTAACAGATTTTTAATTATCTCAATAGAGACGAAGTTGGAATATTTATTGTAGGAGAACCGGGAAATCAAGGCACCTACAGGGCTTACGACCTGTCATCGGCTGGTTTACGTGATCACTTTATGCGCTTGCGCAACGTTCACCAATTATGCCTTTTTAATGAGATCCCTATCAATTCTATTTTTGAAACTTCTATATATAACTATATTGTAATACTGAAATTCTTTTCGCTTGAAAATAAGGAATTTTTACTACAGCCATCTATCACCCATAGATTCATAATTTCACCCATAGATGGCTGTAGTAAAAATTCCTTATTTTCAAGCGAAAAGAATTTCAGTATTACAATATAGTTATATATAGAAGTTTCAAAAATAGAATTGATAGGGATCTCATTAAAAAGGCATAATTGGTGAACGTTGCGCAAGCGCATAAAGTGATCACGTAAACCAGCCGATGACAGGTCGTAAGCCCTGTAGGTGCCTTGATTTCCCGGTTCTCCTACAATAAATATTCCAACTTCGTCTCTATTGAGATAATTAAAAATCGATTTGTGTTACGTTTGCAGAGATGTGCCTTATTTCAAATAAATCCATTTCAAATGGAAATGCAAAATAGGTATTTTCCATTTTGCATATTAAGGGGGGGACTGCTGCCAACGTACATATTTTACAATTTGATATACCATCATTATTTTTTATCAAATCGTTTTGAAAAAAATAATTTACATAGTTTGGGTATTAATATAGAAAAATATATCTTTACTTTTTGATAATGTTCTGTATAAATTCTTGTAGAAAAATAATGGCATACCCCGATTTTCAACGTTTATCTTATATTTTTAATAAAATATAAGGTGTAGATCAACATATTTTTTTTTAAATTAAAGAAGACAAAAATATCTAGAAAAATATGATGTGACGTTGCATTAATGCTTCAGGTTTAGTAAATAAACCTAAAAACATTTATTTTCCATTCAGCGCCATTGCGAAATAAAAGTTTTTTTGGTTTATTAACATAATCTGATGCATTGATGCAACGTTACATCGTATTTTTCCAGATATTTTGATCTTCTATAATTTATAAAAATATATAATGCTCTATACCTTATAGTTTTTAAGAAATTTATGATAAATGTCAAAAATCGGGGTATGATTATTATTTTCCTACAAGAATATATGCAGAACACAATTAAAAAGTTAAGGTATATTTTTCTTTATTAATATCCAAATAAACTTGGTTATTTTTTTCAAAATGATTCGTTTTGTAGTAATGATGCAAATTCAAATTGAAAAAATAGGTACGTTGGCAGCAGTCACCCTCTTAAATGTTTTTTTTATTCAACCCATTTCCATTTCAAATGCTTTTTTCGATGCATTTTGCATTACAAATGTATTTTTGAAACATTAATCTTCTTTGGTACCTAACCTAATATTTTTTTCCTAGATGATGAATATTAAATTTTCGATATCAGTTGTTTGTATTTTTTTAGCTGGCAAACGTCATTCTTATTTTTTACTCTTACCAACACTTGAGATACGGCATGTTCGTCTAAAAAAGCATACCTACTATCTCCATGAGTCAGAAAGATTTCAAGATTTTTTACACAGTATCAGTAACTATGATTTGTTTGGAGAATTAAAATAAGTCTAGACTTGAGAAAACTATCACACAAGCTGTTCTACTTTATTTTCCATTATTAAATTTCAAAATTGTTTAAAAGTTCAAAAATTATTTTAATATAAGACTGTTTATTTCAACTCCTTCATTTCACCTGAGAAAACATTTTGCATTTGAAAAAGCATTTTGAAAATAGGTATTTTGCATTTGAAATGCTTTTATAAAAACCATTTTGCATTTTTAAATGGAAAAGTTACAACCCGTTTGCATTTTGCATATCAAATGATTTTGCGCATCTTCTGGCAGTGTGGTTGTAAAAACGCCTGAACTTATGCAACGTAAGTATCATTTATGTTATATTATCAAAGGCGTAAGTTCTCAGACTGAATGGTGAAAAGTTAAAACCTGATTAAAAACTAGGTTATTGTTTATTGTTTAATATTGCTTCTCGGGCAACTAACAGGTACTATGTCAAATATTAATTTAACACGCACCCATTAACAAGTTGCCACATTCTGGAGACTTACGATATTTATCGTCTCACAGATCCAGACTGAAAACACAATTTAAAAGCTGTGTCTCCACCGGTAATCAAACCCGCGACCTTAAGCTCAGGAGTCAGATACCCAACCCACTGAACCATGAAGGCGGACAATTATTATTTAATTTCATCTCTGTAATTTCTTGTTAACGATTCAGCAACGAGGATCACCACCCATTCGGAATGTTGTGCCTTTTTAGGTGAGACGAGACTGGTGTGTGGATTTACACGCATTTGACGTGGTTCCATTGAAAAGGTGATGCAGAGCCGCACACATGTCGCTGATTACCCCACATTATGGGATATGCCGTAAATGTATTAATATTTTTATTGATGATGGGAATCGAATCCAGAACTCTTGTATACAAGTAACATGCTTTCCTAATGTGCTACGGCATATAAGGTTTATGTAAAAAAAACACATCCAAATTTCATCATCCATTATAGCAAGTTATAATTGAAAGCATAGTAAAAAAATATATGTTTTGATGATTCTTGTTAGTTATCATAAATTAAATATATATAAATATAAATTTACTGATAGAAGAACTTCTTCTTTGATTTCAATCTTCGGGATTGGTTGGGAGCAAAGCGATGCATCTCTTCCTACACTCTGCTCGATCTTCAGCGACTCTCTTAAACTCTGTGTAGGAGGTATACTTCATGTCCTGGCACATCTGTCAGCAAAGCGATGCATATCTTCCTACACTCTGCTCGATCTTCAGCGACTCTCTCAAACTCTGTGTAGGAGGTAGGTACACTTCATGTCCTGGCACATCTGTCAGCAAAGCGATGCATATCTTCCTACACTCTGCTCGATCTTCAGCGACTCTCTCAAACTCTGTGTAGGTGGTAGGTACACTTCATGTCCTGGCACATCTGTCAGCAAAGCGATGCATATCTTCCTACACTCTGCTCGATCTTCAGCGACTCTCTTAAACTCTGTGTAGGAGGTACACTTCATGTCCTGGCACATCTGTCAGCAAAGCAATGCATCTCTTCCTACACTCTGCTCGATCTTCAGCGACTCTCTCAAACTCTTTGTAGGAGGTAGGTACACTTCATGTCCTGGCACATCTGTCAGCAAAGCGATGCATATCTTCCTACACTCTGCTCGATCTTCAGCGACTCTCTTAAACTCTGTGTAGGAGGTACACTTCATGTCCTGGCACATCTGTCAGCAAAGCGATGCATCTCTTCCTACACTCTGCTCGATCTTCAGCGACTCTCTTAAACTCTGTGTAGGAGGTACACTTCATGTCCTGGCACATCTGTCAGCAAAGCGATGCATATCTTCCTACACTCTGCTCGATCTTCAGCGAATCTCTTAAACTCTGTGTAGGAGGTACACTTCATGTCCTGGCACATCTGTCAGCAAAGCGATGCATCTCTTCCTACACTCTGCTCGATCTTCAGCGACTCTCTCAAACTCTTTGTAGGAGGTAGGTACACTTCATGTCCTGGCACATCTGTCAGCAAAGCGATGCATATCTTCCTACACTCTGCTCGATCTTCAGCGACTCTCTTAAACTCTGTGTAGGAGGTACACTTCATGTCCTGGCACATCTGTCAGCAAAGCGATGCATCTCTTCCTACACTCTGCTCGATCTTCAGCGACTCTCTTAAACTCTGTGTAGGAGGTACACTTCATGTCCTGGCACATCTGTCAGCAAAGCGATGCATATCTTCCTACACTCTGCTCGATCTTCAGCGACTCTCTCAAACTCTGTGTTTTATTTTTTTTTTATTTATTTATTTATTCATGTCTGACAAATATTGATACACTTATAATTCGTATTATTATTAACAAATACATATTATATTATACAGTGATGCAGAAAGCAGTGTCATTAAGGTGTTTTAATCACCATCAAACTAGGCAAAGCCTGTGTCTTGATGGCTATTTCTTTCGCATAAAATTATGAATACAGTATAAGCATACACATATTAACACAATACAATTGTATAAAAATATTTAAGAAAAAAATATACTAAAATACTATAAAATATAATGGCTTTTACAATTATATAAACATATTTAAAAAAAAATTTAGAAAAAAAAAAATTTAGATGATCTCCAACAAAAAAAAAATATTGAAAAAATATTGAAAAAATGATAAAAACATGATGGCTATTTCTTTCGTATAAAATTATGAATACAATACAAACATACACATATTAACACAATAAAATTACATAGAATATTAAAAAGATAACTAAAATGATTGTTAAAATAGTATAAAATATAATGGCTACAATAATATAAATTTATTAAAAAGAAAAGATGATGGAAAGAATGATAAAAATATGATGGCCATTTCTAAATGAATACAATATAAATAGCCTTACAATATAAATACAATATAAATTCCATCGCCTAAAATTATGAATACAATACAAACATACATATAAAATATATGTGTATGTTTACATATATATACATAAACATACACATATTCATACAATAAAATTATATCAAAATATTTAAAAATGAACTAAGTAAATCCCAAAAACATGCAAACAATTATTTCCTTAGTGAATTTAAATCTAAATCTCAGTCTCAGTGTACCCTTCGTCACACGCCACACGTCAGCTTGCAAAAACTCAAGTAAGTAAATAGAATGTATCTATGGTCTTATCCAGTAATCGTGCAGTAATATCTGTCTTAAACCTATTTTTATTTTCTAAAGCTATAAGTTCCACAGGAAGCCGATTAAATGCAGTCGGTGCTCTAAAAGCAAACTGATGCTGTGCCATTGTTGTTCTACAATAAGGTATACAAAAATTAATATTTACTGATTGACGGGTGTTACGGCTTTGTTGTGATCTAAATTTAGAGCGATCATTGTAAAAGAAGTGCGTTGTTGCCGATCTTATATAAATTTGTTTTATATCGAGTACTTTGTAATTTTTAAATAGTGTTATTGATGGATAGTCTCTAGGCCATTTGTTGATAACTTTTATTATACTTTTGTGCGCCCTCTGTAAAGGATCCATAATAGCATTGGCACATCCACCCCACACAATTATTGCATATGACAAAATAGACTGACACAACGCAAAATATACCTGTTTTAATACACTTGATGACAATATATTTCTAATACATCTAAATACATGTACTAGTTTTCTAACACGAATAGACAAATTATCCACATGTGCATCCCAACGCAGATTTCTGTCGATATAAACACCCAAATATTTGATAGATGTAACTCTACCAATTGCATCCTGTTTTGAGTTATTATTTATGTGGATAATAAGATTTATAGGAGGTTGCGTCGAGTTATTTAAACTAAATGGAATAAATTTCGTTTTATTCGAGTTCAAAGTTAGCAAGTTTGCATCAAGCCAATTCCTTACAATATTAATTGAGCGTTCCGCTATTACAAAAGTATCATGCCAAGTCTTTCCCTCAATAAACAGGGTTGTATCATCAGCAAATGCTATCGTCGTAGTACTCTCACATAACGCGCACAAATCATTTATATAAATCAAGAATAAAATGGGACCCAATACACTTCCCTGTGGTACTCCAAATTTCACAGTTCTATCCGATGAGTTATGACCCAGTAGTGACACTGATTGTGTTCTATTAGACAAATACGAGGTAAACCAGTCAAGAGAGCGGTGTCTTATTCCTATTTTAAAGAGTTTAGCAATCAAAATTTGGTGTGACACAGTGTCGAATGCTTTAGACAGATCTAAAAATATTGCTAAACATTTATTACCTCTATCTAACGCCGTTGTGATATTTTTTGTCAATTCTAATACAGCCGAATCAGTAGAGTATCCTTCTCGAAAACCAAATTGATACTTAGATATAATTTCATGTTTATCCAAGAACCCATTAAGCCTTCGTTTAACAATTTTTTCAATGACTTTCGAGATTACACACAGTATAGAGATTGGTCGGAAATTATTTATATCGGTCGAGTTCCCATTTTTATGGATTGGTAATATTATAGAACGCTTTAAACCTTTTGGAAAAACTCCAGATGAGAAACTCAGATTTATAATATGATTTAAGGGTGTAGTAATAAATTGTCTGGTAGTTTTTAATAATGAAGTTGTTAATTTATCATGACCTGGAGATTTAGTATCGTTTAGTGACTGAATTACGAGGTCTACTTCTGCACTTGTTGAAGGAGTCAAAATTAATAGATTCGGTGAATAGACTGCTGACTGTGTTATATTGTTAGCAAGTTCAATTTCGGTTTTTGATGTTTGATTTAGTAATTCTGTTGCTAATTTATCCCCAATATCACAAAAGTAGTCATTTATGTAATTTGTTATTTTACAAGGGTCATCTGCAAATGTTATGTTCTCATTATTTATATTTAGCGTTGATGGAACAATGTTTGTTTTCTTTATATCTGACGCTTCCTTAATGATACTCCAGATAGTTTTTTGACTACCTCCAGCCTCCTCAAGTTTTTGTTTATAATAATTACATTTAGTATCTTTAAGAAGTTTTTTGCAAATATTTCTGTATCTTTTATAATAGATTAATGCATGTGGGTCTAAATTATGTTTAAGCGCTTTATGGAGTTTGTTTCGTTTGTTGATTGAAAATAATAAACCTTCTGTTATCCATGGCTTTAATTTATGTTTTTTTTGTTTAATAATAGAAATAGTTTTTGCATCTTCAATGTATCGCGAATAAGTTAACATGAATTGATCAAACGCTATATCTGTATCTGTACACATTAGCGTTTGGCTCCAATTTTCTGATTTTAGTTTAAGGTTTAGCTTTGAATAGTCAATTGTTATTTTAGAGAGTGTTTTTGGCTTTTCATATGAACAGTTTTTTCCAGAAAAACCTATAATTGTAGAGTAATGATCCGTTATGGTTGATGTAAATACAATAGCTATGGATTTTAATTTGGATCTTAACATAATATGATCAATGCATGATTGTGTAGTTTGGGTAACTCTCGTGTTTGCATTGATATGTGAAGACATACCATGGCTGCTAAGTAAGTTGAGGTATTCATCATTCATACCTCGCAGAGGTTTTAGTATATCAATATTTATATCACCTATCAACATAATTTCATTTGAGCACTCACAAAGTACAGCATTCAATGATGAAACGAAAGAATCAATATTATATACTCTTGGTGACCTATAAATTGCGAAGAGTGACATATGTTTAAGATTGATTTTTAAACAGTTCGCATCTGCCAAGTCTATTTCAATCACTTCGTGTTGCAAATTACCTTTAATGTAAACAACAACTCCATCGGCTTGTGATCTATTAATAGTAGTGTGAAAAGATGAATATCCATTAATCTGCTTTGGATGATATATATCAGTAATCCAACATTCAGAAAGCACAATAATATCAAACTCAATTTTAATATCTGCCAGTAGAATTAAGAAATCATCAAAGTTTTTGGTGATACTTCTAATGTTGGTAGAAATTATTTTAAGACTAGAAAATTGTTTCAACAATTCCTCACATTCAACTGGATTCGATAATTCAAGAGTTGGTACCGAAAAAATGTTGTCAAGCTCCAGATTTATAAAGTCACTCATAGTAAAAAGGGGTAAATAATATTATAATTGTGGAAATATTTAACATGAGATAACAATATACTACTGCAACTGCTATGTACGATAGCAAAAGGCACACTGAGAATTTTCATAAACTTAAAGTAAGATGTTATGGGATAGCATAAAAACAAACAAGAAATAGTAAAGATAAAAGTTATAAGGATAAAATTAACACAAATACATATTGAAGATAAAATACGGATATAAAAAGCATGGTAACATATCAAAAGAAAATCAAACATAAAATAAATCACTATCAAACAGAAAATATTCAACTCCCGTCTATCTAGTCAAATCTTATTTAAATCATTAAGAGTATTGACCAAGATGACCTTAGTTTTTTCATTGAGTCGAGCAAATACTTTTCCGGATTTAATCCATACATATTTAATATTTTTTTGCTTCGCAATAATTTTGGATTGGGCCAATATGAACTTGGATCTTTGAGTTATGTGTTCAGATATATATATTGGTTGCGACTCACCCGACAAACCTATATCAGTTGATAAAATTTTTCTAATATTGCCATCACTGCTTCCTACATCTCTACAATAACTTTTATATACACTAAGGAAATTGTCCCGTAGATTTGTGTAGGTGGTAGGTACACTTCATGTCCTGGCACATCTGTCAGCAAAGCGATGCATATCTTCCTACACTCTGCTCGATCTTCAGCGACTCTCTTAAACTCTGTGTAGGAGGTACACTTCATGTCCTGGCACATCTGTCAGCAAAGCGATGCATCTCTTCCTACACTCTGCTCGATCTTCAGCGACTCTCTCAAACTCTGTGTAGGAGGTACACTTCATGTCCTGGCACATCTGTCAGCAAAGCGATGCATCTCTTCCTACACTCTGCTCGATCTTCAGCGACTCTCTCAAACTCTGTGTAGGAGGTAGGTACACTTCATGTCCTGGCACATCTGTGAGCAAAGCGATGCATATCTTCCTCCACTCCGCTCGATCTTCAGCGACTCTCTTAAACTCTGTGTAGGAGGTACACTTCATGTCCTGGCACATCTGTCAGCAAAGCGATGCATCTCTTCCTACACTCTGCTCGATCTTCAGCGACTCTCTTAAACTCTGTGTAGGAGGTACACTTCATGTCCTGGCACATCTGTCAGCAAAGCGATGCATATCTTCCTACACTCTGCTCGATCTTCAGCGACTCTCTCAAACTCTGTGTAGGTGGTAGGTACACTTCATGTCCTGGCACATCTGTCAGCAAAGCGATGCATATCTTCCTACACTCTGCTCGATCTTCAGCGACTCTCTTAAACTCTGTGTAGGAGGTACACTTCATGTCCTGGCACATCTGTCAGCAAAGCGATGCATCTCTTCCTACACTCTGCTCGATCTTCAGCGACTCTCTCAAACTCTGTGTAGGAGGTAGGTACACTTCATGTCCTGGCACATCTGTCAGCAAAGCGATGCATATCTTCCTCCACTCCGCTCGATCTTCAGCGACTCTCTTAAACTCTGTGTAGGAGGTACACTTCATGTCCTGGCACATCTGTCAGCAAAGCGATGCATCTCTTCCTACACTCTGCTCGATCTTCAGCGACTCTCTCAAACTCTGTGTAGGAGGTAGGTACACTTCATGTCCTGGCACATCTGTCAGCAAAGCGATGCATATCTTCCTCCACTCCGCTCGATCTTCAGCGACTCTCTTAAACTCTGTGTAGGAGGTACACTTCATGTCCTGGCACATCTGTCAGCAAAGCGATGCATCTCTTCCTACACTCTGCTCGATCTTCAGCGACTCTCTCAAACTCTGTGTAGGAGGTAGGTACACTTCATGTCCTGGCACATCTGTCAGCAAAGCGATGCATATCTTCCTCCACTCCGCTCGATCTTCAGCGACTCTCTTAAACTCTGTGTAGGAGGTACACTTCATGTCCTGGCACATCTGTCAGCAAAGCGATGCATCTCTTCCTACACTCTGCTCGATCTTTAGCGACTCTCTCAAACTCTGTGTAGGAGGTAGGTACACTTCATGTCCTGGCACATCTGTCAGCAAAGCGATGCATATCTTCCTCCACTCCGCTCGATCTTCAGCGACTCTCTTAAACTCTGTGTAGGAGGTACACTTCATGTCCTGGCACATCTGTCAGCAAAGCGATGCATCTCTTCCTACACTCTGCTCGATCTTCAGCGACTCTCTCAAACTCTGTGTAGGAGGTAGGTACACTTCATGTCCTGGCACATCTGTCAGCAAAGCGATGCATATCTTCCTCCACTCCGCTCGATCTTCAGCGACTCTCTTAAACTCTGTGTAGGAGTTACACTTCATGTCCACGCACATCTGTTCTAGATACTCCCGGTGGGGACTGGGGACGCCCTAACCCAGTTGTTCCCTCAACCATTATCTCCAACATGATGTGTAGGAGATTGTCTTGTCGCAACAATGGCATATTATCCAATTTGGTGTTTAACATGTGCCTGGTTTCTTGATTTTTTCTGAGAAACTCATCATTTGTAATATGGTGCCTCTTAAATATACCTAGTATTCGTCGGTAGGTCAACATCACGAAGGCCTCTAGTCCTTTATAATCTCTTTTACCTTTGCGCCATGTCTCAAAACCATATACTATACTCATATATCTTTACTAGATATTTTCAGAGTTCACATTGTTGGACTTAAAAATTTTGGATTTTTTGTTAAAAGTGAGTTTTGTTTGGTGGATACGTTTGTCTTTACGTGAAATACGCCTGAATCACAGCAATATGTAAAGCGCTCGCTCAGTATTTTTGTGTCATTTGAGAATTTTACATATACAAATCGTTTGATAGAATGTTTCGGCCTTCGTGGCTCAGTTGGTTAGGTATCTGACTGCTGATCCAAGGGTTCCGGGTTCGATTCCCGGTGGAGACACAGTGAGGATCTGTGAGACGATAAATACCGTAAGTCTCCAAAATGTGGTAACTTGTTATTGGGTGCGTGTTAAATAATTATTTGACATAGCACCTGTTAGTTGCCCGAGAAGCTACATAAAAATAAATAAATAAAACATTGATTTATTAACTTTGTGGTTCATTTTGAAAAAAAAAATAAAAAACAATTACTTTGTATAGACCACGATATTTGATGGAACTTTGCGAACGCTTTCGGAACTAACCGTTCCCTCGTCAGCCTAATTTTCATCTCAGTTGAAATTATGCCTTATGAGGGAACGGTTATTTCCACAACCGGTCGCAAAGAGTCATCAAATATCGTGGTCAATACAAAGTAATATTATTTTAATTTTTTTTATAAAATGCCATGAATTATTTTCTTGAGCTATATTATTGGTTTTTCGACGAATATAAAATGTTAATCAAATATTTGATGACTATAACTAGTTGCATGTAACATATGAGATCCAACTGACGATGGCTATAGTATGTATAATTTAAGAATACATATCAAACTATAAACACTTAAACACAGATTTATAAACATTTTAAGATATTTGGTTTCTATAGTGAACATGTAGGAATGTATATCAGGATATGATAGTATGTAGGTCAGTATTAGTTATATAAAACTGTCTAAATATCAAGGAAAAAATTGTCACTTGGAACAATATCATCCGAAAGCTCATCGGAACAAAGTGGGGAGCACAACCATCTGTTCTTAGAAATTTAGGACATGCACTTTAATACCCGGCAGCGGAATATGCGGCTCCAGTCTGGTTCTAATCTTCCCATGCTAGAAACATACATAGATTTTGCTTTGAACAAAACCAACAGACCAATAACGGGATGCCCCCGTGGAAAAAAATCCAATTACTTACTGACTGGAATTGCACCACCACGTATAAGAAGAGCCGTAGCTTCTGGAGAGGAAAAGATGAGGCAGCAGAATGACTCTCGACATCCGCTATATGGTCACATCCTCCCGCCCTTAAGACTCAAGTCAAGAAATAGTTTTCTCAGGAATGCAATCGCACTTACCTCAACCAGCGAAAAGAGAAGAGTTGAGCTGTGGAAGAAGGAAGGGTTAAGAAGTGAAAACTTCTATGAACCAACAGAGGTACTTCCAACGGGTCACCGACTTCCGTATGCAACCTGGAAATCCCTGAATAGACTATAAAGTACGGGTTGTAGGAAGGTGCAAGGTAAACCTGGACAGATGGAGAATGCTAGATGATGACCAGGACATGGCATGCGAATGTGCAGAACATGTCACACCTGCTGAACTGCCCGCTTATGGAAGAAAGGTGCTCTGAGGAGGATCTGTGGCAAGCGAATGAGAATGCTATTATGGCTGCGAATTACTGGAGGGACACAATCAGTGGCGGCTTTTCCTAAAGGGCTTTCGGGCTCAGCCCTCCCAAACAATTTGTTCAAAAGATTCCAAAAAATGTATGTATTTAAATCTAGAGAACACATTATTTATCTAATTAATATTTACCGTCTTACGCCTGTAGTATATTTACCGAAAATATTCAAACCTAACTGCTTTATATTCTTTATAAAACAAGCAAGTTTCTGGAAAATATTTCATTCTAGGGCACAGTCGACTTGTGCCCGGAGAACCCATACAATTCACGCGACCGCCCGCTGCCGCCACAGCTCGCCGTACACGCTGAATATTACGGCGATATCGAGCAAAACGGGGCAGTGCCCGCGAAGGATTATAGTATATTTTCATTCATTCATATTTTCAAGTACATTGCGATGGGTAAGAAGTTGTAATTCCTTTAGGCTAACATTAATTGTATTACATAGTTTAAACTATAAATCATCCGAAATATATAAGTACCTATTATTATTTAATTAATTGATACCATAATATTGCAAATAAAAATGATTTTAGAAATAAAATGTGTAAAATAAGGAAGCAGTCTTGCGGCTGTTGCCAGAAGTTTTTTTTTCAATTTTGTATGATCAAAATTCATTTAGGTGTCACAAATTATTTTATAATTTATCGATGCGTTCTATTACAAACGTTATTTAAAACCCAACCAAATACAGCATAAAAGATACACTGATAATTTTAATATACGAAAATAATATTGTGTCACATATCTGCTTTCTGATTCCTGTAGTAACTTAATTTGTCTTCTAGGTAAAATTATAATTTTGAGCCCTTCTAAAATTTAAGGTCACCAGCCGCCACTGAACACAATATAGGTTGATGATATTATATTAGACACGGAAAGTATGTAAGTACAAAAGAATACCCAATTAAATCGGGATCGATACCCACCAAACAAAATAATATGATATATTTTTTTTCTTAAAATGTTTTCTTCTCTGGACTGGACGCAGACATTGTGGAACACATTTATTAGCTAGACAAAAAGGTTTAACAACATTAAAAGCATAAACTAAAGACATTCTTATTTCTACTATAAATTATATATTATTGAATAATTCATGAAATTATTAACAATCTTACCTCAATTTCTTTCTCAACGTACAGTGGACTTCTCTCTTCTGCCTGTACACCTTGGGGCCCCAAAGAATTTGAACTGAAAAAAAAAACATATATCAGTTGTTATTCAACATTATTTGATCAATGCGACCGGTATCTTAGCCAAAATATATAAAACTAGTTGCATGTAACACATGAGATCCAACTGTCGATAGCGATAGTATGTATAGTTGAAGAATATGTACCAAACTATAAACCCATAGATACAAATTATTGAATATTTTCAGATATTTTGTTTTCTATACAACATATGTAGGTATGTATGTCAAGATAGGATAGTATGGAAGAAGATCCTTTTTCCTACCCAGAATATGCAAATTGCATGATGGTATGTATGTATGTTTGGAGATGAAGTAACAAACTATTAAGTCTTCTTACATATTGTGTATAGGCGACTGCCATACAAAATGTATGAAGCGATGTCGTCACTAAATTCAATTTTTAAAAAAATTGTTAAAAAAAAATTGAGATCTTCTACTACAATGTTAATATTTTTTATAGAAAATTAAATTATCTAGTTGGGGTGTTTCGGCTTTTTTCGATAATTGTAAAAGTTTTGGAAATATAGGCAGTTAAACTCATAAATTTATCATAAAAAAAATATTTTTCTTAATAAAAAATGTTTGAGAAACCCTGGAATTTTTTTGAAAAAACTAATTTGAGATTTTGTATTTGTCTATGTTTGTACCAATTTTCAGCGTTCTACCGTTTATGGTTTCTGAGATATATGGAAAAATAAAATAAAAATTCAAAAGTTGATAACCCCTGACTGAAACAAAAATTCAAAATTCCGAGTATAAAAGTTTTGTAGGCCTGTAACTGTTTATATATTCTGAAATTTTAGGCTCTGTAAATTGAGCGGATCAAAAGTTATAAGGGGGGGACGGACACACAGACACACAGACACACACACAGACACACAGACACACACACAGACACACACACACACAGACACACGAAATGTTCTACTCCGAATTCTGAGTAAATCCGTGTATGGAACATATATGCTGCGAAGCCTCTAAGTTGGTGTTTTTTGACTTCAAAGTTGGAAAAGCCGTGAAAAAAGTAGACCTCTCCATACAATTCTCGCGTATTCTGGCTTGATACATTGTCGATATGTTAAGAGAACAAAGTTCTCCTGAACAAATCGACAGTTGGAAAAATCTATAGCATACAAATTGCACAATCTTCTCTCCGAATTATTGTGAAGTAATAATGTCGCAAGAAAAGTGCAAAGATAGAACTATATGGAAACTATTGGAGGAGGCCTTTACCCGCCTTTACCCAAGAGAGATCTATTTCATGAAAAAAATTACATATTATATAAGTACATACAAATAAGACAAAGTAGAAATATGTATGTTTAAATACTGCTCAATAATTTAACTAATTACTAATTAAATAAAATTGATTTGTAGTTTTAAAAATTACATCTTTTAATATTTCTACAAAGTTCAAGTAATGATGATTTTGTTTTACTCCTTTTAACTCACTTGCACTTGCACTAATCTAGTTATTTTTGTTTTAACACGATATTGATGATTTTTAGGATTGATTTAAATTATGTCGATCGTCAAATGATATTTTTACTGTTTTAACATTCATGATTTAAGAGACGATGTTCACAGTAAAACGTCCAATGATGATGTGGATCGAGAATAGGGGAAGGCATACGGGAATACATGTGAGAGAAGGAGACAGATATAGGTTTTTATCAGACTTGCATAAATCTTAAAATGTATTGCACGTAACAAAAATACTTATATTTGCTTTAATAATAATTGTAAAAGAAATGGCATAGTAAAAAGGCTTTATTATTATCATAAGCATGTAAAATTTCAAATACAAAAAAATAAACAATTATAAAGTATTATGATGCAATTGAACGTGAGTTTAAAATATAAGAATATTTCGTTATCAATACCAAAGTATTACACAAAAAAATGATATGTTAGACGATAGTAAACAAAACGTGATAAATTATTATCTGTTCATTTGCTAACACTTGAATGCAAAAATTTCGCTTTATATACATAGTCCGTGTCCATTTTTACAACGACCTACTTGCAGTTTACTCATTGACTGTCAAGAATATAATTTTGCTTCTTCATTTCAAGCGTTTATTGAAATATTTTGCCATTGAATGGACATATTGCCTGCAGGCATTTTCTTCCAGTCAACCACAAAATGTGCACTGTAAAGATGTATAAATTAACATTTGTATATTACTTTTATTTTTTTTTATTTTTATTTATACATAAAATACCGATTATGTTTTATAATAAATGTGTCACTGACACAAATCTTACTTTTTCGGTTTTTGTTCAATTTTTATTATTTATTTATTGTTTATTGTTCACTAATTCAAATCAAAACGAATATGTTTATAAAAAGGGAATGTCGTTTCTATAATGTAAATCTCTCGGGCATTATCTCACATTCTGATGTATGCATTGCTAGTACTTTAACTGCTACAAAATATATCTCTATATACATAGATGAATAACGTATTGTTAACTTGTGTATTGTGTATATTTTTAATTTGTGTACCTATTTTTTTTTTGTTTTTATCTTATAGCATTAATGGTAAGTAATTTAATCCTTCTCACATCCTTTTTTCTTCTCTTTCCTTCCCGTCACAGGCAAACATAAAATAAATGTTAACGATATTTTTTTTGTGATGTGTGACTTTTTTAATGATCATCACCTGTGGACAAATAATTATAAATAATAACACTTAATTGCACCCTGCGCAAGTGGCGAGATTATTTCCAGCACAGAGAAGCAATATTTGCGTGAGAAATGAATTTAAATAAATTTCTCCTCTGCTGAGAATTGAACTCACGACGCCCGCAAAGAAACCGAACGGCTTACCAACTGTGCCACATATTTAATTGTTCTGTTTTTTGTGTTTCGTTGTGTTGTTTTTTTTTTTTGTATATTTTATAAGACTGTATTTGTCCTTCAAATAAATAAATGAATAATCTTTTCTACATATCATTTACTAGTGGAATTATTGCCTTTTTATGTTATCTTCCAACCAGCTAGATATTATTTATTTATTTATTTATAACATCAAAATAACAAAAGTTACGTTTTCAGATTAAACAAACATATCTCACAATGGACAATGAAAGTATCTATATATTAACAATAGACGGGACACAGTAAATTTATTATTTATTATATTTTGTGCACATACATACATACACATCCATTGCATGGGCATATTTTGTTTTGGTGTCTGTTTTCGTTTTTGCTGTCCAATGTGCTTTTGATAGTCCCTGTGTTATGTATATGATAGTAAACAGTCTCCGGAATGTGGCAACTTGTTATTGGGTGCGTGTTAAATTAATATTTGATAATATAGTACCTGTTAGTTGCTCTAGAAGTAATGTAAAAAAATTGTGAATGCCTACCTAAAATGTTGATTCACATATGTATCTATAGTCTCGAAAACAACATCGTTTTCTGAAAAATTTTACCCTTTTCAAAAAAAAATAATGCGAATAAAAAGACCGCTTTTCTACAAAAATACCCCTTATTCGAAAAATAACGCTTATAATAATTCTGATATACGTTTTTATACAAAAATAACACCGCTTTTTCAAAAAATTACGAGAATAAACAGTCTAAAAGAGATAAAATTCTGTGGAATTATTATGTTCTATAATTTTAATGTTATCTCAATCGCTATCCTAACTTACCACTATAACAATGTATGAAAAATAGCTAACGGAACATATTAAAATAACAAGGGATTAATACATACTTAGAGATAAAAGAATAAATAGAAAAATTCCAATGAATAATTATCTCCATACATCTTCATATATATGAATATTAAATTCTTTAACAAATATAAGATTCCCAGAAGACAAAAGTTTTCACAATACACCATACACCCAAAAACATTGTCATGAAACTCATTGAACTTGATTTACAATTTATTAAATGATACTATTATTATAAGTAAAATGTATGTAATATGTTAAATGTAGATATGTTATTTGCTCCTGTCCCAAGCACAAGTTTTTAACTTTTTTGGGACAGTACCTATTGAAAAAAAAAAATTGTATTAATTTAAATATTTGTTCTATGTGTATGTTCATATTATGATACTCAAAAAAAAAAAAAAAAAAAAAAAAAAAAAAAAAAAAAAAAAAAAAAAAAAAAAAAAAAAAAAAAAAAAAAAAAAAAAAAAAAAAAAAAAAAAAAAAAAGTGTGCATTCTCTACATGATACCCGTTGAGAAATTGATGTAAAAATACGCTTAAAAATTGTGAAATCATGACTCTCCACTAATCCATAGTGCGGAGAGTAAAAAAATAATTCAATATACAAATAGCTTACAACTCAGTTCAATCACACCAATAATGAATATTTTATCGTTATTATTTCGGTACATACATACCTAAAACTTATTATTTATAAATAATACGTTTGAAAATAAACACTTCAAAACTAACCCACAGAGTATAAACCAAATGAAAATTATATGCTTTGCAAAGTCAAGGACTGATGTTAGAATGTTACTGATGAATTGTGCGATAGTTTATTGTGAAAATGACAAATGAAATAGAAGACAAGATGCAATAGTTTACTTTGAAGAAAAAAGTGATTAAGTCTAAATTTAATTATTTTTATATTTTTTTGTATACTAAATACCTAGTAAGGTACTGCTAATAAACAATTATTTATTCTTAATGATATTCTAGAGGTTATATTTCTTTGCAGTATTTCACAAATCAATTTTATTATTTATAAAACAAAAATGTGTAAGTATATGTGATGTGTAATTGTTTTTTCTCATAAAAAATAAATAAATAAATAAAAAAATATAAAAAAAAAAAATAAATAAATAAAAAAATAATAAATAAATACCTAAATAAATAAGCAAAAATAAATAAGCAAAAATAAATAATTAAAAATATAAATAAATAAATAAATAAATAAATAAATAAATAAATAAATAAATAAATAAATAAATAAATAAATAAATAAATAAATAAATAAATAAATAAATAAATAAATAAATATATAAATAAATAAATAAATAAATAAAAAAAAATAAAAAATTAATTAATTAATTAATAAATAAATTATAAGTTTTTAAAAACATGTATGTAACCATTTTTTATGCGTACCCATGTAACTTAAAAGAATGATTATGTTCTTTTAACAAGTACATATACATACATTTATATCCTCATACATTCCCTATCTTGAGCTATAGGTAAAGAATATGAAAAAAAATTAATATGACATTACATATTAAACGTTATTTCAAGATAACAGACTCGAGCTTCATACATTTCTCGCTTCATTTTCATACACACTCTCCTGTTATTCTTACTTCTAAAATCTCCATCTTTCAAAATTCCATTATGGGATCGTGCCAACTTTTCTTTCCTCTACTTTTCGGTCCTCTTTTATCAGCCTCTATCAAATGTTTATCACTCATTCTTTCTTTGTGGCCAAACCACCTTAGGATATTTATTATCATGTCACTTATGACATTTCTTTCAATCATACATATTTAGTATGAAGGCAAGAGAGAAGAACGTAATAAGAATGTGTTATGAGTAGCCCCTCAGAACTTGAATTGTGACTGTTATACATATTGCATAATATTCAGGTGTTATTTATATCGCTATTAGATCGATTTCAGTTTTCTTTAACTTGACTTGTGAAGAATTTATTTTAATTTTAAATTTGAAAATGGTGTTCTGGTAATATAGATATAGTATCGTCGGCAATAACGACGTCGTAGCTAGGAGACAATAATCGGATCCGCTCGCTGCGCCCCTATAGACGCTAAAGACAACGCACCCAATAACAAGTGGCCACATTCTGGAGACATATGATATAATATATAGTGTCACAAATCGAGACTGAAAACACAATAAAAAACTATGTGTCCACCGGAAATCGAACCCGGGACTTATCGCTCAGGAGTCACACATCTAATCAGCTGACCCACGAAGGCCGGCAATAGAAATTAACATAAAAAAAATTTAACGACAAAACGTTACTTATAAAGTTATTCATCCGAGGCGTACATTGTATACGCAAACTGTCAATAATTTAGCATATTAATGTCACACAGATTTGAACTGGCTTCTTTTGTGTGTCGTGTCGTCTCGATTTCATAACTTTTACTCTTAGCAGTGTGTTACCCACACGGGCCGTATTTGCCACATCAAATACACATATACACACATTCACACATATATTAACACCGATGACTTTCTCATTAGGATGATACATCATCTTGTATTGTGCGGAAAGTTTCGGGACAATGGAATAAAAAATATGATTGATGTACAATACTGACACACACATATAATGTTGTGAGCATTAAAAAACTATTACAAAAAATTAATATTTTAAAAAAATGGAATATTATATTTCTTAACGAGCGTTCTCAATTTTTAAAAACTAATACAGTGTTATTTATAAAAATAAATTTGGTTCAATTGAACCCGGTTCAAAGTCTTATTCTGAAATTCAAATATTCTCATACAAGAATTATTTATTCTTATATGAGAATATTTGAATTTCAGAATAAGACTTTGAACCGGGTTCAAATGAACCAACTTTATTTTTATAAATAACACTGATACTGTTTTATAACACTTGTCAATCGAGAACAGTAGAAAGCACGAAAATAAAATCTCGTTTTAAAAATAGAACATAGGCTGTAATTTACCTAGTGATGCCGATTGTTGTACAACATTATGAAAACTGATATCGTTAAGATATAGGTACTTATACGTTGTGAGCAGTAGAAAACTTAAAAAAAAATGTTTTAAAAATATAACTTATGTTCTTACCGAGCGTTCTCAATTTAAAAACTAACACATTTTTAAAACACTGACTTAACAATCGAGAACAGTAGAAAACACGGAAATAATAACTCGTTTAAAAATAGAACATAGGTTGCAATTTTTGTCTAATAATACTGAGCGTTCCACAACACATTATTATAAAAACTGATATCGTAAAGATATAGGTACCTACTTATACATTGTGAGCAATAGAAAAAACAAAGATAATCTATTTTTTAAAATAGAATATTTTTTGCCAACTGTTCCTAATATGAATAGACTTATACAGTTTTATTATACTTTTTACGTCTTTGAGTTTAAAAACACGAACCAATGATTTTCTTTAAGAGGGTGACTGCTGCCAACGTACCTATTTTTTCAATTTGATATACCATCATTATTACTAAACGAATCATTTTGAAAAAAATAACCTAGTTAGTTTGAATATTAATAAAGAGAAATATACCTTAATTTTCTGATTATGTTCTGTATATATTCTTGTAGGAAAATAATAAGCATACCCCGATTTTAGACATTTATCTTAAATTTCTAAAAAAATATAAGGTATAGAGCAATATTTTTTTTACAAATTAAAGAAGAACAAAATACCTGGAAAAATATGATATGACGTTAGATTTTCATATTCTCTTTCGATTGAAATAAAAATCTACCTCATAGACCTTGTAGTTTTTTAGTTACGTACAGAAAAAAAAATAAAAAAGGGTTTTATTAAAACTAATTTTACAAGAAAAATATTAAAGAAATTCAAATTTCAAAAAATTCATGCATTAGAATAAAGATGTAAATACAAAATCTCCTTTATTTCAAAGACGTATCTTTTGTGGGTATTAGGGAAATATTTTCAAAATATATCAAAATAGCATAGCCTCTTAATGAAATTTTTCAATTTTTGAACATAAAAATAGTTATGTCAATTAAAAAAAAGGCTGCCGTATAAAATATACTTTATTAGGCTGTAATTATCATTTAACCATCGATTTAAAAGAAATTGATCATAAAAAAACTGGGAACATAATATATAAAATAAAAAAAAAAGTTTTTATCAAAAATAAATAGATATCTACGGAGTGGAATATTATTATTTTTAAATCGTATAATCTTTGTGAGTCGAAAGTTTATCTTTGGGAGTCCATTTACATAATTAATATTACTTTTTTTGAAGGCAAGTGTTTCTTTACAGTAGGTAAATTTTAGAAAAAAAACGACTTTTTCTATGGGAGGCTAAATGTCAAATGAAGCAATTAGCATAGACAAATAATGCTATTCGTCGCTGTTTATATTACAATTATATGTAAATTCCACAAAGGCACGGGAATTCATTAATTCATTTTTTATCATTCCTAGTGCAAATTAATTTATTTATATGTAGGTAATAGAAAAATTATATAGTTTAATTATTAAAACCGAAAACAATAGAATTACGTGGACTGCGCGCATGCGCAGATTTGGGTTTATATGATTGGTAGGTATATGTACAAACCGCCTCATATTACAATATTACCTACGTATTTAATATTACATACATCTAATATTAAATAACCTAAAATCAAAGCTATTTATTATCTATTGATTTTCTTACCAAAAAATACTTTTTGTGCCATTATCAGTTACCTTTGAGTTCATCACTTTGATCAAAAAAATCGAATTTATTTATTTATTTATTTAATATTGCTTCTCGGGCAATTAACAGGTGCTATGTCAAATATTAATTTGACACGCACCCAATAACAAGTTGCCACATTCTGGAGACTTACGATATTGATCGTCTCACAGATCCAGACTGAAAACACAATTAAAAACTGTGTCTCCACCGGGAATCGAACCCGGGACCTTTGGATCAGCAGTCAGATACCCAACCAACTGAGCCACGGAGGCCGACAAATTGATTTATAAACTTATAAAAAGATGCGCATGCGCACTATAGCGGTAACTAATATGGCCGTATTTTTTTGGATATCGAATATAATTAGTTAATTTATTTCCTTCCCCTTAGTCCCTGCCTTTGGAAATAGATTTTCGCGTCAGAACATCATTATTGAATGGATTCCAAGTTGATCTTCTTTTATTTATTAATTTGTAAGATATACATATATTCATTTATTTTATTTCAGAAAACTAAAGTTTTTATAATTGTGTGGTTACATATTATGGTAACCACACGAATTAGTACAAGCCAATGTGCTATTAAAATTAGTATAAGCTAATAATGTTTTCTTCTAATTAAAAAAAATGAAGCTAAAATATTTAAACAAGTAAATGAATAACAATAATAAGAGAAAAAATACGGTAGATAAAAAAACGATACATAATGAGGAAAAGGAGTTATTATTGATGTGAATGAAGGAGCTTGTTTGAAGGAGTTAGGGAATTGGGTTGAAAAATATCTTTGTTTGTTTAGGATTAGTTTCTAAGGAGTCATGGAAAATGTCTGTGTATATAAATTTCAGATTATTGACACGTTGAATTATGTAAATATTCGAGTGATATCTGTAATTGTATGGCAAGTAGGTAGATGAAAGATTTTTTTCAAACGGATGGGCCTGTTGTGAAGATAACAGGTTCCTTGGTATACCCCCAAAAAGTTGGAAGAAGTGGGAAGAAGCTGGTTGCAGAGGGAATATGACCGAAACGAGTGGAAGCAATTAGACCTACATATATCCAGCTGTGGAATGAAGAGGACTGAGGAAGAATAAGAACCTGTTAAACTGGTTTTAGGTACCTATTGATTTTTTTAATAAAAATGATCGAACGTTTCACACAGACGTGCAAGACAAAGCGACATTTTTGTAAACATATAATAATTATATGATGTAGGTACACATCTTCAGTGACTGTAATATGTGTAATAACAATTAATTATGTCGTGCACACAACTGTCAATGCACTTTCCATTTTTTTCTTTGCAAAATAGTTCGAAGTACAACAATGATATTTGAATATTAATAAATAAATAAACTATGAACTTCCGTTTTGACCCGGGGTCACCGCTTAGAGCAATTTATGTGAATAGCATTTTCGTTGCAAAAAGATAGATCGTTAGATCATTTATCATTAGTTATTGATTCTCGATCATTTATAATCGCAAACTGTGATTGGGTCAATAATATTTGGTGTTTACGAGCATAGTACAATAACAGAACCGCCGCTTGAGACACAGTAATTGTTATAAGTTATAACAAGTATGGATCGTCAAAATTATGAAACAGGTAAGTGAATCTATACAAAATATTCATACTTTTTAGATTGATACTTTTATTTGACTCCTCTGTCTGTCGGTACTGAAATTTCGAAATTTATTATTTACTCATTTACCGACCTGTTAGAGCTCTGAAACCTTTCGAATTTGTGTATTACCGAAGTCAATGCATTGAACAATTTGTATGTATTTTATTTTATCACAATATATTTATAATTACAACAACAAGTAGATTTCTGCTGCCCAATTAGGAAATCCTGTTCTAGGGCTAGCAGAATGTTTGAATGTATGTATGATTGCATGAATGTGTGTATGAATAAATATGTTTAATGAGGACAGGACAAAATATTATCATTATTGTAATGCGTGTGAAACTCTTAGTCAGTTTTCTAGACGTAATGTTTGTTTTTAGAAAAAGCTGAATATTTTAATGAGTCGTTAATAAATAACATAAACAATAATATGGAGATTTTGTGATGTCTTCAAAAATGAAAAGCGGTCTGACACGTCCAACGTCCATTTCTATGACCACAATCATAATATATTATTCTAACGTGACCGGTGAAAGAGATATTTTGACCCAAAACTCCACTCGTTTGCATATATCTAATATTTGGTATTTAAAACCAAATTTCTTCTATTATTATATCGACTTTCTTGTATTGCGGAATATGTTTTATATAAAATTAAAATTTTCAAACACACATTTACCGAAAAAAAAAACACCCAGAGCGGTCGCGGATCAGATGTTTCTTTTCAAAATTATTAACTCTAAAGTTAACTGTCCAGATATATTAAATAAAATTAATTTCCATGCAAAATAGCAGATCCTCGTTTCCTCGAAGCAACACCAATTCAAATCTTAACGAATTTATCAAATGGGCATGTCATTTCTATAATGTCAATCTCTCGGGCAGTATCCCACATTCTGATGTATTCACTGCTAGTCATGATTGCTACAAGAATTCTTTATATATGTAGATGCATAGCGGCATAAACCTGTGTATTGTTAAAAAAAAAATTGTAGGTAGGTACCTACTTATTTTGATTTTTGGTTTTATCTAACAGATTCTGTTATTTTTCACAAAAGTAACAAATTAGGTCTTTCTCCCTTTCTTTTTCCTTCCCTTCCTTTCCCGATAATTTTAAGTGTATTTTAATTTATTTTTTGTTGTAATGTACATAGGTACATACTTCTATGATTATTTAATGTACCTACATCAATAATTGTGGAGAAAAGTAATTGGTCTGTTTTTTTTCATTTCATAGTGTATTTTCTCTGTTTATCTTATAAGAGTGTATTTGTCCCTTAAATAAATAAATAATACTAAAAAAATGTATAAAATAATTTTTCGAATCACAATAAAATTTAAATGATTGAAAATAAAATCTTTGCAACACATCAATGATAATGCCTTGTTAGTATTAACCGAGATATCTATACTGAATATAAATATTTAACTGTGACAACACATCTTTACTAAAATCTAACTAAGGAGAATCTGGTAGCCATTTTGATGTTTTTTTTTAATTCGTACCCAAAAACAAGCTGCCACGTTCTGGAGAATTAAGCTATTAATCGTCTCACAGATCCAGACTGAAAACACAATTCACATCGAACAATCAATGAATTTCAAGAATTAAATAATTCAATATTAGATTTTAAGAAAAAATAAAACTTTGAAAATCTGATGATTATTCAAACATAATTTTATATTTTGTATAAACCATGTGACAGACGCCTGTCAATGCAGCATTGGAGATTTTATGTGTTTGTATCATGTGTTGACTTGTGTCTGTATATTCCAATATTCTGGTTTTTCTTAAATAAATAAATAAATATGTACCTATTTATAAAACTGGAAAAGGCAGATTTTTTTATTGATTAGACATTAAATTCATAACATGTCATATTTATAGGAATCATAAAGATGCAACATATAAGGTATGCGCTCTCATAATGATACTCGCTATAACTAACAAATAAATAACGATCAAAAAGATTATAATAACAGGGGATTCATTTTTCTAAGTAATGGACCTACTTAATAATTTTAACATTATTGAATAACAACATTAATTTTACCGTTTTCGCAAAGTAGGTACTCGAATATCATAAAATAATTACAATTTGTAACCAGATAATGAATTTATTATAATCAGACATTTAAATAATTTATTTAGCTCATTGAAAGAAAATATTGTTCGGCATATTGTTATTATTAAATTTTAATATCTGACTGTTTTGTTCAATTAATTAATATTTAATCAAGTCGTATCTATCTAAAGGAATATACAAATATGGAGAAAGGTTTTTTGTATTTTGGAGGAATGGGAATATGTATTTTTAGTCGAAAATAAGTAAATAATGGAAATGATTCATTTCATTTCGTTTCGATTCGTCTCGTTTTGTTTCGTTTCGTTTCCATCAGGTACTTGGAATTTATCAAATAATTTTTTTTTTTTATAATAAACATGACATTGTACATTAAGAGGTTTGACATCAATATTAAAGGTATATATAAAAAAAAATATTATGTATATATTTGAGACAGAGACAATGGAAGGGTACACAGACACATCCAGACCATTGACACTTCTCTTGCGCTTTGTTGTCAATTAGAGGTTTTGCTCTCCAATATGCTAGGGATAATCCCTGTGTTATATTGGATGCAGTCTTTGGTTTTGTAAGTTAAACAACATTATTTTAAAGTGGATTTAGCACAATTGATCATACACTTCCTAACATACATGCACAGGCACTCTCCATACACACGTAATATACTGAACCATATAAAATACACACACAGCACACACACACACAAACACACACACACACACACACACACATACATACAGTAAACAAACAATAAGTTAAAGAAATGAGAAAGAAGTTACTGTGGTGGGTTTGATTCGATGATCCATAGGGTTATTTCCCTTTTGAACCTTTGGTAGTTATTGATATTTTTAATAGAATCTGGGATGGTATTGTAAATAGTGGGAGCTTGATATGAATAGTGTCGCTGAGCAAGGCTAGTTTTTGGATGAGGTATATGGTAGTTTAAGTGAGATGACGTACGTGTAGATCTTGTTTGTTGTGATCGTGTTTTATCGGTGTCTTTAAATGTAAAGTAGCAAATAAGGCATTTAGTGTAGAGTTGATGTAGAGTTAGGACTTTGAAGTTTTCAAAAAGGTTTCGAGTAGGGAATCTTATAGGGCGGGACAAAATAATTTTGATTACAAGTTTTTGACTCTTGTAAAGGGAATTTAATATTGAATTTGCGCAGTTGCCCCAAATAAGAATGCCATAAGTAATGATGGATTGACATAGTGCGTAGTAAATAGTTTTGATAGTTCGATGGTCGACAATATTTCTTATACTCCTGAAGATATATACCAACTGACGTGTTCTTTTAGTGACATGTTCTATATGTTTATCCCATCTAAGTGATGAGTCTATAGTTACTCCCAAACATTTGATAGAGTCTGCTCTCTCTAGAGGTAAACAGTGACAAGGTACACCATTATGACAGTCATGAATAGTTAGTGTATGATTGGCCGATAGTAGAGGTCTATTTTTTATGCCAAATGTAAGATATTTGGTCTTTGTCACGTTAAGGGTCAAAAGGTTATACTCTAGCCAAGTTTTTACTTTAAAAACCTCTCTTTGCGCAATAGTAAAGACATTATCCCAAGTATCTCCGTGAAAAATCAATGAAGTGTCATCAGCAAATGAAATAATCCTTCCCTCAATTTCCATATCGCATAATTGATTTATGTAAATGAGGAATAGGATAGGACCCAAAACACTGCCCTGTGGAACTCCATAGTTAATATCTAGAGAGGATGAATGATGATTTTTGAGTTTAGTAGTCTGTGTTCTATTTTTTAGGTATGTGGTAAACCAATTCAGAGAGCTGGATTTAATTCCAATCTGAGAAAGCCTACCCAATAAAATGGAATGTGAGACTGTATCAAAAGCTTTTGATAGGTCAAGGAATACTGTCAAACATTTTTTCCCTTTGTCTACAGAATTGTAAATTGATTTTGTTAAGTGCAATAGAGCAGTTTCTGTACTCATATTTTTGCGAAAACCGAATTGGTTGTTGGATAGCAATTGATTTTTATCTAAAAAGTTGACCAATCTAGTTTTTACAACTTTTTCGAATACCTTTGAGACAGTGCTTAAAAGTGATATGGGGCGATAATTCTGAATTTCATCCGTAGCTCCATGTTTATGGATGGGAATTATAATAGAGTTTTTGAGAGCATCTGGAAATATACCAGTTTTTAGGCTAAGATTTATTATGTGGACCAGCGGTTTAGCAATATATCGGTAGTTATTTTTAATAACGTGTGAAGGAATACCATCAATGCCTGGTGCACTATTTGATTTGAGACTTTTTATTATGTTAATAATTTCTAATTCACAGGTTGGCTCAAATATCAATTGTGCATTTGTTAATGAAGGTAAATTATGAATTTTCTGTACTAGTTCAGCTTCGGAGCAATTAATTTGATTTAGAATTTTGTCAGCAAGTTTGTTTCCAACATTGTTGTAGTAAGTGTTTATGTGTTCCAATATCTTCTCAGGTTGGTTATCAAAGTCTACAGTTCTTCCATCTATTTTTAGCGTAGTGGGGGATTGATTAGCAGTATGTGGGCTATTAATTTCTTTAATGACTTTCCATGTTTCTTTTTTGTCAAAGTTAGCTTCAATAATTTTTGATCTATAGTAATTTTCTTTTGTTTTTTTAATCAAGGAGTTACAGATGTTACGGTAACGTTTGTAGAAGGTAGTGGTTTGGGGATTGTTTAACCTTAACATTTCTCTATGGAGTTTATTTCTCTTTCTGATACAGAATAGTAATCCATCTGTAATCCAAGGCTTAATTTTTATGTGGCTATTTTTCGATACGATTTTCACTTCGGTTGCTTTGTTTATATGATAGGATAGAGTCCTAATAAAGTTATTCGTTGCATAGTTTACTTCATTCGATGAAAGTATCTCATTCCATCTTTCATTCCTTATATTTTGTTCGAGTTCAGGAATATTTATTTTCTCAATAACTCTACTGATCTTTTTTGTCGAAGATTTTTTGCCAGAAAAGGCAATTATTGTACTGTAGTGATCAGTTATTGCTGTTTGATACACCATCGATATTACATGGTTATTTGTTCTCATCATTATGTGGTCAATACAAGAGCTAGAGGAGTTAGTCACACGCGTTGGTGTATTAATATATGATACAAGACCATAGTAAGCCATAAGTTCTAAGTAAGTAGTTTGGTTGGGAGAGGAGTAATTCAGAATATCGATGTTGATATCCCCAATTAGATAGATATCGTCAGCTGGTCGAACCCTAGAGAGAGCAGAATTCAACGAGTCTACAAATTCACGAGAGTCTTGATATTGTGGTGACCTATAGACAGCAAGGATTATAGTTGTGGGAAGTTCGATTTTCAGACAAGAAGCTTGGGAGATGTTAATTTCTGAGACATTTGGAAATAGAGAATTTTTAAGATAGACAATGACTCCATCCGCTTGAGTTGAACAGTTTTTAGTAAAGAATTGTGTATGGTTAATAAAATGGTTTGGAGGTGTTTTATCTTTGATCCAGCATTCAGTTAATATTATAATGTCAAAGTCATTGCCCAAATCACATATGTGGACTAAAAATTCGTCAATATTTTTAAAATAGCTTCTTATGTTCATTGCATAAATTTTGAGCTTGTTGTGATTTAAGGTCAGTTTTTTATAATCCGCAGGAGTTTTAATAACATGATTAACGATACTTATGTGCTCACTCATGTCATTTTCAATAAAATCAGCCATAATGGAGTTTACAGGAGTATGAATCAAGATGAATTAATGAATACCAAATATGAAAAAGAGTATGTTTACACAGTCGTACATCCAAACTTATAGTATCACATACGCAGACCAGAAAAAATAATAATAAATAGAACGAAAAACATGCACAAACACACACCCGCATACACAAAGACAGACAGACACAGATACAGATATATACAAATTCAATTTTCAAACAATATAAAAAACAGTATGCAAACATAGATTTATAATGTATATGAGATTGCTGATTCCTTAAGTTTAGTCAGATCTTCTGTTTTAGGTCATCAAGTTTATTAATAATAACTACTTTGGAGTTATCATTTTCTCTTATGAAGATTCTTCCGTTTTTGACCCAAACAAATTTTATGTTGTTATTTTTGGCGAAAGATTTTGTTTGTGACAGTAGAAATTTGCGACGCTGAGATAGATGTTCGGAGATATATATTGTTTTCGCTTCACCCGGAATACCGATGTCAGATGCGGATATTTTTTTTGTTGTTTTGCTTCCATCACTTACTGCATTTTTACAGAATGTCCTGTGTAAAGATAAGAATTGGTCTCTCAGCTTTGTAGATTTCATGGTGACAATTATAGGTCCTGGATAAGCACTTTGTGGCATCGTTTTCTTGACTCGGTAGATGTCGCTTATATCACCATTATCTATTTCGTAAGTGAATTTTATAATTCTTGAGATATTTTTGAATATATCTTTTATATTTTCCTTGGGCGTTTCTGTGCATCCTCTAATTTCGATGTTATTTTTAAGATTTATATATTGTAGTTGATCAAGTTTTGAATCGTGATTTTCAAGTGTATTTTTAAGCAGATTATTTGTGGACTTAAGTTGGTCAATTTCCGTGCGAAAGTTTTTTGCTTGTAATTCTAATGAAGTTACCCTTTTTTGCATGTCGTCGTATTGCGCGGAGATGAATTTTAGAGTTTCTAAGATATTTTTGTTTTGTTCTAATATTTCTGTATGTTTTTTATAATTTTCATCTATTTTGTGTTGAATTATTTCGAACATGTTATTGTCATTATGATTATTAATTACATTTACTGGCAACACAGTACTAATAGGTATGCGTCTGCGCAGATAGCTCTTGGTTATGGTGTTTGACCGGTGTAGATGACTTGCTATCTCTTTCAGACGGCTTGTTTATAATTTTTACAGTTGATCTACAAGTTATACAGTTAAAAGTGTCCAGAGCCTGATTATTCATTTTTTTAAATGTCCTTACTGACATTCCTGCACAAGAGTAGTGAAAGTTTTCTAAACATGTACTACATTTAATCTGTTCGTCTGGTAAAACATCATTAGAGCATCTCTTGCATTTTGACATCTTGTCGGCCATTGTATTGCAACTATTTATTTATGTGCGTTTCCGATGAAGAATTTGTGAATGTGATGCTTTTAAACAGTTCTCAGATACAGATAATATATATCTAAGAGTAATGTAGTGATATATGATTACTTTAAAATGATTCAAAGGTAGGTAATGTGTTATTTTTTACCTTATAGGTAGTACGTAGTCACTTGTCAAAAGCAATTTTGCAAATTGCATCCAAATCGACGAGCAAAAAGTGATATTTGCGTATTTATGTTATCAGTTGTTGTTCACTATATTATAATAAATTAATTATTGAACTTTTTTCAAAATGTAGTTACTTTAGTAAATATTAAAAGCAGAGTCGCTAATTTTGACCGTACTTCAAACAACGGAAGCGGAAGTATCAATTGCTTTTTAGGAAAATTGCTTTGTAGGAAAATATCTAGGTTTTTTGAGAATAAATTTAATGATTAATAACTTTTGTGTTATTTTTAGCGATTGTAAGTTAGTCTTGTATGTATCACCCCAACCAATAATTACATATTGTAACAGAGATTGTACAAGAGCATAGTATACCTACTGTCTTTATTGTTTGTACATTCAGTATATTACGCAATAATTCCATATTGTAACAGAGATTGTACAAGAGCATAGTATACCTACTGTCTTTATTGTTTGTACATTCAGTATATTACGCAATAATTCCATATTGTAACAGAGATTGTACAAGAGCATAGTATACCTACTGTCTTTATTGTTTGTACATTCAGTATATTACGCAATAATTCCATATTGTAACAGAGATTGTACAAGAGCATAGTATACCTACTGTCTTTATTGTTTGTACATTCAGTATATTACGGAATAATTCCATATTGTAACAGAGATTGTACAAGAGCATAGTATACCTACTGTCTTTATTGTTTGTACATTCAGTATATTACGCAATAATTCCATATTGTAACAGAGATTGTACAAGAGCATAGTATACCTACTGTCTTTATTGTTTGTACATTCAGTATATTACGCAATAATTCCATATTGTAACAGAGATTGTACAAGAGCATAGTATACCTACTGTCTTTATTGTTTGTACATTCAGTATATTACGCAATAATTCCATATTGTAACAGAGATTGTACAAGAGCATAGTATACCTACTGTCTTTATTGTTTGTACATTCAGTATATTACGCAATAATTCCATATTGTAACAGAGATTGTACAAGAGCATAGTATACCTACTGTCTTTATTGTTTGTACATTCAGTATATTACGCAATAATTCCATATTGTAACAGAGATTGTACAAGAGCATAGTATACCTACTGTCTATAGTGTTTGTACATTCAGTATATTACGCAATAATTCCATATTGTAACAGAGATTGTACAAGAGCATAGTATACCTACTGTCTTTATTGTTTGTACATTCAGTATATTACGCAATAATTCCATATTGTAACAGAGATTGTACAAGAGCATAGTATACCTACTGTCTTTATTGTTTGTACATTCAGTATATTACGCAATAATTCCATATTGTAACAGAGATTGTACAAGAGCATAGTATACCTACTGTCTTTATTGTTTGTACATTCAGTATATTACGCAATAATTCCATATTGTAACAGAGATTGTACAAGAGCATAGTATACCTACTGTCTTTATTGTTTGTACATTCAGTATATTACGCAATAATTCCATATTGTAACAGAGATTGTACAAGAGCATAGTATACCTACTGTCTTTATTGTTTGTACATTCAGTATATTACGCAATAATTCCATATTGTAACAGAGATTGTACAAGAGCATAGTATACCTACTGTCTTTATTGTTTGTACATTCAGTATATTACGCAATAATTCCATATTGTAACAGAGATTGTACAAGAGCATAGTATACCTACTGTCTTTATTGTTTGTACATTCAGTATATTACGCAATAATTCCATATTGTAACAGAGATTGTACAAGAGCATAGTATACCTACTGTCTATAGTGTTTGTACATTCAGTATATTACGCAATAATTCCATATTGTAACAGAGATTGTACAAGAGCATAGTATACCTACTGTCTTTATTGTTTGTACATTCAGTATATTACGCAATAATTCCATATTGTAACAGAGATTGTACAAGAGCATAGTATACCTACTGTCTTTATTGTTTGTACATTCAGTATATTACGCAATAATTCCATATTGTAACAGAGATTGTACAAGAGCATAGTATACCTACTGTCTTTATTGTTTGTACATTCAGTATATTACGCAATAATTCCATATTGTAACAGAGATTGTACAAGAGCATAGTATACCTACTGTCTTTATTGTTTGTACATTCAGTATATTACGGAATAATTCCATATTGTAACAGAGATTGTACAAGAGCATAGTATACCTACTGTCTTTATTGTTTGTACATTCAGTATATTACGCAATAATTCCATATTGTAACAGAGATTGTACAAGAGCATAGTATACCTACTGTCTTTATTGTTTGTACATTCAGTATATTACGCAATAATTCCATATTGTAACAGAGATTGTACAAGAGCATAGTATACCTACTGTCTTTATTGTTTGTACATTCAGTATATTACGCAATAATTCCATATTGTAACAGAGATTGTACAAGAGCATAGTATACCTACTGTCTTTATTGTTTGTACATTCAGTATATTACGCAATAATTCCATATTGTAACAGAGATTGTACAAGAGCATAGTATACCTACTGTCTTTATTGTTTGTACATTCAGTATATTACGCAATAATTCCATATTGTAACAGAGATTGTACAAGAGCATAGTATACCTACTGTCTTTATTGTTTGTACATTCAGTATATTACGCAATAATTCCATATTGTAACAGAGATTGTACAAGAGCATAGTATACCTACTGTCTTTATTGTTTGTACATTCAGTATATTACGCAATAATTCCATATTGTAACAGAGATTGTACAAGAGCATAGTATACCTACTGTCTTTATTGTTTGTACATTCAGTATATTACGCAATAATTCCATATTGTAACAGAGATTGTACAAGAGCATAGTATACCTACTGTCTTTATTGTTTGTACATTCAGTATATTACGCAATAATTCCATATTGTAACAGAGATTGTACAAGAGCATAGTATACCTACTGTCTTTATTGTTTGTACATTCAGTATATTACGCAATAATTCCATATTGTAACAGAGATTGTACAAGAGCATAGTATACCTACTGTCTTTATTGTTTGTACATTCAGTATATTACGCAATAATTCCATATTGTAACAGAGATTGTACAAGAGCATAGTATACCTACTGTCTTTATTGTTTGTACATTCAGTATATTACGCAATAATTCCATATTGTAACAGAGATTGTACAAGAGCATAGTATACCTACTGTCTTTATTGTTTGTACATTCAGTATATTACGCAATAATTCCATATTGTAACAGAGATTGTACAAGAGCATAGTATACCTACTGTCTTTATTGTTTGTACATTCAGTATATTACGCAATAATTCCATATTGTAACAGAGATTGTACAAGAGCATAGTATACCTACTGTCTTTATTGTTTGTACATTCAGTATATTACGCAATAATTCCATATTGTAACAGAGATTGTACAAGAGCATAGTATACCTACTGTCTTTATTGTTTGTACATTCAGTATATTACGCAATAATTCCATATTGTAACAGAGATTGTACAAGAGCATAGTATACCTACTGTCTTTATTGTTTGTACATTCAGTATATTACGGAATAATTCCATATTGTAACAGAGATTGTACAAGAGCATATTATACCTACTGTCTTTATTGTTTGTACATTCAGTATATTACGCAATAATTCCATATTGTAACAGAGATTGTACAAGAGCATAGTATACCTACTGTCTTTATTGTTTGTACATTCAGTATATTACGCAATAATTCCATATTGTAACAGAGATTGTACAAGAGCATAGTATACCTACTGTCTTTATTGTTTGTACATTCAGTATATTACGCAATAATTCCATATTGTAACAGAGATTGTACAAGAGCATAGTATACCTACTGTCTTTATTGTTTGTACATTCAGTATATTACGCAATAATTCCATATTGTAACAGAGATTGTACAAGAGCATAGTATACCTACTGTCTTTATTGTTTGTACATTCAGTATATTACGCAATAATTCCATATTGTAACAGAGATTGTACAAGAGCATAGTATACCTACTGTCTATAGTGTTTGTACATTCAGTATATTACGCAATAATTCCATATTGTAACAGAGATTGTACAAGAGCATAGTATACCTACTGTCTTTATTGTTTGTACATTCAGTATATTACGCAATAATTCCATATTGTAACAGAGATTGTACAAGAGCATAGTATACCTACTGTCTTTATTGTTTGTACATTCAGTATATTACGCAATAATTCCATATTGTAACAGAGATTGTACAAGAGCATAGTATACCTACTGTCTTTATTGTTTGTACATTCAGTATATTACGCAATAATTCCATATTGTAACAGGAAAAAAATAACTTTGATAGTTTGAGTATTAATGAAGCAAAATATACTTTAACTTTTTAATAATGTTCTGCATAAATTCTTGTAGACAAAAAATGACATACCCCATTATTTGTCTACAAGAATTTAAAGTTAAAGACATTTTGTTTTCTATATAAAACATGTAGGTATGTATGTCAGGATATGATAATAGACAGTCTTTTTTTCTTACCCAGAATATAAAAAAAGGATGGTGGTATGTATGTATGTATGTACGTTTGGATATAAAGTATCAAACTATTGATTCCCCGAAGATATTGTGTAGTGTATACTGCCCTACAAATTGTATGAAACGATGTCGTCACTAAATTAAATTAAAAGAAGGAAGAGGCAGTTTAAATCAAAGATGCGTGTACGAAGGAACATTTTGTATGGCGTAGTGGACTTTTTGCATGCTAAAAACACCAACTTAGAGGCTTCGCAGCATATATGTTCCCTTACATGGATTTACTCAGAATTCGGAGTAGAACATTTTATGTGAGTTTTGTGTGTCTCTCTCTGTGTGTGTGTGTTTGTGTGTGTGTGTGTGTGTGTGTGTGTGTGTGAGGGTGTGCGTGCGTACAAAGAATTGTGAATTTTTGTTTCAGTCAGGGGTTATCAACTTTTGAAATTTTGGTTTATTTTTCCATGTATCTCAAAAACCATAAAAGCTAGAACGCTGAAGTTTGGTATAAACATAAAAAAATACAAAATCTCAAATTTGTTTTTTCAAAAAAATTCCAGGGTTTCTCAAACATTATTTGTAAAGAAAAATATTTTTTTTATGATAAAAATATGAGTTTAACTGCATATATTTCATTTTTTTTTAAATATCAAAAAAAGCCGACACCCCAAATAGATACCTAATATAAAATCGCATTTTTTTTATTTACACCACTTACAAGGACTAACGTCGAAGGGTCTCGAGGACGACTTATGTTCTTTTATTTCGAAAATTAATGTTTAACTAAAAAAATGAAAACAAATACAATTTTATTTAAAACAAATACATGCTTGAATAAATAAATAAATAATTAATAAGCAGATTCGTTAAAAAATCGTAGAGAAGTGGTATATGTACGCGTTAAAGAATTCGCGGAGATACCTGTGTAGGTATATGCGCAAGCCCGGCATATTAGGCTTAATTGGAATCATATGTGGGAAAATTAAATATGAAGGGAAAACGTATTGATCTATATATAGATGGACAGGGAGTTCCAGAAATGTATTAATAACCCTTGATAAATAAATATTGAATATCAGCTATGTCCTGTCGACTAATATTACAGAATTATCGATGAAGTTTTTATTTGGTAGAATTCCATTATAATTTATATCTATAATTAAAAGTAAAGACTTTTTGATTCTACATTAATTTTATTGTGCGCGATAGGCCTAGTTATAAGCTAGTTAATGCATAAGCTAGTCATAAGCTAGTTAATGCCCTAACAAGGCGAAATAGGCCTATCGCGCAGAATAAAATTAATGTAGAATCAAAAAGTCTTCACTTTTAATTATAGATATAATATTATAGAGTTACCAATTTGTGTTAAAGAATGTTGATGAATTTTTCTTCTTTTTTTATTGAATTTATTGTTCTTTGCCTATCCTTTTTACTCCTCACTAACCCAAGGGGATATAGTGGGGAATTATGATTTCGTAATATTTAATGTTATTTTTCAATTGCTGATTATCAACTATTATCATGCTGAGATTGTATTCTGAAAGTTTCGTCACAATGTATCTGTGTGTGTGCTGTGTGCTATGTACGGCGTGTTCATTGTACTTTAGAGATTCAAGACTATTCGCAAAGTTTTGCAAAATTTGTATATCTATTACTCACTAAGACCCCATTAGATTTTGAAGGATATCTGCTAGAAAGGCTCATCACATTCATAAAATGGAATTGAAGAATTATCAAGTTTTCATAATAAAATATTTAAATAAAAAATAAGTGAAAAAAACTCATTTCATGAAAATGCTGAAAATTTTCCATACAAAATTTGAATACCTACTTAATGGAGTGACTTGTTAGTGAGGAGTTAAGCGTTGGCCACAACCCAATCGTTTTGCTATGATGTGTTTTTAATTTTTTTTTATTATTTCTAATGTATATATATAAAACGTGTAAAGTTTATTTTCGTTTTTATTATTTTGTTAATGTACAATGTACATATATCTTATTTTGTCATACTTTGTTATCTAGTTGGTTGCAAAAAATTGCCTAATGGCAACAAGCCCGCCAGTGTGCATTATATTTGTTTATATTATATACAAAAAGATAAATAAATGTACTATTTAGCATTGAAAACCTAAGCAGAAGTTACATACATTACATACTATCACGGCATATCCCACAATGTGGGGTAATCAGCGACAGGTGTGCGCGTGTGCATAACCGTATAAAAGGAAATACGACACATGCGTGTATTACACACTAGTCTCTTCTCACCTAAAAAGACAACATTCATAATGGGTGTCGAACCTCATTGCTGAAATTTGAGAGATGCTAATTTGCCTTATGTATTTTCGATTAACCGGCTCTTACGCGACATACGTGGAAGCACTATTCAAAGGCGGTGCCTCACAGCAAAGAAAAAGTTAACTCAAATACACAGGAATCCATTATTCATACATATTTTGGACAATTACATAATAACTTAGTAAACGCCGCTGATAAATGAACAAAAATCATAAAGTTACTTCTTAAAAAAAGAAGACAAAAAATGTACCAACTTGATTGTAAAATCAAATGTGCTGATATAAGACAAGGTCTGTGAACTAAATATAATATTAAACGAGTGGGTCGTGGCCAACGCTAAACTCCTCACATACAAGTCATTCTATAAAGTATTCAAAAATTTGTATAGAAAATATTCAGCTTTTTCACGAAATGAGTTTGATACATATTTTTTATTTAAATATATTATTATGAAAACAATGCCATTTTATGAAAGTGATGTGCCCTTTTACCAATTTGAAAATATTTTTTTTCAAATTATAAGTTTCCTGATTTTGGGGTCACTTTGAAATATTTGACAGTTAAAAAAATTGAGAAGCGCCATTCAGATATCCTTCAAAATCTAATGGGGTCTATCTGAGTATAAGATATACAATTTTTCAAGATTTGAATAGAATCGAATAAGTAGGTACTTTAGTCCATATAATCGATAAAGTAAAATGAACACGCCGTACATAGCACACAGCACACTGCACACATCACACACACAGATACATTGTGATGAAACATTCAGAATACAATCCCAGCATGATACTAGTTGATAATCTGCAAAGAAAAAAATAGCCTCAAAAATTGCGAAATCAAAACTCCCCACTATATCCCCTTGGTTAAGTGAGGAGTAAAAATGAATGTAATATATATGGACTCTGAAAGACTTACTATTGCCTTCTCAGACTAACGATTCTTTCTACTGAGACTGCCATGTATTAAAATTATGTGAAAGGTAGGATTTTATTTTATGTCCATAGATTGATCCATGGACATAAAATAAAATATTAAAATATTTTTTTCGCTACTTTGTGTTAAAATAAAAAGAATATTAGGAGGATTACATGAAAATTCTTCGAAACACAATTGTTCGAATGCGCAATTGTACGAATAACAATTTTTCGAAAATCAGTTATCAGAATGACAATTGTCCGAAAGCAAATTATTCGAACTAACATTTGTTGGAAAACCAATTAACCGAATTTAATATATTTTTGTGTCATTATGTTGCCTCCTTTGACATATTTGTTGCCAGTAAAATATATTCGATGAAGATTATTATTACTTGTTGTATTATTGTTGGGTACGTATGTTTGCACATTTTTAATAACTGATGTTTGACAGCGCGGGATAGCCTAGTTTGTACACCAGTTTATGTTTATTTGGTATTCACACCAATTTAGTTATTTTATTTTAATATTATACTTACTTTTTTTAATATATAATGCAACTGGCTCACGCCAGTCGCAATTATAACTACAAACAAACCTAACCAACCTATTTTTACCAAAGTTTTGTAGGTTTTGGTTTAAAAAATAGGTGTACATCCTAGGATATCTGACAGCGCGGTGCGTCGCCATGTTGTTTATTCCATAGATTTTTATTATACATAATATACTATGTAGATGTAGTACTCCGTGCAAAAAGTGTGTCATTTGTTTTCGATTCATACAAAATTTGCTAACTACGACATCTAGTATATTATAATAAAAATCTATGGTTTATTCCTCTCACAATACTACCAACATGTCGTCATGAAAATTCGAACAATTGTAAATTCTGATAATTGTGTGTTCGGAAAATTGTTTTTCGAAAAAATGTGATTCGAATAATTGCCATTCGTAAAATTGATTTTCGTAAAATTGAGCATTCGAATAATTGTTTTTCGAATAATTTTCCTGTCACCATTAGGAGGCGGTTCTCTCTGTCTAACTCACTATTATTATCACGTTGTTTAAATCTGTTCATCCCCTTCTACCACCCGTTCTCCTTATGGGGGCTAATAACGGCCCCCTGTGAAACTCTGAAAGAACAAACAAAGAGTCCTTAACTTATTGCGTCAGTTATCATAAAGGACAAGTATTTGAATTATATTAAATGCTCGAGACAACGTGTCCAATTTATAGTTGAATCACGTAACAATCTCAAGACTAGACAGACAATATTATTTCATATATCTCTGTTGTTAGTTCAAAAACTTCTTACATAGTCAAATTATTTTATTTAACATATTTAGAATTGTCATATTATTTAACATTTTCATAAATCTGAGATAGTATCTTCAAATTTATTACATAACCTCGACGAGACTAGACTGTCACATCAAAACTGTTTCAAATCTGGGATCTTTATCTGTAAGAAATACAGTATTTCATAGAATTACATAACAAATCAACAGATGATGAATCGAGTATGACTTAAAATAAGTTTAAAAACTGTATTTGGTCTAAATTGACTCCATAAGTTAAATTGACCCCATGTCGATATATTAAAAGATAAATTACATTTAATTAATTTAATTTTATCATGGCAATTTTCCGCCGAATAATATTTCACAGGAGACCCATAGGTTGTACCTATTTACATTTTTATTTTAAACTAACGTTCAATTGCATCATAATACTTAATAATTGTTTACTCCTCACTAACCCAAAGGGATATAGTCGGGAGTTATGATTTCGCAATTTTTAAAGGTATTTTTAAATTGCAGATTCTTGTAGAAAAATAATGGCATACCCCGATTTTCAACGTTTATCTTATATTTTTAATAAAATATAAGGTGTAGTTCAACATATTTTTTACTCCTCACTAACACAAGGTGATATAGTGGGGAGTTATGATTTCGCAATTTTTGAGACTATTTTTTTCTTTGCAGATTATCAACTAGTATCATGCTGGGATTGTATTCTGAAAGTTTCATCACAATGTGTCTGTGTGTGTGCTATGTGCTGTGTTACTTTATCGATTAAAGACTGAAGTACTCATTCGATTCTTTTCCAATTTTGCAAATATAAATATCTCGTACTCGCTTAAACCCTATTAGATTTTGGAGGATATCTCAATAGTGCTTCTCAATTTTTTAAATGTCAAATATTTCAAAGTGACCCCAAGTTCCGGAAACTTAAAATTTGAAATTTTTATTTCCAAATCGGTAAAAAGGCACATCACATTCATAAAATGGCATTGAAGAGTAATCAAGTTATCGTAATAAAATATTTAAATAAAAAATAATTTAACAAACTCATTTCATGAAAATGCTGAATATTTTCCATTCAAAATTTGAAAACTTTATAGAATGACTTGGCGTTGGCCACAACCCACTCGTTTTTTTTTAAAGTAACTAAACTATATAAAAGTAACTATTCTACACAATGAGATTTTAATCAATTGTATTGTATTGTACACAAATTAGTAAAGTAAAGTGAATCGGAGTCATCATGATATGCATATAAATATTGTGTATGTAGGTAACTTGTCATTTTTATTTGTTTTGACTAAAATGGCAATGGGCATATTGCAAGACAGAGGGATAATAATAGATGGACACCCAGATTTCTGAATCGGAGACTATCATAATAGAAGAAGTGTAGGGAGACCACAGTGGGGATGGACTGACGATATTGTCGAACTGGCGGGACATGGGTGGAAGCAGAGTGCACAGGATAGAAAACCCAGGAAGAGGCCGATATCCAGTAGTGGAGTGAAAGGGGCTAAAAAGAAGAAGATATATTATATAGTGTATATCATCAGGGTATTTATAGGACATCAAGAGGTTGTATCTTGCGATCGCGGGGAGCTCCTGGATGATGAACATTTTATTGATCTCATTTTCTTTGCCTAAACATGGAACATATGTGTAATCATGAGGACATTAGATGTAGCTAATAACATGAAAATTGCAGCAGAAGCAGTTGCCATTTTATTAGCTTCATTGGAATAAAATGGGATTGGAACAAGAAAGATGAACTTTGACATGGAATTATTAATAATTGTGTGTCTTAGCACAAAAACATATGTGTGGAGCATACTGATGTATGGCTGAGAGACATGGTGTCTTACCGAAAGAGGCAGAAGTAGACTTGAGGCTTTCGAGATGTGGTGTTACAGAAGAATACTGGGAATTTCCTGGAGGGACCACATCACGAATGCCGAGGTTCTCAACAGAGTTGAAGAAGGCAGACACCTAATCAATACCATCTCCGAGAGACGTGCTCGCTGGATTGGTCACATCTTGCGCCACGAGGGACTCCTACATGACCTAATGGAGGGAATGGTTGAGGGTACAAACCACAGGGGGCGCCCCCGACGGGAATATTTGGCCCAGGTGTGCGAGGACATGAACTGTGCCACATATGTTGAGCTGAAGAGGGCTGCACAGGATAGAGAAAAGTGGAAAGCGAGATGTAGACTTCTTCTGCAAACCAATCCATAGGATTGAGACTTTTGATGAAGATCTTAGCACTTGATTTTTGAAATCTCGAATTATAATCATTAAATATAATGCTTCAGAAAAGCAGTTTTGAACTTTAGTTATTTTACAAATAAATGAAAGCATCAACTTGTATTTCAGCAAATACATGCAATAAAATACACGTATCGTAAAAAATAAGAAATGTCTACCCAGAACTACTTTATCCTTCATATACATCTCATATAGTACTATTGAAGTCTCATTGTTTGACTTTCATTGTGCATTCATTCAGCGACAAACCACTTATGTACATAAAACATACATGTATGTATATATTATTATCTTGTCAATTACAGTATTACACCTATCGTTTTCTTTTGTTATAATAATTCCTTTTATGCAGTGTAAGTTTACTTTAAACTAATGGAAAAGTCAAAAATAAATATCTATCTGTTGCAGTAAATCTATGACTCTGAATATGTATGTATTTGAGGGGGCGACTCCTGCTAACGTTTTTATTTTTCAATTTAATATACGTTTTGAAAAAAATAATTTAGATAGTTTGGGTACCTATGGGATGAAGAAAAAGATACTTTAACTTTTTGATAATGTTCTGTATAAATTCTTGTAGAAAAATAATGGCATACCCATGCAGATTTTCAACGTTTATCTTATATTTTTTAACAGATTTTTAATTATCTCAATAGAGACGAAGTTGGAATATTTACTGTAGGAGAACCGGGAAATCAAGGCACCTACAGGGCTTACGACCTGTCATCGGCTGGTTTACGTGATCACTTTATGCGCTTGCGCAATGTTCACCAATTATGCCTTTCTAATGAGATCCCTATCAATTCAATTTTTGAAAGTTCTATATATTGCAATACTGAAATCTATCTTATATTTTTAATAAACTATAAGGCGTAGAACATAATATTTTTTTTTTAAATTCAAGATGACAAAAATACCTGGAAAAATATGTGGTGACGTTGCATTATTCACGATTTGAAAGATTTGTTTTTAAATTGCAATTTTCGTGGCGCTAATAATGATTTATTACGTTTTTCTATTTTAATTTTAATACTCCCTTAGACGCCCACCGCCCCAAATGTGGGGCGGTTATTTTTTTCCAAACGTGTGAAATACATAAATTTATAATCTTTAATTTATAAAAGGTTTAAAAATACAACAGTTGCTGAAAAAACTATAAAAATAAATGTTGGGCATATATAGGCTAACTTTGACACTTACTGGCATAATATTAAGAGTGTTTGGAGTAGGATTATTATTACCTACCTTGAATAGGAAAATGCCGCAATGATTTGTATGTACATATGTATGAAGCGTAAATTAAAGAATATGTATGTTTTCCTATTCAAAATATTTTGTTAAATTTGTTTTATTTCAGAGTCATTGATCCAAGCTTAGTTTTATGACTATGTATAGATTTCGCCAAATATCTTGAACCAGACTTCCGGGTGCGCAGAGCGCAAATTTGTGTCTTTTTTCTTCGTTTGTATACGTGCAAATCGATCCCCTACTCGGCGAAGTGGCTCTAGATATTTGGCGACAACTATAGATACCTATTTATAAAGAATTCGATGATTTTTTTATGTTCATACTAAAAACATAATAGGAAGAAACTAACCTATTAATTACCTGCATAATAATAACCAGTTATATAATAATCAATAATTATGTATATTATATAATGACATACGAATCACTTTTTTCCGTATAAATTCTTCAATAACCAATGATGTGTCGAATTTGAAACATGTATCGGAAATTATATTTAAAACTGAAATTATGTATGTCCGGTATTGTTTTTAACAACGAAGTTACCGGAGTAATGTGTTATACATCAGGTAAGAGAGTTCTTTGTAATGAATCATTTCCTCATACATTGTTTGGTAGATCAGTATAACATATGTAGGTATTGTACATATATACCGGTAATACAAAGAGTGTCATTGAAAATGAAAGTTATTGCGTGGAGATTGGAAGGGAAATTGAGAACATAATAATGATAAACTCCGTTTCGTTTGTTTTTAATTTATTCATATAATCTTCGTTTATAGAAATATGTACAATTTTTACAAAGATACATCAACATCCATACAAGAGATTGATGTTACATCCGTATGTAGGCGTGACGCTTCCATTTGTAGTCATGAACCTGATTATTACTTTCAATGAAAATAATCAATCAGGGTTCAAGTTTTAAATGCAGTCTTCTTTCGTGATCTTGAAGCTGTCCATTCATAGACTATTTTGAAACGTCTTCTTCGTTAAAGATTATTTTTGAGTATTTACATCAAATCGAAATGATAATCTAGCTGGACTGATAATCACATTGATTGATTAATAATAATATATCGATCATCTTTCGTGATTCTGACAGACAACTTCAAGTAACAAATTGATTGAGTTTAATTTAATATGGGCCGGAGCCACCTGGTGCTCCGTATTGTGAACTAACACCGCTGCTGATAAATCCACCTGAAGATCCAGAGCCGCTGGAGCCGATGTTGATGCTCGAACTGGAAGATGACGAAGATCCAGATGAACCGATTCCAATACCCAGTCCGGAAGAAATACCGGAAGATCCAGATGCGATACCCAGTGATCCACCGCTGAGGTCCAAAGATCCACCTCCAAGACCGGTTCCGCCGATAGCTCCACCACCGATTCCACCGATTCCACCGATAGCTCCACCACCGATTCCACCGATAGCTCCACCGCCGATTCCAGAGTCCTTCTGGGTTTTGTACTTGATGAAGTAAACCTCTGGCTTGGATGGTTTAGTCGGGGCGAATCCAGCCAGCTGAATGGCTTCCTGTTCGTCGGGTTTCTTGACCAAAACGTAGACGATTGTCTTCTCTTGGACTTGTTGCTGTTGTTGCAGAATTTGAGGTGATACGGATGGAGCAGTAGGTGCCTTAATGAAGATAATCTTGTAGTTCTTACGAGGTGCAACAGCTTGCTGGATGAAGTGCTGTTGTTCTTCGATCGGTTCTGGTGGTGGAACGTGAACGTAGATGTGCTTCTGGATTATTGGGGCGAGGTTTTGGAAAGAGCTCTGAGATACGTGGGACGATCCATGGGAACCGCTAGATTGAAATCCGATGGATGCTCCTACGCTGGATGATCCCACAAAATTGGAGGAGGAGCCGAAGTTTGATGATCCTGAGCCAAAGTTGGATGATGATCCTGAACCGAAACCGGATGAAGATCCTGAACCGAAACCACCGGATGATGAACCGAAGCTACCTCCTACAAAGCCGCTCGATCCAGATCCAGATCCTCCGAAGCTGCCTGATGATCCACTCGGTCTTGGAGCTTGGTAGCTATAACCGGCTTCAGGCCTGGCATGAGCCAGCGCCACGAAAGCCAATATCTGTAAGGTAGTCAAATCCAATAGTGAGAGACGTCAAATGCATAAAAAAAATATAATTCAGATTCAAAACTATAGGTAGCTAATCTCAAAACAAGCTCGAATAAAAATACATTATTGTATGAACAATATTCAGCAATTACTCATTTTAATCCTTAAAATACATATACACATATATTTTCGAAAAATAAAGTGTGTGAATTGTGATTAATTTAACTTTTTATATATTTTTTTATTTTGCTAGCGTGAATAATCACGACACTAACTTTTATAGAATCAACTATTAAAACATAAAATAACTTTACTATCTTTATAAATATTCATTGATATATAGAATTGTATGTCAATAGTATTTTTATGGAAATCATATTGGTTAAACAGAAATGCAAAATACTCTCATTATGGATGGAATGATAAAAAATTAGAGAAATCCTAGGCAAATTCTACTTAAAAATTGTAAATTCATAGTTCACCAAATTAAAAAGAGTGTGGAATCAAGGATGGAATAGATTTTTATGTTGAATGAATAGAAATTTAATTTAGTTGTAATCTTGTTAGAAATAATATCTTTAATATATGCAACCGAACAAATCAATCAAATTGGCAATTTACCGAAGTAAATTGCCAATTTGATTGACATTTTTTTCTGTGTATCCATTCCATCTATTTGTCTCATTTATAATAAATTAATTAACCTGACATTCTTCTCCTAATTTTTAATCACGTCAAATATATTGTTTTAAAACACATTCGTCTAAGAGACGGATTTTCCACTATGTAAATAAATCATACATTCTTGCTTCTTTTACAAAGTCTCAATGTCATACATTGATTTCAGGCACAACGACGATAATTAATTTCTTCTAAGTGAGAATATGTATAGATAATTTGCGTGTGCTTTGACTTTAAAAGTAAAATTTGTTCAGTGCGTTTCGTAACATCGCGTTTCATTTGTGGATGTTTAAGAAATTCTACAAAATATCTGTACCTTTCAAATTTCCATAATGCATCATAATTCAAAACACGTTCATTTTCTTTGTTTGTTTAAATAAAAGAATAATTATTTCTAACAAATTTTACGTAACGGCAATGCCTACCTAACTACCCACTTCTTTAACAAAATATCTATTCAATTATGTATTTCACGCAATCGCACGAAACTTTGTTTAAAACTTTCGATGTACGATAAAAAAGGCAGTGATTAACGAAATTTTTTTTTTTATTTGTACAATTTATAATATTTTTGATTATTTTTAAAGCAATTCATTTCGTGGCAATAGAGTGGTTTGGTTTAAATAGCGACGAATTAATTATTGGTTACAATATATTGAAAAAAAAATATTTTACAGGTCTTATATAGACCATTAATGTCTGGTGTCCGCTTTAATATTTTTTTTGGAAAAGACAAAATTCATAACTATGTAAAACCAAAATGTCATATATTTGGCTTGGTAAAATTGTAAACTGCTAGCACTAGAACAGGGTTACCTAGTTGGGCAGCAGTAATCTTCATAATAGTCTTTGTGATAATGGTGTGAAAAAATAAAATTAATAAATAAAATAAAATGATTGCAGGTATGTACGTTTTATTAGCGATTATATATTTTGTCATATTATAATTTTACTTTTATAACGTTATTCGTTTTTTTTTATTTTTATATCCTTTTTCCTTTTAGGTACATGAGCATAGATGGATATGATCCTTTTAACGTACAAATTGGTCATTTTAATATTAAATTTTCTGTATTTGAATTTGTACAAATTCAATTTTTGTGTTTTGATATACATCGTTTATTTTTGTTTATAGAATTTTTGTATGACACACAAGTGAATTGTTTATATAGACGTATTTTATATCGACCGCCGTGGCACAGTTGGTAAGCCGTTCGGTTTCTGTGCGGGCGTCCTGGGTTCGATTCCCAGCAGAGGAGAAATTTATTCAAATTCATTTCTCATGCAAATATTGCTTCTCTGGGAAGAAAACACTGGTTGTTTGGAAGAAATTGACATACAGCAATAAACTCGCCACTTGCGCAGGGTCCAAGGAAGTGTCCATTATTATTATTATTCAGAATCATACGCCATCAACAATAAACATGTAAAAAATCAATTGACTGTGATATATGTTTTATTTTTATTTTTACAAAAGAATTAAAGTTTGTACCTACGTTAAAATGAATCAATACTCCTTTTGGTATGAAATGATTTTATAAAAAAATAGACATTTAAATTTAATAAGCAAAATAAAGAGGATGATATTTGAATTTTTTATTTTATAAATCAACTTGAAGGCGATTTTTTTTAATGTATTAAAAATCAATAACTTATAATATTTGTCGGCTATTTGTTTATTGCCTATGATTATTAACAATATTGATGATCATAAGTCATCCAAAATATGTGATCATATTCAATAATTAAATATTGATATTTATAATATGATCACAAAAAGCATTAGTTAGATAATTGAAAAAAAAATCCGTTTTTGTTTAAATTTAAAATTGAAACCGACACTATCGAAAAAAAATCACAATTCTAATTTTAAAAATCCGAAAAAAACAAAAAAAACGCACTTTTTTATATTCATAAAAGTCCTTATTTTTCACTTAATTATAAACACCACGTATCTTCGTTGTTGGTTTGATAAAAAAAATCACAATTCACACGCGGTCCCATTTAGGATTTTTCATTGTTATTATATTTATGGATTCCTTACCATAAATCTTTTCATGGTGGTTCTGATGAGCCTCTTGTTCTGATAGCACACAAACTGATGTTTGCAAGGAGACAACGTACCTCTTTATACTAGCCACGATAAATTCCCCACTTTCTCAGACGCAGCCGCCATACTTCACCGTAGAAAGACATCGAAAAATTTCTTACCTTCGCATCGATATTGAGATGAATCTATTAGACAGCGAGCCCAAGTCGAAAAACGTAAACTAAAACTACGAACAAATAAATTGGACACTTAGCTTTTGCTCGTCACCTTTTACACTCGTGGCGATTTTTTTTCATCCGTATCTCGGTGAAAGATCAAATGTCTTTTACAACGGATTAAAACGAACGATATCGTTATTAGGAGATTTCCAATTTCGTAAAATTAGTGTTTTTGCGCAATTCTTTCAATTTGCTTATAAATTTGACTATTTAAATAGTTATAAATTCATGTATTCAATCTTGTATCACGTCTACTTAGAATTATATTTAAAATTCATGAAATAAAATTTCAATACAGGTATACTTACTCAACACTTTTCAGACAAATAACTTGAAAATCTTCGTCGTGAAGAGTAGTAGTTTACAAAAATATCAACGCAGCAAAAAAAAAACAAATTTGCGCTCTGCGCAGCTCACTTGATGACTTACCTGCTATACCCAACTTTGATTCAGTACAAACAAAAATGAACAGCCACGAAAAAATGAATTGTGAATTAATTTCATTAATAAGAATGATTTAAGCATAGCATAAGAATAAGTGGATTGTACCCAACACTAAACTCTCTTCTGCTTAGTTGAAGTACATTTTATTTTCTTGAAAGGTTATCAATCACAGAACACATTTTTGTGAAGCACATTTCTTCATAAAAATGTACCTATTCAGAACGCTAAAACATTTCGAAACTATTGACAGATGAAATCATAGAGAAGAAATTAATCTTGTCTATGAAAAATTTTTCACCTCGTTTGGGCTGTGCATATGCATACTCATATATACATATATACCATCACGGAATATCCCACAATGTCCAGTAACTAGCGACAGGTGTGTAGGTGTAAATTTTTTTTTAACCTTGTTATACAAGTACATTTACACCTTCATACGTTCCCTAAAATAAGCATGAATGCTTGTGCTATAGGCGAACGAAATCGATCGAGGCAGGATTCGAACTCGCGACCACTGGATTACTAGCCCAGCGCGCTAACCGCTCTGCCATCTACCTATCTAGCATTACATGATAATATGAAGCACAACACATGAGTGAATGCCCACACACTAGTCTCGTATCATCTAAAAAGGCAACATTCAGAATGTGTGGTGGAACTCACAGATGAACATTGTGAGATGTTAATTTGCCTGTTGTATTTTTGATGACCCAACTCTCACGAGGCACCTTAAAACCGTGGTAATAGAAAAGGTTGGAAGCACTATTTTAAGCCGGTGCCTCAAAAAACATAAACATAGTAAAAATAGGGAAAGGGTTTGGAGAAGGGAAGGAGAAGAAATTGAAATCAGATATTTTTACTTTAAGTCGTTTTTTGCTCGAAAACGATGAATTAGAAAAGAGATCATAACGAAACTCAAAAGAATACACTCCCTATATGAATGATATCTGTTGAGAAAGTGATAAAAATATTGTGAAGCTATACTATTTTGTAGAAGTGAAGAGTAAAGTACCTAATTGTTAATCATCATCAGTCTATATGTATTCGTCCAGTGTTGATCATAGGCCTCCCCTTTCGAGCTCCAAGGTACCCTATTCCTCGCCACCCTCTTCTTCTTCGCCCTGGCCAATTCTTTCCATTATGTGGGGTCGGCCCTCCTCGTTCTCATTCGCCAAGTTTTTCTCTATTGCGTGTCTCCTTCGCGCAAGTCTACCAACCGCAGCTCTCTTGTGATTTATTTATTTACTTATTAACTGGCTTACTACTACATTTTTATACATACATATGAAAAAGAAAAAATAAACACGAAAAATAAAAAATATAAACAATATCAAAAAAAGTAACCACGACAAAAGAGACAAAAATAATAAAAGTAATAAAAAAAAGTAAAGAAAACAAAAAGTAAGAAGAAAATGAATAAACAAAGAAATATAAATAAAAATATAAACAAAAAATAACAATATGATCAAAAACAAAAATGGTACAAAAGTTTCTAGAATATAATAATGGTAAAAACTTAAAAATAATAGTAGTAATTGGTTTGCTTTTCTTATTTATGACACCTGGATGATTCACTAGTCCATTGACTGTGTCGAATCACCCAGCTTTCCGTTTCTTTGCAATACAACTGATTCTTCTGTCGTGCAGCATAGTACCTACTCATAATGTCATTCTATTCTAACACACTACATAGAAGGTCCTCCGATTCCTTCCTACCCAAATGGTCTGGTCTTCTGGTCTGCTCTTGAATGTACATCGTTCACTCAATATGGTTTTCCAACCATTCTACGTATATTATAAAGTGGGTTTTAAGTAGGGACAGAATTTGTAATGACGACATTAGGTGGACCTGTGAGACCGAGGACATCATACGACGGAGAAGACATAGGAGAAGATTCTGGAGGGACCACGTCAACAGGATGTACGCATCTCGAACCCCATCCCTGGCGGCAAATGAAATCCCACCAGGGCATCGCCTCCCCGGAAGACCACCAAAGAGATGGAGGGATAGCTGGACCTCAGCTTCACAGGAATAGCTTGTCCGAAAAACAGATCCACGATCTAATATAAGAAGAAGGTTTTTAGGAGAGACAAGACTGACGCGTGAAGATACACGCTCGTGTCGTGTTAAGGCAATTCATTCGCGCACACCCGACGTTGTTTACCCCACATTGTGGTATTTGCCGTTATGGTATAAATGAATAAATAATCTCAACTATTTTGTATGTGTTCTGCACTAGTGATAGATCAACTCAACAAATAATATGAAATAAAAGTTATTTCTGAATGTAACATTAGACAGCTACATCTATAGAGTACAAGTTTCCTATTTGCTACGTTTTACCAGAAACAGCAAACTGATGGAAAACTCAAAGGTAGAAACATATTCGGACTTGTACAGGGAAATAGTTTTGTAACACAAGCGTTCATTACAAATAAATAATAATTATATCTATGTAATATGTTCATTTTTTTATCTGCTTGACCGAATCTATTCACATCATAGTGAACCGATATTATTACACGCACTTAATTTCATTACAATTCTTAAATAAAAAAAAACTCTCAAAACCATTACGTGAAGCAAATATTCTCTGTATTGTTATAAAACAATGAACAGGGACGTCCTCAGACAAGAAATAAACAACGTTACAATTTATAAAATTACTTCAAAATCGTACATACGAACATAATAAATAATTTGTTGCATGTATAATAATAGATTAATAAGGGAACTTTTTTTCCCCATTTTTCTCTACGCTGGAGAATCATGGAATACTCAAAGCCCGCGTAAGGCAAAGGATTGACGTCTTTAAGATGTGGTGCGAGCTTAAAGAGCTAAAGATAGAGGACAGATTATCCCGCCATGCAATGAGAATAGCCGTGAGAAGCTGGCTGTCGGGGGGGGGGGGGGGGGAGGGGGGTTGAAGGTAGAAAGGGAAGAGGGAGATGCCCCACAAGATGGACGGACCAGATTAGGGCCACCACTGGTGGATCAGTGGTTGGAGCAATGAGGAAATGAGGAAGGCGATGGGTCAAGAGAAATGGAGGACAAAATTACACATCATGATGACAAGGAGAGAGGATGGTCACGATCCTCAATAAAATAATAATGATGATGTTTAATAACTAGTTGTAATAAATTGTTCTGTTTCCTCAGAGACAGAATTTCCAATGAGGAGATCCGCAGAACCTGCAATATGGAGGATATTGTAAGGTGGAGCAGGCAAAGACGATACTGGAGAGAGGATGTAGGGAGGATGAATGCAGAAAGGCTGCCAAAGAGTGTAATGCGCGGGATACTGGAGGGACGCCGACCACAAGGAAGACCATCAAAGAGATGGAGGGAGAGTTGGACATCATCTTCGGCTGGTTTACGTGATCACTTTATGCGCTTGCGCAACTTACACCAAAGTTTGTCATTAAAAATATCATTTGACTCCCGATAGGGAACAAATTGACTCCAATGTTTGCGTATATGCAATTAAAAATTATTCTATTCAAATTTTGTATGTAAAATTTTCAGCATTTTCATGGAATGAGTTTGCCAAATTTTATTTTATTTAAATATTTTACAACTAAAAATGATAATTTTCTAATGCCATTTTATGAAAGTGATGTACCTTTCTAGCAATTTGGAAAAGAAAAATATCAGATTATGTGTTTCCTGGTCACTTTGAAATATTTGACAGTTCAGAAGCACTGATCTGCAGATATTCTTCAAAAAAGGGGTCTAAGCGAGTATTAGACATACAAATTTGCAAAATTTGAAAATAATCGAATGAGTACTTTAGTCTATAATCGATAGAAGAGTAGAATAAGTACATAGGATCAATTGTGATGAAACTTTCAGAATACAATCTCAGCATGACACTAGTTGATATTCTGCGAATTAAACTCCCCACTATAGGTATCCTTTTGGGGAAGTGAGGAGTAAAAAATGACTATAGGTACCTACGCAAAAATAACAGAATATTTTCACTTGTCAATTTTGGGTAAATAATTTCTTTAATCAGACCCTGATATCATGATATTCTGTAGGTACATCCCTTCTTCAAAGGCTATAATTTTCGCTATTTACTAATACTAATGTACATACCTATCATAGATTTCAATCAAAAAATCAAAATTTAAGATCTAGAAACATAACGAAAAAGTACACGGGAACGAACAATCAGGTTTTGTGACCACACTTGGAGGTCAACGCGGGACTGTGTGCTCATCGCATCGTCACAACACCGGTACGGAATTTCTCGGCTGAGGGTGACCACACGATTGCGAGGGAATCCACAGGTGGCGCTTTATCGGAAACGCAACCACTTGTTGCTAAACATTTTCCAAGAATGTTTCAGGGGTGTCATGAGGTAGAATGGAAGGGGGGGATCAGAGGAGGGCGGTTCCTTCTCGGAAGATATCAGCTTATTCAAAGCGCAGTGTTTAGTCGAAAACCCGCAATTTTCCGAAAAGCTCGCAAATAAAGCTTTTACTAAAGAATTTCTCCATTGCATAATAATGAAATGTATCACGCTTCATAACGGGTATTATGCAATAAATATTTTTACGTATCTCATTGTTTTCAAAATATAATTAGTGAAAGTAATGTGTGTAAGGGAGTGATCATCATGTTGGACACCGTTTCATACATATATGATTTCTAAGTTTTATCTTCTTTTATGTAATGTATATTTGAAACATACAATTTGTTAATATTATTTATTTTACAATCTTTTATGTTTAACAAATAAATAAATTTAAAAAATAAATTAATTTAAATTTACAAGACAAATTATTTTAAGCTTAAATATATTTTTGCAATACCTCAAAGAAAGAAAAATGTTGAATATCTCGCTAAGGGACCACAAAACTAATGAATGGATTAGGAAGAACACAGGAGTAGCGGATGTGGCCAAAAGAATAGCGGAGTTAAAGTGGAGTTGGGCGGGTCATGTATCTCGGATGTCAGATGGACGATGAACAAAAATTGTGATGGACTGGAGGCCAAGAACGGGAAGCAGAAGCGTGGGAAGGCCCCAGACCAGATGGTCCGATGACATCAAAAAAGTGGCAGGTCCTGGCAGAAGAGGCTGAGTAAGTAAGTATACATCATAAAAAAGATGAGGTATTTGAGATCTTGTGCTTGAATATTCAACAAAAACAAAGAGAGAGTGAACAAAACAAGTTAAAAACAAAGGAAAAACGGATAATTGAAACAATTTTGGTCATTATATCAAAATAAATAAAAAATAAACCATACACCAATACATACATACATTTAGATTGCTAAAAGCATTTTTAGTGTTGGTTTGATGTTTTCTTAAATATTATTTGATCTCGATTTAGGAGACAAATTTATTTTTTGATTTCGTTTGAATCTGTTTTCTATTACTTTTATATATTTTAAATCATGCTGTGTTACCACCATATTTTTCATGTAAGGCACAGAGCCGTATAAATAAATTGAAATATTTTATTTCCTATCAAATTTATTGTTTTGTATTCGTCTTGCATTATATTTTTAAAATGTTTCAGAATCGTAGTAATCGTATAAACATACAATATTACAAAAAAACACTTACCTAAATACGAATATTTGAAGCATAAAGGCATACAAATGAAAAGGACGTATAAACTCATACTACGAAGTAGGAAAAGGATAATTTCATTTGTTTTTACGTGTTTCAAATGGAAATGTAAAAGGTCTGTCCAGCAGTGGAGAGAGGAGAACTGAGGAAGATTTTGAAACAGAAAGTAGCATAGGGAGTAAATGGATTGTAAAGAATACGGATAATTTGATAAAACAGACACCATTTTATTCGTTGTTGTATCTAGATGACATAGAAAATGAAGTTCCTACGTAATTGTGAAAAATGTGCGTCTTGATTTTTAGCTTTATTTATCAATTTATTATAACAATTCTATTTATAATGATTTGTTTTCTGAATAATATTTTTTTATTTATGTCTCATCTCGCTTGCTTACGTGTTTGATTTATTTGTTGTTATTTCCTCTATCACTTTAGTTTTTTGTTTATTTTATTTGTAAATTCTTTTGGTATCAAGCATAAATTATGTTATATATCACGTTGAAATTTGTAATTGAATGCATTAATACTAAAAAGATTATGTGCACAATGTTATGTAATATATTCTGTGAATTTATCAACAAATCAAAAATAAAAAATAGAATATTTTTATTATTGCATATGTTCATAATTTCACCCATAGATGGCTGTAGTAAAAATTCCTTATTTTCAAGCGAAAAGAATTTCAGTATTACAATATATATAACTTTCAAAATTGAATTGATAGGGATCTCATTAAAAGGCATAATTGGTGAACGTTGCGCAAGCGCATAAAGTGATCACGTAAACCAGCCGATGACAGGTCGTAAGCCCTGTAGGTGCCTTGATTTCCCGGTTCTCCTACAGTAAATATTCCAACTTCGTCTCTATTGAGATAATTAAAAATCTGTTAAAAAATATCTTTGACTCCCGACAGGGAAAAAATCCAATGTTTGCGCATATGCAATAATAAAAATATTCGATTACTTACACATTGGTACAAGTAGGTAAATAATACAAAAATGACCTTATAAGTCTGGCGCAATTCAGGGGTGACTTCTATGCGAAAAATGCATTGTTACCTCAGATATAAGAATTGTAGCTTTCATTATTTACAAAAAACCAATTCTCTCAATAGATGGCGTTCCAACAAAATAAATAAAATAATAAGATTGTTGTTCATAATTTCACCCATAGATGGCTGTAGTAAAAATTCCTTATTTTCAAGCGAAAAGAATTTCAGTATTACAATATATAGAACTTTCAAAATTGAATTGATAGGGATCTCATTAAAAGGCATAATTGGTGAACGTTGCGCAAGCGCATAAAGTGATCACGTAAACCAGCCGATGACAGGTCGTAAGCCCTGTAGGTGCCTTGATTTCCCGGTTCTCCTACAGTAAATATTCCAACTTCGTCTCTATTGAGATAATTAAAAATCTGTTAAAAAATAAAAAATAGAAAATAAATGACATTTGTCACATGGGCAATTGTCTCACTTTGGACAATTTCAGTTTTATGTTCCGGAATTACATGCGCCATATTTGTTTGATTTTCTTTTTGTTTAATTTATTTGCTCAATAACGCGAATAATAACATAATGTTACAAACAAATAAGAAGGCAAAATGGGAAACTAATTTATTGGAAAATAAAAATAACACCGTGTTATGGTCACCCTACAGTATTTGAGATACAACAATGCAGAGGCGTTGCTACCATAATATAAGTACAACGAAAGTGAACGTCTTCCTCACAATGTAGATAATATTTACTTTAACAAGTACTAAATAATCCAAGTAGGTATATAGCCCGCTCTTCGGAAGCATCATGGATCATTTTGGGTAGGTGCCACTTATGTAAATATTACGATATTGATTTATATATTTATGTAGCTTAAAAAATAATGGACTATGTGGAATGGAATTTGGATTTTCTCTGTCAGCTTCATCTATTTTTCTTCTAATGAAATATCTTGTTACCGGTTCACTGGGATGTTTGAATACACATTTGTCTTAAAACAGTAAATTTTGCAAGAAATATCTACGCAGATTGATTTATATTCAACTAGCAAAACCCGGCAGACGTTGTCCTGACTGTATAATTATTATTTTTTTTTAATAATATGTAATAATAAACACTTCCTAGCACCCCGCGCAAGGGCGCAAGTGCGAGTTTTTTGCCATATTGTAATTTCTTCCAAAAAATCAGTTTTTCAATTTAGAGAAGCAATGTTAGCGGCAGAAATATTAGTCTCCTCTGCTGGGGATCGAACCGCACAGAAATCAAACGGCTTGCCTACTGTGCCATTTACCTCTACAAATAAAAATGGTTGATTTGTATGTTTTATTTTACTTTTAGAGATTGTTATCTAGAATCTCTTATTTAATATAATTCCGTCTTTTCAGTCCCTCCTGCCCATTAATTCCCTTTAGTCCCTTCCATCCTTTAGTCCTTTCCATCCCTTCAGTCCCTTCCATCCTTCAGTTCCTTCCATCCCGTTAGACCTTTCTCTTTAATATAATGCATTCTCTCTAATGCATCGTCTAAAAGAACATTATACGTGTCGAATGACGAACTTTGGTGAAAGAGCATTTGCTTTAGTGGGTCCGGTTCAGTAGAATAAGATTCCATATAGTTAAAGATCAATAGAGACAGTAAAAGTTTACTTAAAAAACACTTAAAAACCATTTTTTTAAAATGTCATATAGAAATTAAGTGATTTTTTTTTCAAGGTATTAATTCAAGGAATACACAAAAATGGCGCTATTTAAATTATCCATTTATTGTTATTATTATGTATTTTCCTGTAAGACGTATATAACATGCCACCGGATTGCTGAATGAATTCGATGTCGAAATTCTGATGTGACATAAAAAAAAAATAATAAGTTATAATGCACCTTCTCCAGTACGGACTGCATAAATTCTCAAAGTTTCATCGCAATCGGAAGGACGGTACAGGAGTTCATCGGCCAAATACATACAAACATTCATACATTCATATTTAAAAGAAAAGTCACTCTTAAGGATGGTAAGTAGGGTTCTGTTAAAAATTCGTAGAGATTTCGTCAATTAACAAATGAAAAGGTTGGTTTGGTAAATATATGAAAGGGGTGGAGTAAGAAATATTTTATAATGCATACATACATGGAAAGAAACAGGATTGTTTATCATTTCATAGCAGCTTCTATACTTCATACTAACTTATACTTGAAATTGTAACTAAACAAAGAATTTTTTTTTAATCGTGGGAGAGGTGACGGTGGACGCAGTATTTGGTTTTGCGAGGGACAGCCGACGTTCGTCGGCTTGTATGCGTGCAAACGTGTGCTTTACTGATGAGCGTTGCCTTTCTATTGCGAAATCTGTAGCCTGTTGACTTCGACTTCACCCAGAATCGAATGAAGATAACGACTATGCTCCTCCCTCGAACGCGAGATCCGATCTCAACTGAGGGATGAATATATCTCTTTATTACCATAATTTAAGAATGTTTATTTTGAAATGTTTTTTTTTTATTATATTTAATTTATGTCGTAGGTATATCTTAGGGGAAGTGGTTTGCTTGACAGTAGTTCTTCGTGTCATCTGACGAGCAACCGTTCCGGGGATGAACAAAGCTCGATGTTCTAAAACATTCTTCTTCTTCTTCTTCCTTCAGCCATCTCTCCACTGCTGGATGTAGGCCTCTTCTAAAAACTTCCACTCGTCTTTTTTTTGGGTTTTTTGAACCCATCTGCTTCCAGCGACAGGGACAATATCATCGGCCCACCTTTTTTGGGGCCGGCCTATTCCCCTTTTCATATCCCATGGTCTCCAATTTAGTATTCTGGGTGCTCATCTGTCCGTACCCTGTCTGGCAACATGACCTGCCCATTGCCATTTAAGTTTTGCAACTCGATCCATGACATTAACAACTTTTGTCTGGCGTCTGATTTCTTCATTTCTAATTTTATCTCTTAGACTTACGCCTATCATTTGCTTTTCCATGTATCTCTGAGTGCATTTTACCTTATGTATGGTCGTCGCAGTTAGCGTGATAGTTTCCAGACCATAAGTAAGCACAGGCAGGATACATGTTTCAAACATTTTTCTTTTCAGACATGTGGGAATATCTCTGTTTTTTAGGACATGTTTAAGTTTCCCAAAGGTTGCCCAACCTAGTCCGATCCTTCTGGGATCCTTCAAAATAAACCATGAACTCTAAAACATTGTGACTGCGAAATTCCTCTCTCTCGATAAGTATATCTATTTAGATGTTCCACTAACATTTATTAAAATATTACAATTTATTTCACAAATATACTGGTTTATCGAGTTGTTTTACTTTGGAAGTCGATAAAAAATTTCTAATTGAAATTAAAAATTATTCTACGATATTTTCAATTTCATCACAAAATTTATAATACGCATAATGGCGGCATATCTAATTAGTTTGTAAAATAGTAGGTAAACCAAACGACATCTATAAACATTATAATTAAACTTTCTAAAATTGTACTTGAGGTGCGCTCAAACTAAATTTATTATAATTTTATCCTAGTTTATTACGACTTTATTTAATATTGCTAAATCGTGCCGATTTTGCGAATACATAAATAAATGATTGGATAAGAATTATTATTTTTTATGTGCAAGTGATATTAATAGTTGATGTTATTGATTTGTTGCGAACTAATTATTGTACACATCATTAGTTCATACCATCACGGCATAATCCATGATGTGTAGTAACCAGTAGCAGATGTGAGGGTGTGTTATTACCTCTACACATTAGTCTCATCTCACCTTAGCACTACATTCAGCATGGGTGATGAACCTCATTGCTGAACTGCAGATGTTATTGTTGCCTGTTGTATTTTCGATTTCCCGGGAAACCCGAAAACGACGATGATCCTAAAGGGTGGAAGCACTATTCTAAGTAAGTGCCTCATAGAAAATTGTAAATATCGAGTTAATTTTTCGCGATTTTGGGTAAATTTGATTGAGACAGAGATCAGATGTAGCAAATAGGTCCCTAATTTGATACCCATTTTATAAATTCAAAGACCTTCCCCTACATCCTCTATCTTCAACTGTTCCAGTGATCAGCGGCTACTCCACGGACTCTCTTCTCTTCTTACTGGCACTGTCCCAACTTGTAGCCGTTGAAGGCTGTTGGGGTCGGGCCTTTTCGTCCTCAGGTTATATCTTTGTCTATTATGTATGTCCTCTTCCTCCAGGCCATTTCTCCGCAGAATTCTGTCGCACTGTGTCATCCAGGTGTTCTTTGGTCTCCCTTCTGAAGGATGTCGAGGGAGATTCATTGAAATGACTTTGCTTACTGTATGTTCTGGTGGTCTCCGCCTTATTTGTCTATGCCATCTTCTCTCTTTTCTTCTCAAGCATGTTATTTATGTCAGTAACACCAATACTCCCACGAACGTTTAAACTTTTTATCTTATCCATCACCTAAGCATTCGCATCTCTGCCGTCTCAAGCTGCCTGGTAAACGTGTTATATATACCCAGTCCATACATTATCGCGGGCCTGAAGATATTCTAGGTTCCACGAACTATTAAAATTTATAAATATAGTAACTCAAATTCATGAGAACTTTCATATTTTCAGTTTTCAAAGGACATCCAATACTTGTTTTTGCCTGCCTTGGACGCCACTCCAGGACTCGCTGGGTCAACCCTATCATCGGAGTATCTGGCAATGTGTCTCGACTATTTCCATTTAAGAGTGGCGATTCTCTCGATGACATTGGTTATCTACCTCTTGGTTCTCCTATTCCTTAAATAGATATTTATCATTCATATTTTTTATTCAATACAGAAGTTTCTAGCCCATATCAATGATGCCCATCAAAAAGCCCATACCAGAAATTTGTAGCACAGGAAGTATATAGGAATAACAGAACGATTTTTACAAGAAACAACAGAGCACTGTTCTCAATATCCACATCACACAGTAATTTATGCATAAGTAAAAAAATGCAATTGACGAGATTTCTGCTGCATGAAATTATTTCCAACAAATTTAGAAGAGGACAGGAGATTTACAAATTCTCTTTTTAACAATTATATTATAGTCTGTAACTTATTGTTAATCATATTTTTTACATATTGATATGTCAATATAGACGAATTTGGAATATTACTTAAGAACCGGGAAATAAAGGCACATACAGGGCTTACAACCAGTCATCGGCTGGTATACGCGCTCGCGCAATATTAATTTGTCAAAAAATATCATCAAAAATTATCCCATAAGGAGATATGTATGCGTATAGGATGCTGGAATAAACTAGAAAAGTGTCACTGTTTCGAGATGCATTAGCCCTGGCACAGGTTTTTTCCCTAGTGGAGCATTGCAGATATAAATATTGTGATGTCTATCAATGTACGTAAATAAATAAGTGAATAAATAAATAAATAGGTAGTAAAAATATAAATAAATAAAAAATATTTAAATAAACACTCAAAGAAACAAACAAATAAATAAAGAAATAATTAAAAAAATAAATAAACAATAAATAAATACATAAAGAAATAAAAAATAAAAATACAAATAAAAAATATACATTTTCAGAATATACATTTAGACATAACCAAGTAGCAAAAATAATACACCAAAATTTAGCTATTAAATATAAATTAATTGACGCGATAAATATAAAACCATATTATGAATATGATCCGATTTCATTTTTAGAAAATAATAATATTTCGATTTATTACGATAAAACAATATTAACTGACCGGTCAATTCAACATAACAGACCCGATTTAATAATACATGATAAAATTAAAAAAATAACATATATTTGCGACGTGGCTATTCCAAATTCTAGTAATATTATAAAAACTTTTGATGGAAAAATTAGAAAATACACCGCTTTAGGTAACGAGATTAAAAGACTTTGGCATTCTCGTAAAATAATAATATCACCATTCATTATTTCAGCCACTGGCATTATTCCAAAATCGTTAATCTGTAATTTAGAAATTATAGATTTATCGAAAAACTTAAAAATAAAAATGCAAAAAACGGTACTAATGAATACATGTAGAATTGTTAAAGATTTTTTAAACGTTAATATTCGGGAATCAGTAGGGTTGTTAGGTAGTATAGAGACCTCCTCAGAGCCTAATCCTTTGATATGTTAAGTATCTGGATGGGTGAACTATTCCCAATTGAAAGCTTGATGATGCGTTTGTTGCTTTTATTTTGCTCTTTTAAATAATTTACAATTTACGCATTGATCTGCTAATTCTTTTGAGGAAGTGTATAATGGTAATAATAATAATTGAGTGTTATTATTTGTAGTGCTTTATCATTAGTAAATCGGCTAGCGCCGCAATAAAATTAATAAATAAGTTAATAAATAAATAAATAAACAAATAAATAAATAAATAAACAAATAAATAAATAAATAAATAAATAAATAAATAAATAAATAAATAAATAAATAAATAAATAAATAAATAAATAAATAAATAAATAAATAAATAAATAAATAAATAAATAAATAAATAAATAAATAAATAAATAAATAAATAAATAAATAAATAAATAAAAAATTTATTAATGAAATTATTAATTTATTAAGTAATTAATTAATAAATATACTAATAAATAAATAAAAATAAATACCAATATAAACAAAAAAAATAGATTAATTAATATACGCAATCATAAAATATTAGAATTGTTAATCAAATTTGATACTCTCGATTTCAATTGACGGATGCCACCCAAAACCAGTTGTTAGGTAATAATGTCTCGTTATATTGAATTATTACTTTTCAAGGGCATCACAAATCTATAATATACCCGTGCCCTTTTATCATATTAAAAATTTTATCAACCTATTAAAATTCCTACATGATGGAAAAACACACAAATTAATTTGTGATATTCATTTTTATATCAACACATTAATCTTAATTACATAAATACATACTGTAGATCTTCTTCGATGTAAGTAACTACTTTAAAACTATAATTATATGTATGTATTTGTCTTACATATATTATTTAAGTGGGCATATAAGCTTAAACACCTTTCTCTCCCATCCTTTTTAATATTTTTATATTTGTTTCATTATTATGTTTCTATTATTTTATTCAGATAAATTGGTTCATATCATAAATTGATAAGATTAAATTTGATATGCCCACTATTGTGCACTTATTATGTAATGTGTGCAAAATGATTAAAATGAATAGATAAATATTTTTAAGATCACTCCAGTTAATGTTCGTTACACAATTTTAAAATTTAGCCTAAATTCCCCTGAAAATATATTAAAAACATTACAGCATTTTTTACCAGATTTTTAATTATCTCAATAGAGACGAAGTTGGAATATTTATTGTAGGAGAACCGGGAAATCAAGGCACCTACAGGGCTTACGACCTGTCATCGGCTGGTTTACGTGATCACTTTATGCGCTTGCGCAACGTTCACCAATTATGCCTTTTAATGAGATCCCTATCAATTCAATTTTGAAAGTTCTATATATTGTAATACTGAAATTCTTTTCGCTTGAAAATAAGGAATTTTTACTACAGCCATCTATGGGTGAAATTATGAACAACAATCTTATTATTTTTATTTATTTTGTTGGAACGCCATCTATTGAGAGAATTGGTTTTTTTTTTTTGTAAATAATGAAAGCTACAATTCTTATATCTGAGGCTACAATTCTTATATTATACCTCAGATATAAGAATTGTAGCTTTCATTATTTACAAAAAAACCAATTCTCTCAATAGATGGCGTTCCAACAAAATAAATAAAAATAATAAGATTGTTGTTCATAATTTCACCCATAGATGGCTGTAGTAAAAATTCCTTATTTTCACGCATAAAGTGATCACGTAAACCAGCCGATGACAGGTCGTAAGCCCTGTAGGTGCCTTGATTTCCCGGTTCTCCTACAATAAATATTCCAACTTCGTCTCTATTGAGATAATTAAAAATCTGTTAAAAAATATCTTTGACTCCCGACAGGGAAAAAAAATCCAATGTTTGCGCATATGCAATAATAAAAATATTCGATTACAGCATTTTTTTAAAATCATCTAAGAGAAATAAATATTTTAATATAAACAAATATAATGCACACTGGCGGGCCTATTGCCATTAGGCAATTTATTCCAACCAACCAGATTATCGAGTGACAGAATTATATGTATATGTACATCAACAAAAAATGAAAGCTAAAAAAGAACAAAGAAAATATATATCATAGCAAAAAAAATGGGAAAGAACAAGAAAAGGAAATCGAGATCAGGTGTTTAGGGATAAATATTCCTTCAAGTAAATATTACATAGCAAAGGAAAGGAAGGAAAAGGAGAGGGATCAGGTATTTTCGGAAAGATATACCTGCTTTAGTCTTTTCTTGAAAATGGAAGGCGAGTTTGACGAAGTTATATCAGGACTCAAATTATTGCAGTCATATATGATATGTTTATGTGTGTATGTATTATTTTATGTGTTTAAAGAGCACATAAAACCAAAGTGATTGTCCGATAGTTTTTTTTTCTAAGTCCAGTTTGTTCTTAAAATGCAAAAAAAAACGATAAATTTTGGTTTTCCCTTACTAATACCTACATGACTTGATAGTGAATTGGGCAGTTTTAATATATCACGTTTTCAGTCAGTTGATTTAGCGTTATATGCCCTATTAAGAACATACATGATCACAGTAGTCATTGCGTAAAGGAGATGATTAAAAATATTATAACTCAGTTTTATTTATTTCTTTATGTTCACAGGAGTTCACAAAAATTTGTTTACTGACAAATGGAACTGTTAATCTGTTATTTTTCCACAACCATCTATTCAGCATATTGAGACTATAATTATGGAAATGGACGCACGTCTCGTGTTTCCTATTATAAAATAATTCTAGCCCCCACACCTGTCGCAGATTCCTCTCCACACTGTGGATGATATAAATGAATTAATGAATGAAACTCACTGACAATGTTCATTGGTATAACGACGGCAAGCAAACCATTTCAATTTACGTCCAGCTCCCCTAGACAATATGTCATTTAGCTCATGAATAGAAACAAGAAAAGATAACTCAATGTATGGAAGTGACAGTTGCCAGTCACGTGACAACTGTCACTTCCACACGTTGAGTTATATTTTCTTGTTTCTTTTCTTTGGCTAAATGACACGTTATCTAGGGGGGCAGATTCCCTTTCAATTCTGATATATTTCCCATGGATCATTCTTGCATTAGATGCCGTAGTATTAAAAAAAAATAGCGATGATAATTATCATATAGCTTAAATCGGTCCAAAAGATGAAATTAATACATTAAAAGGTCATTAGTATTATAAAGCATTGCAATATTAGAAATTTTCCTATATAGTGTAATGATCCTGCCTATTAAATCATATTTTATTATTAGGTATTTAAAAATATTAATTTATATTATGGAAATATTAAGTGGGGGTTTATTTATGTACGTACATTATTTAACTGACGTTAATTACGTGACTTTAACGACACTTACATACTGCACTCGAATACGAAATCTATATATACACGACACAACACCGTACTGCACCGGTAGTAGGAGCGGTTCGGGTTGAAAGAGATTGGGTTTTACTATCTTGATTAGGTATTCACCAGGATGCACAGTTGGATCTGCTACAGGGAGAGGCATGCCCTCCGTGGTCTCTGTTTTCTTCTGGTGTTCATAGTGCATCAGTACCCCTGCTACGCGGGCGGGTTCACTGTTGATGGTTAAAACTCTTGACGGATCGGTATTACCCCGACAGAATGAAGAATGTTAGTTGTCGATAGGGGGGTCGCGACTATTAACACTTTAGTTCGATGAGACGTTTGGGTAAACGGAAAGGTCGGGTTTTGGTGCCCCATGTCAGACGTGGGGTGACGAGATCCGAAGAGGTGAATTTGGGCACACAGGGTGGGCCACCGTGTTCATGGTCCAGTCATAACTAACTCGAGAACAACGGTAGTAACGGCAGAGACGTGCAGAGGCTAAAACAGACCGGAGACCGTTGTACAGCACACACAGAGCGCGTGCCACTGAGGAAGCGAGACCTTGTGTCTCGTGGATGCTGTGGGCCGTTCGCTTGCGAGCTGGACTATGCCTCCGGGCTAGTTCGCTAATGGTTCGTGGTTGTGAGTAAAGAGATGTGACACTTGGGATTCTGAAATCGTCTTTACGCCCAGGTCCGTAATCAAGTGTCAGAGAATAAGTAACACCGCATATCAGTCCTGTGCGACTTTATGCCCCATACATTACGGCTTGTCCCACTCGAGCTCTGAAAATGATACGCTCTCTCAGACATGGACCGAGTGCGGCCAAGACCGTGGATATACCCTGTATGTTTGGCCGCCAAACCAGCATGCAGGAAGAAAAATACCATCGCCAGAAGTGGCGCTGTGGTCCACGACTGACCCGGTGCACCAAGGTATGTTTATAAATATTATATTATACTAATACCGAATGTCAGCTAATTTGGGCCGCAGTCAGTATCCTCGTAGGAGCTTTCACTCCTCTTGGAGAAGTTCACTTCGCGATTTCATGGTGGTTTGGGACAAGGCCGGCTCGGTACAATCCCAGTTGTGCTCATGTACAATCCCAGTCGGCTGGGGAGAAAGTGAAGCTTGTCATAAGGAATCCCAAATTAGTTGACAATCGTACTAACATAAAACTGATATGACTGATATTTCGGATCTGTAGGATAATCGTTTCAACAGTAGTAATTATATATATTTTGTATGTCCTCCGGGACTGGTTTCAGGTAGCCCATCGATGGACTCTTCATCGATGGGACCAGCTGGGTTGCCGACGGGGCACAGCGTGGGACATCACTAAGACGATCACCGGCTTTTATTTTATATCAAATATATAAAATAAAAGCGTTGTCACAGGCCGGAAATCGAGCCCGAGATCTTTGGGTTGAGAGTCAATATCTAACTAACTGGGATACGAATGCCGACAATGACAATAACGGGAATCAAAATACAAAAATTGGAAAAAACCTAATATAATTAGGCACGACATTAGATGGTGCTACAAATTTACTAAACTACACGGAAAAAAATAAATTGATTTATTGAATACAAAAATTGGAAAAAAAAACCTAATATAATTACATAGGCACGACATTAGATGGTGCTACAAATTTACTAAACTACACGGAAAAAAAATAAATTGATTTATTGAATTGAGGATCTTCATAACGAATACAAGATTATTACATGGAAGCCAAAAAAATACATTTTATGAGAGTGACTGCTGCCAACGTGCCTATTTTTTCAATTTGATATACCATCATTATTACTAAACAAATCATTTTGAAAAAAATAACCTAGTTAGTTTGGATATTAATAAAGAGAAATATACCTTAACTTTTTGATTATGTTCTGTATATATTCTTGTAGGAAAATAATAAGCATACCCCGATTTCAGACATTTATCTTAAATTTCTAAAAAAATATAAGGTATAGAGCAATATTTTTTTTATAAATTAAAGAAGAACAAAATACCTGGAAAAATATGATATGACGTTGCATTAACGCATCAGGTTAAGTAAATAAACCAAAAAAACTTTTATTACGCAATGGCGCTGAATGGAAAATAAATGTTTTTTACCTGAAGCATTAATGCAACGTCACATCATATTTTTCTAGATATTTTTGTCTTCTTTAATTTAAAAAAAAAATATTACTCTACGCCTTATAGTTTATTAAAAGTATATGATAAACGTTGAAAATCGGGGTCTGCCATTATTTTTCTACAAGAATTTATACAGAACATTATCAAAAAGTTAAGGTATATTTTTGTTTATTAATATCCAAACTATCTAAATTATTTTTTTCAAAACGATTTGATAAGAAATAATGATGGTATATCAAATTGAAAAATTGGTACGTTGGCAGCAGTCCCCCCCTTAAATAAAGCTCAAAACATCAAAGCTATTCAATATTTTCTTAAAATCCCGCCCTAGAAGACGAAATAAAAAGGTACTTAGCATAATAATATTGAAGAATTAATTATGTGAAAACATTATAATAAATTTAATGGTTTCGGAGAGTTTTCTAATTCAATTCATAATTCAATTTATAATATTGAACAATTGATTCAATATTATAATGTGAATTATGCTTGAATGGTTGAAAATAATTGTGACCTAACAACCAATTTCATGTTTTTATTTTATTAATTCGGTAAATACCCACTTGATTTTCTATTATTATAAAAAAAAAGAAATTGAGGGAAATGAATAGGGTACTTACGTCAGCAAAAAAGTACCTACCATTGATTTGCGTAACTACGGCGTAAATACGCAATAAAATAAATTGTATTTTTTTAAGGAATGAGGAAAAATAAGGTATTCATGAAAATATATAAATTAAAACTTTATTAAAACTTGTAGTTAGTTGAAAATGCGATAAAAATATTGGTTCAAAAAACAGATCAATCTGCTTAACAAATAAAGAATAATATTTATTTATTTTATTTTATAACATCTCAACAGTTATTTCATACACTACTTAAACATTACATATATTAAATACAAAAAGTAGGAAAAGTGTTAAAATAAAAATTAGTTAAAATCTTAAAATACCTATCTAACAACAACTTAAACCTGGTGTTAATGAATGAACTAACATACTTATTATTTATGTGTGTAGATCAAAATTGCTTTAACTTCAATAATAAATTCTACAAACAATCTGATGGCTTAGCGATAGGTAGCCCAATTTCTCCCTTATTAGCAGACTTTTTATGAATCATTTAGAATCCAAAATTAAGAATATTCAATGTTTCAAAAATTTATTGCTTTATTATAGATATGTTGATGATATAATTGGATTATGGACGGGAACCTTACCACAGTGATAAACATTTTTAAATGCATTAAATTTGATTAATTCAATTTACAATGGAAATAGGAGGTAATTCTTTAATTTTTTTAGATCTCAACATAGAAATATTAGAAAATAAACTTTATTTTAGTATATACAAAAAACTGACATTTAGTGATAATATTATTCATTTACAGAGAAGTCTAAATTATTTTAAAGATAACACTGAAAATAGTTAGGTGAATTTGGTAGGTAGATTAAATACACCTATAAACTATAAACTCATAAATACAAATTATTTAATATTTTATGATATTTGATTTTCTATACAACACATGTACCTAGGTATGTATGTCAAGATAGGATAGTATGGAGGTCAGTCCTTTGATCCTACCCAGAATATGTATATTTTCGTCAAATGGTATTTTTATTGACAAAAGAGACGAAGTTGGGATATCATAGAAGAACCAGGAACTCAGGCACCTACAGGGCTTATGACCTGTCATCGGCTGGTTTACGTAATCACTTTATGCGCTTGCGCAACGTTCACCAATTATGCCTTTATTAAGTTCCCTTATCAATGTAATTTTTGAAAGTTCTATATATTTGAATAATGTGTAAACATTTCACCTGAATAATACGAAATTATACTATTGCATCTATGAGGTAACGAAGAAACCATTTTTATTGTAAAGCCATCTATTGAGAAATAAGTTTATTTGTAAATAATGAAAGCACCAGTCCTTATAAATGAGGTGACGGTGTCTTGCACAGATATCACCCCTGAACTCCGCCAGAAATATTATTTCATTTTTGGTTTGTACCAATGTGTAAGTAAATCGAATATATTATTTAATTGCATATACGCAAACATCGGATTTTTTTCCCTGTCGGGAGTCAAATGATATTTTTACTGACAATAACATCTTAATAGAGACGTATAAAAAACGAGAATAACAAGTACACAAAATAGTTTATACCATAAAGGTATCAAAATATACAATGATTGCCACCAAACATAAAAGAAACCACAAGTTTTGTCACCTTTCGTAGGCTAGGTGCTGAATACATAGTAAAAAAATATTAATGTTCTCAATGATCGACGAAGTTTTTATTTAGTAGAATTCCATTATAAGTAATATCTATAATTAAAAGTAAACCACTTTTTGATTCTATATGAATTTTATTATGCGCGATAGGCCTATTTCGCCTTGTTAGGGCATAAGCTAGTAAATGCTTATGCCCTAAGTGTTTCAAGGAAATATCGCGTTTTAAAGAAAGTATGAAATAGTATTTCAGTTGACTATATATTCTACAATCCGAAATTAGGTACCTGCAAAAACATTTATTTTTATATAAATTTTGGATTAGTGGTTAATTATCAAAAGCATGTATTCTATACAAGCTTTCATGTATGATGAATTGTAAACAATTTAAAAACAGTAGTTTATACATAACAAAACAAATAATGCACAAACTGTTAGTGACACAGAGAGTTATAGAGAGAAAGTTGCTGGGTATTTCAAAACTGCATTTGCGCATCCTCCGTTAGCACGTACAGCACCAGACAGAATAGGAATGGGCTAAGTACGGATCCCTGGTGTACCCCCTCTGTAACTGCGATTGGTCTAGTGGTTCCTGCTGGGGTTCTTATTTCAACCTTCACTTGTGCGTACATATCAATGACCACAGTGATATACTTCTCAGGTATATTTATTTTCCGGAGACTCCAGCATATCACCTCTCTTGGCACTTTATCGAATGCCTTTTCCATGTCCAAGAATGCAATGTATAATGGGCTTTTCTTTTCCCAATATTCTTCGGCTATCATATTTAGGGCAAACATTGGGTCAGTTGTGGAAATACCAGGTCTGAATCCATAGTGATTTTTTGATAGAGAACATTCCGACCTAAGTCTTTCATATAACTTCATAATATGGCACATTAATTTTATTCCACGGTATTTATTACATTCATACTTACTACCTTTTCCCTTGTAGAGCGGGACTATCGTGCTCAGTCTCCAGGCATCCGGCATTTTAGAGTCTCCAGCATCCTGTTGAAAAATTTTGTGAGCAGCTCAACAGCTCTGTCTCCCAGGCTCTTCCACGCCTTGATGGGAATACCATTGGGTCCAATAGCTTTATTGTTTGCCATCTTTCTGATTGCTTTCTTATACCTGTCTAATAACTCTTAATTGACACTCCTCCCCATCCTCTCTCACATCCAATAACCTCTCTCGCCCTCCTTTCTTTGTTTCTGTGATTTTACATTTAATAATGATACGTTTTTATCTTTCTGTATTTTTTTGTTATAAACACTACACTATTTATGGCCTCACGTTTGTTTGGTTGGTTGGAAGAAATTGCTTTATGGCAATAAACCCGTCATTTTTCACATAATAGTACATGAAGTAAAATAAATAAATAATGCGTTTCTGTTTAATACATAAAAAAATAACAAACGTTTATAATATAATATAATATAATGCACACAAAAAGACAACAGGTGTCCGATCCTCTATAAATTTAAGCTGTTTTTGTCGGTGAAATTTGAAGAAAGTGAAATGACATTAGTAATATTCATAATTTATTACTATTTATATCTTTTCGGAGAATAATAATATGCATTTGAAACGTTCACATGTTGTTCACGCTGTGTAGGATATTCTTGTTAATAGTTATAAATTTTATTTTAGTAATGATTCGAATAGTTTTGAACACTTTTAACGTATGTGAATGCAGCTATAGAGTCATAAATACATCAAGTATTGGGTAATGGTTTATTGGAGAGTCTAAAAGTTAATAAAAATACAAGTGTAAAATTCCTCAGATCTTCATTGTCTCCTGTATGCCCTGGGCTTTATATAGGGTCAAAATTCCACAACTTTCATTTTCTGACGACTATTCTCTATTGGAGGTAATGCAGCTTTAACGGTTCAGAGGAAAACGTTACTATGTTAATAATTATCGAATGTATTTTCTTTTTAAAAAAAAAAGAATATGTCCTTGTTAATAAACAAGTACATAATATTTACATCTTCCTTTATTTGACTTTTATATTATACTTTTATATTATACTTCCTTTATTTGACTTTTATATTATACTTCCGACTTTTATATTATACATAAAAGTGGAAATGAGATCCTTAAGACGAATGTGTGACAAAACAATTAGTGATAGGATAATGAATCAAGATATCAGAAGAGAATGTGAGATTGAAAGAGATATTTTGAGTAGAATGAAGATAAATGCTTTGCGATGGTTCGGACATGTGAATGAACGATGAACGACTGACAAAGAAAGTATACAAGTATTCTAAGGTAGAGGCGTTTACATTGTGGAAATTCATTTTAATAAATTCTTAAAATAACAATATAACTTTGTTTATTTCCTTTTAATATTTTAATAATTTATTAAAGTATACAAGGCTAAAAAGAGTGGAATGAGATGTAAGGGTGGACCGAGAAAGAGCTGGCATGATCATATAAATAAAATTTTGAAAGAGGGGAATATACGAAGTCAGAATAATAGGAGGGCATGTATGACGCGATGTATGAATGTAAATGAGGCAAAACAGGTATGACAAGATAGAAGAGTCTGGCGTTCGGTTCTCTCTGCCTACCCCAAATAGGGAAACGGCGTGACGGTATGTATGTATGTATATTATACATCTTCCTTTATTATACTGTATACGTCTGTATAAATGGCCAATGTATTATTTTTTATTTTATTTTATTTTACCAAGGACAGCACACAGTACATGCATACAATTATTGAAATTAAATAAATAAAAATACAAAAATAACATGTATCTCTTACGTACTATACCTAATATCAAAATAATACAACAAAAAAGTATGAATTAGTGTGGGTGCGCGCATGAGAGAAGAGTAATACACGTGTGAGTGAAAGAGATATCTAGAAAGAGTGTGAGTGTGTGGGTGTGTATGTGTGTGTGTGTGTGTGAGAGGGTGTGCATGTGTGTGTAGACGAACATATATTGACAGATTCATGAGTTGGGAAGAAAAAGAAAATATATTGCTGAGGGTGGTTGGGAAAAATAAAATTAATCAGTACCTAATTGTTATAATGTCACGATGTTAGATATAAGTTTATTTTTGAATGTTATATGTGAATCAAAAAATATGTCTAAGTCGGCATTTTTTTCGTAAGAGTTAAATAAGTTTATCATTCTGTTAATCGGAGCGTTTTTGGAAGCATTTGTTTTACAGATATTGTAGAAGAAAAGTGACGTATGTCTTGTCCGGCGAGTAGATGTATTAAATTTGATATTGGTAAGAATTTCATGACATTCTATGTTTCCATTTAGTATACTATGAAGGAACATAAGGTCTGAAATTGTGCGTCGCGTGGTCAAAGAAGTTGTATAGTAGGTTGGTTAGTATTGTTACAACGGTAGTTTGAACATTTAATGAATTTATTCTGAATTTGATCCAACGAGTGAATATAAACCTTATCCTGTATAAGTCTGTATTACTATATTCCTACAGCTTTATACCATAACATAAAACTATAAATGACAACTTTGTACTTAGAATACATTAAAATATAATTTACTATGAAAAAATGTTAAGTGGAAAACTCCTCTTCGTAACACAAGTGTTATTTTATACGAAGCGTGGAATCAAGAAATTTATGTTTATTAGGTACTATATTATTTACTGTTCTGTTTTTGTAACAACTGAAATTTTGAATAAATTGAGATTTGAATAAATAATTGAAATTAAAAATACCATTCTTATTTTTGGAATTGAATTTGTAGCACATTTTTATAAATAAGCCTCTTTTTAAATTGCTAACCAAATTCACTTTTCTCATTTGTTCAGTAACCACACACAGTAATTTAATAGTTTTTTCGTTAGTTTTATGGAAGTAATAAGCAGTTACTGAAGATCAGCGCAAGCTCAAACATTAATAATAATAATAATAATAATAAACACTTCCTTGCACCCTGCGCAAGTGGCGAGTTTATTGCCGTATGGCAATTTCTTCCAACTAACCAGTGTTTCCAGCCCAGAGAAGCAATGTTTGCGTGAGAAATGAATTTAAATAAATTTCTCCTCTGCTGGGAATCGAACCCAGGACGCCCGCACAGAAACCGAACGGCTTACCAACTGTGCCACGGCGGTCGGCATTATAACTTAGTTTTCAAGTGATTTCTAAGTTTTTTTTTAAACAATATGTTTATATAAACAATTTTATTCGTAAGTAGTGGAGGGTCCAGATCCAGAGGTCACTCGTGAGTGGTACAGATTCTTCAATCACTGAAGTCCTTCGATCTGCCCAGAACGTCATGCATGGAGGCGGACTGTTCGGTGGGTGATTGAATGCAGCCGTCATCCTCAGTCATGAGGAACAGGAAGAGGAAGAAAATTTGTTACATTTCACCAAGTTTTGAACCGCGAGTGTGTTCTCAAAATCGACTGATTTCGAAAAATAAGATGGTGTAATTAATCATCTCTGAACGGTTCTCAATAAGAAGCCATGGTTTCGAGACCGATATTGTATATCTCTGCTTTATACAAGCTGTGATTATTTTCATATTCATTCTTGAAGTTATTAAATCACTTCAAATGGAAAAAAAGTATTAGGTAGACTATTATACCTCCGAGTCATAAATTTTATGACTTTTGTCGGGTAAACTGGATGGTTACAAAATAAGAAATCATACAACATGCATCTATCTTACGATCAAAACACAAAAATGGATTATATTAGTTGAGTCAATATAAACCAAAAGCAACTAATATTTATGGGTTTTAAAACACAAATAATTAGATATTATGTTGATTTTGGGCTGAAAACACCAAGAAAAATATTTTATGAATTTATTTGTTTTTTTAATCACACATTCTCGTAAATAATTTTTTTTCTTATTAATAAGATTTTTTTCAAACTTTTCTTTAAAACAAATTTATAACTGCGTCTCCACCGGGAATCGAAGCCGGAACCTTTGGCTCAGCACTAGGAGCGCCAATATTTTGAAGTTCAAAATTAATCCCTTCACAAGTTAACAATATCGATGCGCTTTCTTTAACCAACTTCATGTCAAATCGACGTGTTTTTTTATGTATGTTCATTGATTTCTTTTTTTCACGTTGGCCAATTTCGATAACTCTTTTTTTATTGGAAAGAGTATATCTTTTGACTGGTCACATTTCAATTTTGTCAATATGTGATCATGGGATCCGTGAGAAATTCAGAGATATGAACTCTACAACATTGTCCGATTTTAATGATTTATTTTTTAATAGGAAGGCAGTGTTTTAGAGAAGGATTTGCTTATTATTGTATAGGCGAATCATCGTATGAAAGATAATCTAAATATGTACCTACATACCGAAATGTCCCTCATGGATCGGTTTTCGATCTTTTACATTAATCGATTTTGATGTCGGCTTTTTTTTATATGAAGGTTTATTAATAACATTAACATCAATATATAATCTATAGTATTTGGATATAAACTAAAATATCTATAAGTGTACTTACAAGGCAGGTTCTTACATATTGATGTACTTACTGGTGCAGTGTGGTACTATGAATAACCAGTTAAGATCTTGCATCGGACAAAAGCCTTTATTGCTCAATGAACTATAAATCTTATTTTATATAGATTCCGTACCTTTTGTTTATTATTATTGCTTCCAATATTATGTCTACTTATTGAGCGGTGTTTCTCATCAATGGGCATCTATGCGTATGCGTTTTGAAACCGGTTCAGAACTCTCCAACATGGGACACGATGAGATCAAATTTAAAATAAATTGTGTGATGAGTATTTTAGTAGAAAAGTATTCCCAGAATACTTCAGTGGAGACCTTGGACAAATAATATAAGTGTTGGAAGACCTCCTACAAGATGATCTAACGACATTGTCCAGGTGGCCGGTAAAACCTGGATGCGGAGGGGACAGAGCAGAGACGAGTGGAAGTGTATGGAAGAGGCCTATACCCAGCAACGAAGGGAACGAGGGCTAGAGAAGAAGATGAAGAAGAATATGAGATGAGTTATAAGTCTTTATAGGTTTTAACCTTACAACATACAAGAGCAGCGTTAAGTAATCAGACAATGACATCTTTATCGAAACGTGTCAACTATATGTTTCAGGACACATTACTTTATTATGGTATGGTATGGTTATCGATGGCAGAGCATTTCTGTCAGCAGTAGCGGACTCCCAGTCATCACAAACGTTCAGATCTTGGGTGATATTGTCCATCAATCTCTGCCTTGGTATTCCCAGAGGTCTCTTACCAGCAGGATTATTTTGCGAAATGCATCAGTGGACTTTATGTCGCAAATTTCTATATCGCAAAGTTACTTTTTTAAAATTGATAAAAAATCGTGCATGGCGCAATGTCATAATAAAAAAAAAATATTCTGACGGTGTGCCTTGCACCAACGGCGTCAACAATCAAATAATATCTAATAATAATAAACACTTGCTTGCACCATGCGCAAGTGGCGAGTTTATGGCCATATGACAATTTTTTCCAATTAACCAGTGTTTCCAGCCCAGAGAAGCAAGAATTGAGTGAGAAATGAATTTAAATGAATTTCTCCTCTGCTGGGGATCGAACCCAGGATGCCCGCACAGAAGTCAAACGGCTTACCAACTGTGACACGGCGGTCGGCAAATTATACCTATATAACAAAATAAAGCAATTTTATTTTTACTGTACTAATGGAATTCTATTTAGTTCCATAAACGCGGTTGATGGGTTTAAGAAAAATAAAAATCACGACCCCATGCTTGATAATCCCTGTCCAATGTATGCACTCGTGATACGATTATTATATTTGGTACCGCCTAATTACAAAACATATCATTTTTACTTTGGCTATCCCATAAATATAAATGGAAGATCCCATTATGCAACATTATCTACATATATTGTTTGATTATATAAATGGACCACCAACAAGATGATTTATCTTTTGAGAAGATGCAAGATATCCACATACAAGATAGAAATATAACAATGCTCAAAAGAGTCAGAACTTTCTAGTAACTATACAGTATAAAGACCACCGAAAAAAATATACCTACACTATTCTGAAATCAACTTTTAATAATATAAATATGTTTTTACTATGAGATGAATACTCTTATTTATTTATCTTTTTGTATACAATATAAACAAATATAATGCACACCGGCTGGCTTATTGCCATTAGACAATTTATAAAAACCAACCAAGGGGGCAAGTCTGGTCCAACCGGCGAAATCAAAACCCTCACGATTACCCATATCATGGATATAATTATTTTATGGAGTTCTATAATATCTTTAGATGTCATTCAACTCCATACGATAATTATATCCATGGTATGGATTATCACGAGGGTTTTGATTTCGATGGTTGGACCAGACTTGCCCCTCAGAGGGGCGAGTCTCTTTTGTAGACCTGTAATTTTCCATATATTTTGAAATTTTAAGCTCTGTGCATTGAGTGGATCAAAAGTTATAAGGGGGGGGGGGTGTGACACACATACAATAAGTTAGTGTTTCTTGACTTTAAAGTTGGAAAAGCCCTGAAAAATATAGACCCTGCATACAATCTGTGACACACATACAATAAGTTAGTGTTTCTTGACTTTAAAGTTGGAAAAGCCGTGAAAAATATAGACCCTGCATACAATTCTCGCGTATCTTGGCATGAATCCTCTGGAACAAATCGACAGTTGAATTTATTTATTTACCTATTTATTGTTAATACACAAACATTTTTACATATTTAGGTTAAGTAAGTAACAAATATAGATATTATTCCGTAGTCTTAATTGTACTTCGAACCATGAACTGAAAAATTCTGTGTTATGGATAGGGATGGATAGTGTTGTGTGTTTAGCATATCGGAGTAGAAGTCCATGATTGGATAAATAAGTCAATTTATTTTTAAGGTACTGTGGCAGGATTGGATTAGAGAGAATATTGTATTGAAATGACAGAATGTGTATAAACATTATATTTATCTTGTCGTGTCATATCTGGTTCCTTTGATGTTGCAAAGACCTCCATGTCCTGTCCTTATTTTTCATTAATACCATCGTTTCATTGAACAAATGATATCGTGGAATCTCGATAATTGTTAAAGTAATTATTTTTACAAACAATTCTGAAAACAGTTAGTCGATGACAAAAAGTACTCGAAATCGGCTAATAGTAGTTTTAAAGATTCATTTTGTCTTCAGATGATTAATATGTACATGTTGGACAGTCCATAAGACAAATGTATTTTAAATCCCAACAAACTATACCATCAGAAGAAAGTGCAATGCATAATGATGTTCATACAATACACTGCAGATAAATATGGCAGCTATTTCCGTTTTGTAAAAGAAAGCATTTTGGGTTTTTACGGGTATTGAATGACTAGTTATAAATATATTAAGTCATATATCGAAACCAAACTGACTAATAAAATGAAATGTCGGTTGAGAATGATTACGAAACACCACTACTTTTGTCGAATCGTTTAAATTCGGGTTTTTAATGCAAAAACGTTTTGAAATAGACAATATATTGAAAATAAGCAAGATTTGTATAATTAATTATATTATGTGGTCTTAATCGCATATTCAAGGCGACATAAATCAGTTATGTAAAATTGAGTCTCCAACGAGTCTTTAATATGATAGAGAAAGAGGGACATTTGCTGACCACTGACAAGAGACGCAAAACCGCATTCTTTGCCCACATATTCTGTAGTAGTAAATAATATGCTCTTCTACAACTCAACGTGGAGAGTTAGGGAAGTAAAAGAACGAAGTGACTTCAGGCAGTGGCACGTGTTCCGGATGGACAATACGCTTGTTTCACGTCGTGATGAGTTTGGTGTGATGGTCGGCAACCTTCTTTAGGAGCGGCATAAGAAGAATAAGAAGAAAATATGAAATTGTCAACCAGTTAAAACCGGAGAATTTTGATTAAATAGCGGGAAGGAATCACGAAAACTTTAGAAAAATTAGTGGTAGTTGGTAAAGTCCAAGGACAGCGACCCAGAGAGGGACAATGCTTTCGAAGATAGATACCCACGTCTTTCAGAAACGAAGAGCATAATACGAATATAGTATTTTTCAGACAACAAGTAGATTACTGCTGCTCAACTACGAAATCCAGTTCTAGGGCTAGGAGTTTACAATTTTTAGTGATTATGAACCAGGTGATTGTTTCCGTTCCACATTAAATAGGCACATAATCTAGTATTCTGAACTCACAATTATCACCTCAACTAACATATGGGCTCACACAAAATAAATCAAATCTCTGATGCGATTTTTAATTTCAGAACCAGATAAAAGAGACTAGTTAGTAGTAACTACGTTGATGTATTTAATAATAATCACATGTGTCCCAACCAAAACATTTTTTTATGTTTTACTCAAAGGGCATCGCAAACATAAAAACGGCATAGTTACAAATATTATTAGTAATTTTAATTGCGAATTATTTAAGTGGTTATTGTTGAATACTACGTATGTGGTTACCATTTCATTTTTATCTACAAATCTCATTCATTTTTTCATTCCCCATAGCTCACTGTGATGAAATTTTACACATTAACTTAGGTATCCTACGATCCGTCAGTAACACTTTGCCACATTCTGGAGAATATTAGAGATATATTTATCGTCTCGCAGATCCAGACTGAAAACACAATTAGAAACTGTATGTCCACCGGAAATCGAACCCGTGACTAAGCCGCGAACCCAGTGGACCCAGAGAGTCATGGAATGGCATCCAAGACTGGGAAAAAGAAGCTTGGGACGTCCTGGATACGGTGGCCGGACTGCACCAAACCACCGGTGGCAGGGAGCAATTGAAAGCGATGTGCCCAGGAAAGAGAGGAGTGGAAGAAGAAGGGGAGGGCTATGTTCAACTCTGGATGCAAACAGGCTGATGAATAAGAAGCAGAAGAAGCCACGAAGACCTACACGTGTTGTGTTAGATGTAAAAATAAGTAAATTAGGTAATTATTTTATACTTGGTATTGCATTTTATGTTATTTTTCCGTAGTCTGATTTTCATACGAAAATCGTTTTTATTTTTTTAGTTTTTATTTATGTCATTGTATTTTGACTCCTCGCTAACCCAAGGGGATATAGTGGGGAGTTATAATTTCGCAATTTTTAAGGCAATTTTATTATTACAGAGTATCATGCTGAGATTGTATTTTGAAAGTTTCATCACAATGTATGCGTGCTGTGTGCTATGTGCTGCGTGCTATGTACGGCGTGTTTATTTTACTTTATCGATTATAGACTAAAGTACTCATTCGATTCTTTTCAAATTTTGCAAATTTGTATATCTGATACTCACTTAGACCCCATTAGAATTTGAAGGATATCTGAATAGTGCTTCTCAATTTTTTTAGGTATCAAAGATTTCAAAGTGACCTTAAAAGGAAACTTAAAATTTGAAATTTTTATTTTCAAATTGGTATAAAGGCACATCACTTTCATAAAATGACATTGAAGAATTATCAAGTTTTCATAATAATGTATTAGTATAAAAAATAATTGTACTCAGCAACTCATTTCATGAAAATGCTGAATATTTTCCATACAAAATTTGACTACTTTTGTAGTGACTTGGTAGTGAGGAGTTGCCACAGCCCACTCATTTTTATTTGGTTTTGTAAAAAAAATTTATACGGTTTCTACTCAGTATTATTTTTTTGTTTTACGAGAAATCTTGGCATTGGATTTTCTCTGTTGTATAATGTCTTTGTTATATAATGTCAAATTTGTTTTATCGTTCTATAATTCTTAAAAAATAAGACATTCGATATCCATATACAATATTACTTTCATATCAAAGTTAATAAATTATGACAAATGCCAATACAGCAATTGATTTTGTCAAATATCTTTCACGGAAAACATAATAAACACGTGTATGGATAAAAATTTCTGATGAACAATATTGCTATCGAAACTAATGAATTTTGTTGAAAAGTCATAACATTGATACTAGTTACTCATTAGCACTAATGATAATCGTCTGGGCCTTCCTTCTTGACAATTTATTGATTTATATTATCAAATTGGATAAAATATAATAAATAATCTTAATGTATCTTATGAGATCCAACTGTCGATGGTGATAGTATGTGTATAGTCTAAGAATACGTAAAAATCAATGTTGTTATATGTAAATAAAAATATATAAACGCACCAAAACAATAATACTTTCGAATTATTGAATAAGTGTATTAAAATATTATGTTTTTCTATACAAAACGTGTATATCAGGATAAGAAAGTGTGAGGATAAGAAAGTTTTTTCCTACCCCGAATAGGTAAACAGCATGATGTTATGCATGTATGTTTGAAGATCGAGTATCAAACTATAAAAGTCCCCGTAGGTATTGTGTATTTTGTCATACAAATAATAATTAAATATTTTTTTTTTTTTTTATTTAACAAAAACAATACAATGTTAACATATAAATCATAATTTAAAAAGGTAGACAATTTCTATCATATAATTCATAATAACTCTCTTTAATTGAGATAAAATCTCGTGTTAAAAGAGGGGAGTATCTATTTAATATTATTACATTTACCAAAACATTGTACATCTACTAAAAAATATGAAGCTACACAAAACAAGAATGAAATAACAAAAAATAAATAAATAAATCAGTACAATTTTTTAATTTTATTTTTAAATATACTATAATTTTTTTCGAGTCGAAGACTCAAAGGGAGTTCATTAAACCACTTAGTACCTTTATACTTATAGAAATGTTGTGAGGCAGTTGTACGTAAAAGAGGAATGGTAATACATCCTTGTGAATTTATTCTGCTGCTTAAAGAAAATGACAATTGGTTTGAATTTGTAAGAATATCTTTATGAATTTGGAACAATGAGATTTTTTTGTAGATATTTTCAACAGTTGAAACTTTAAATTCTTGAAATAAATTAATAGTTGGATAATCAAATCTCTTTTTTAATATAATTTTAATAATGATTCTTTGAAAAACTTCTAAAGGCACTAAAGTGGTTTGGTTTAAAAGCTCCCCCCCAACATATAATGCCATATTGTAAGATGGATTGAAATAATGAAAAATATATTGTTTTAAGCAAGTTTGTTTGAAGTATATTTCTTAGTCTCAGAAAAATAAAAATTAGCTTTTTAAGGCGTTCGATAGTAGTAGTTATATGTAATTTCCATTTCATACTGCTTTCAATAATAATGCCTAGGTATCGGATGTTATTTTTAGTGGATAATTTAATACACGCTGAGTTACAAGATATGGAGTTGTTGAAACAGGAATTGTCAATATGAATTTTAATATTAAGGTCTTCTGGGATGTATTTATCATTAATAATAATAGTCACTAAATTCTAAATTTACAAAAATTGTAATTTCTTTGGGGGTTAATGTACATCGATATTTATCAGAAGGATTATATTATGTGCGTGATCAAAAATATTTGTTATTTAAAACATCTACCCGCAAATATGATATTGCAAAATGTTAGTTCAATAAATATTTGATGATATATATTTTATGATGATGAAAGATTTCTAATAAAAGATCTACCTACATAATCATTACTGGTATATTCGCTATTGATATAGATGTAATAAATTAAATCTTATGTGATGTCGTGGGTCGGAACTAATAAACTAAGATTTACGCGAATCTATTTAGGTAAACGGTTAACGCATGAATATTTGCGCGATTGACCTCTAACGCGACGTCCTACGTAGGCGATTCAAAGCGAATGCGAAGCGACGCGGCGCGGCGCGAAAATAATAAACAGTCGGTAACTATGGTAGTGTCCTACGTTACCGACCGCGAGTTGGTTCCGATGCGGCGCGGCGCGATGCGAAGCAAACGCGATCAGTTGGTTTGATATTTTCGCGCGAATTGATAGCGGCGCCATTGTTTTTTGACATATCAGAAACAGAAATTTTAATTTCTGTCCATGAACGTCCCATATTATGGGACAAATTATTATAGAACCGCGAATTTTAGGATTTGGCAAAAATAAATGGGACTACAAGTAAACACATTTATTTATTATTGCTATTTTACAATAGGATGTTGTTCAAAACACACAAAGTTTTCTCTCGCTTGCACGAATGTCAAATTTTGATATGTTTCCCGCAAAGATGTAAATTCAGTCTCATTTATTAATTCAAAATCACGTAATTCTTCATACAAATCGTGATATACCCCATAAATATGCCTCTCTAAGTACAAAATATTAGTTTCACTTCTCTGCCGTACATACTTCTTGAGTATTTTATATACGTACATCCATGACAGTAGCTGGCGGCAGAGGGAACGATTCGCGCACACGTAGGACAGAGCCGCCGCGTCGCACGGCATCGCATTGAATTCGCTTGTATCCGCACCGCATCGCTTCGCAATCGCGTTCGCTTTGAATCGCCTACGTAGGACGTAGCGTAAGGACGGCGATGGGCGAGATACGTCAATCTTCGGAAATTGTCGGGAATCCTCGAGAATTGTTGAGGATATACACATTGGGTTGGACGGAAACAAGGTCATTGTGTTAAGAGAAATAAATTGTCTTGAACAAATCGACAGTTGGAATACCTAATTAGTTAATATTTTCAATCATATCTACACTACTTATACGTACCTTAATTATATGATCATTTTTGCAATATATAATCAGTAGCGGAATAGCTATTAGAAGCCGAAAACCTTGGCTTACCTACAAATATATTGTTGAAAGAAAAACAAAAAAATATATGATTACTGGATAGTAAAACTGTCATTTCAAGAAAAAAATATATTTTAATTCAAGACTATTTTTTTTTTGTTTTATTGCAAACATACCACAAGATTGGAAATTGAAACTTAAATACGATCCTTTTCAGGGTTACAAAATGTAAATATTATTTTTTCATGTGATTGAAATATATTTTTCATCATCGCAGAAATGAACAACGATGTACTTATGCTAAAAAAGCTATAAATATTCGACAATTCCCAATTATCTTTCAGGGTTTGCGTAGTCTATGGGGTCTAGGCACGCCTCTGCATGTAATTGACACTAATCTATTATGTATATCGTCCATTATTATCTAGAGTTTTTGTAGGACATTATATAACAAAAACGTTTTTTTAGGCCCACATCCCTCATTCAAAAACTTTAAAGGTTCCTCTAATGTGCGGTTTTTAAATAACAAAATGAAGTGTAGGTACCAACTATATTAGAACATGGAAATTAATAAACTAACTGCTTTTAAAAAAATTTACAAATTTAATAGTATGTATTATGAAATATTTGCAAAATTATTTATTACGTCTGTTTTGGAAAATTTCATTTAATTTAAAATATTTTCAGATTATTTTTTTCATATACAATGTTTAGAAAATTGAGCCCCTCGTAAGGCTGGGCCCTCGCTCTGCTGTTAGATAGCAACGGCACTTGAAAAAAGCAGTTTAAACAAAGTATATTTTATAAATGAAATATGAAAACTTAGCGTTATAGAATCATTAGATAACGTTATTTTTTTTCAAATCGTTGGTGGAGAGTACGTCTGTGATGATTCACTCATACTACTGATTGCTGACATATTTCATAATCCTATCATTCAATAGAAACAGTTTTACCAAATTGAATACAATCTTTGTTTTGTTATGAAAACGTAGGTATAGAAATCTTGGCAAAACTAATTAGCAGCATTTAGCGGTTGAAGTATTGTATGCCTAAAACTACGCTGCGTTTATATATTTTTACCAAACAACTTTCATGTTAACGCGAAAATTCATAAGTAAACTGTCAATTTATAAAAACGGAGGTCATTGAATGCTTCTTTTCGTGCTTCTTCATGTCCGGTCTCCACGAACGTTGACGACCACCGAACAGAAAGCTTCCCTGTCCTGGGCAGTACGAAACAGCTCGTCCACAGTTATCATACCAGTCAATTATTATGTTTCGAATCCAATAAACACGACAAGCTGAATGATTGCATATATTCCACCACTCAGAGTATGGCCGAAGTACGATACTTAACGGAGCTTTACATTGGTGAATAATTCTCTGTTGGTTATGGATCTACATACGTATCTATTACATAATGCTACTGACCATGGCAGGGGGCTAGGTTGCGGCCATAGGGGCCTAGCCAGTAAAGTTGAGGGTGGCTGCAGCCCCACCCTAGGATTCTGGGTAACAGGTCAGTACCCTCTTCAATTCTTACCTATGGAAGAGCAGGGCAGACGCCTTAATGCCTCGCTCGGCGGTGACTCATCAAACGTGGCGATGAGTAAGGATGCATCATCGGGCGATGGAAATCGAAGCACTGAAAGTACTGTCCGGTGGTGTACCTGAAATTCGCCAATATGAGTACTAAGGGGTGGAGGAGCCCCCCGTGATGATTGGTCGGCACGGCCCACTCGGCGGTACCCGAGCTGACGACGAGACAGGTGCAGCTGACGCTGCGCCTGGTGTGGAAATCGAAGAACTGAAAGTACTACGGGCGTGGTGGAGGCTCCCTGTGGCAGTCTGTTGTTCGTGGAGCTGCTGGAAGGGTAACCCTTGCTATGATTCACGGGCCTTCACGAGTGTGGTTGGACTCTTAGTGGCAGTGGTATGAAATATGTATGGTGGTAGTTCTTGTTTCGTCCGACGAGCAGCCGCTCCGGGGATGAACAGAACACTTTAGTTCTATAACGTTCCCTATGGAGTGGGGTAGGTGACTGCGACTTTTCCTTAAATGACCATGGCAGTTCATGGTATCAGTCCATTCTGCGGTGAATCCACATTTCAAATACTTTAAGGCGGTTTATAATATTAACTCTGAGAGTCCACGCCTCCACCTCATAAAGCAGCAATGACCACACATAACATTTAACCATTCTTCGTCTCAGCTTTAAGTTGATATTGTCGTCGAGACGGAGATTTTTCATTTTACAAAATGCCAATCGGGCCACTTCTATTTCTGCATTTTAAGGGTGTCAGGGTCTAGATTCTCGGTAATAATACCGCTCAAGTAATTGAATTGTTTTACCTTGTCGATACTAACACTCTCAAGTCACCTTTACTCAGTTAGTTATATATCCTACTCTTCAGTCAATGGTTCCTGGTTCTCTTACCAGTGGAGACGCAGTTTTATTTCTGGGTTTGTTAGAAGATTAATATCATTAGTCTCCAGAATGTGGTAACTTGTTATTGAGTGCTTGTAAAATTTATATTTCTTATAGTCAGTTGTCCGATATGCACTACAAAAAAAAAGAGTGGGGAGTGTTGGCCACAACATAAGTAGGTACGCGTTTATAAAAGAGCTAAAATAAATATATAACGTCTATTTTAAGTTTGAAGTTTTGTTTCTTTTCAAATATATAGAATATAAGTTCAATAGACCAATTATAATACATCAATTTAGAGCTTATTAATTTATCATTGCTTGTCAATTTTTCTCTATGTCTTTCAGTATGTACTGGAATTTTGCAGTCGATTTATAACTAACTTTCTGACCAGCTAGAGCTATGAAACTTTCAGAATTGTGTATATCCGATAACAATGCACGACAAACTTAACAAAAGATCTACTTAACAAAATAAATCTTAAGGTGCCTACTCAATCGCGACGCCAAAATCCCTTATTATCGTTAAAACAAGTATCCGCTAATTATCGCCAAAATTAATTTCTTTGGCGTGTTTGTAACAATATAAATAATTCAATACTTAACTCACCAGAATTTGACGTATTCCAGTGTAGTATTACATGAGTGAGAAATGTTCTTAGTGCTAAGTTCTTTAATGATATGTGATTTGTTTGTGAATATGAACTTTTTTAATGTAGGTAATTTAATATTTTCAAGTAATATTATGTTTACCTCGGCTGCAGGATGAAACTTTATCTATTACAGAAACACAATATATGTATTGTGATGTTGTATTTTTTATCCTGCAACTGATGGTATGGCCTATCAGCGGAGACTTTTAATTGGCTGTTTAGTTATTATCTAAAATGTAAAACAGTAATATAATGTTAGTCTCCCAAAAAATTGTAAATAAATAAATAAAATTATTTCCATTTGATATGTTATTAAATCGAACAATTTTATAATTCACAAAGTAAACAGTAATTTTGAGTATTTTAATGATTTTTTTACGTGTACAAAACCTTGAAAAGTATGTCTTGAATTTTTTTTATATTCTAGTATTTTTTTGTTTTTAGATTGTTTTATATATGAATACGATACCTTCAAGGATTGTCAAACTTTTTAGATGGAAAAGTGTATGTATGTATATTCGCTCGTTTTTTATAAAATGCAATTCTACCTCTAGCGCTGTTCTTATCAGACGAATCTTCAAACTTTGCAGTATTCATTGCGGTATTGTTAAGATCTTCTGGTAGCCTTTGGCTATATTTGCCAATACTATTTAATTTCTATTCACAAATCTTAACAATTATGTATTATGTGTGATCCATTCGCAGCTAACTCACAAAAGCCGATCGCCAAACACCATTAATCTACGATTATTATCAGCTCGTCATAGTTATGCAAGCTACATACATACATATCTTGACCCTAAAAGTTTCTTTGCCAAAGACAATATTTCAAAACTTACTTTTATCCGTAAGTAACAATTATATTTTGTTTTTAATAGAAATAATGATTTCACCGCCAGTGGTTCCTTTCAAAAACCCTACAAGTTCACAATTGGATTTTTTTTACTGAACTTCTACTAGAGACTGATGATTTTACAATTGCGATTACATTCTTCTTATAGCGTTGTAGTTTCAATTAGAATATTGTTGTTTTGTGTGTCAAACGTATGGCGTACCTACTATAAAATTTGTTCACTAGTCTTTATATGACAAAAATAATGTGCCGACTTATTTTTCATAGACAACCCTTCATTCCTTTCTCCTCTATGATTTCACCTGTCAAAGCATTCAAAATACTCTTTACTGTAATATTCATTCATTCATACCGTCACACCATACCCTACAATTTGAGGTAACCAGCGATAGATTACTAAATTCTGCAACATTGAGTAATATTTTTTTTATTTAAAGTATCTATACAGCAAAACACAACTCCATAAACATGAATATATTATGTTCATGTGTCATTTGTTAATATGTCAAAAGACAGTCACGTTAGAAAAAATCAAAATATAATACTGCAACAATAATAATGGTGCAAATACTTTGTTAAATTCCACTTGGTGAGTATAAATTAGCACTACTAGTTTCGGGAGAGCACTCCTCTCATCGACAGGTGTATTATAACTGTGATTTAGTAAAGTATTTGCACCATTACTATTGTTATCATGGACTACCACAATGCTACCGTCAAATCCATCAATCTTACTATAATACTGTAACATATAACTGAGAGGTATTCGCAGGTCTCTTACCCCACTCTATTGTTGACATTATAGGACTTCAAGTCCTATTCATCCTCGGAGCGACTGCACGTCTACTGCTCAAATGTGAGGGCTCACGCAATCGAAGCTTGGATAGAACATGGATCTTATATCCGACGAGCTGCTGGCGGGAGACTTGCCCCCGCTCCTCAGTACCTACTCTTGTCGGCGATTCAAAACGAGCCTTCACCTCGCCTGGTGGTTGGTTTATCCCGTAACCTCTTCAAGATTCTGCGTCTAATTCGAGAGGTCCCACACCAGATGTGATGACTCAAGACAAACCTTAGCCGCGGATGACGAGTCGCCAGCGAGACACAAAGGCGTCTGCATTTTTCTTTTTTTTTTCTCAAAGGCTTTTCATCCAAAAAGGATGTTGCAGCCGTTACTAATCAAAAACTTTAGATTACACAGATTTAGTCACTCAAAAAGAAAACAAAATTTAAATAATAGTCATATTCTTTACAATAGAACTATTCCCAATTGAAAGCTTGATGATGCGTTTGTTGCATTTTAGTTTGCTCTTTTAAATAATTTACAATTTACGCATTGATCTGCTAATTCTTTTGAGGAAGTGTATAATGGTAATAATGATAATTGAGTGTTATTATTTGTAGTGCTTAATTGTTATTAATATCATTAGTAAATCGGCCAGCGCCGTAATAAAAATAAAAAAAATATTAAACCATGAACCTGAGGAAAGTTCAGCCCAAGAAGGTAAACTGTGGAAATGGGATATTGGACATTCTCAAACCTAAAATTAATGTCTAGCGCGTCCCTGATTGGATAACCAAACAGAACGTGATCTGACGTTACCTCATCCCATCCACATTCGCAGAACGGGGATGCATTGTTCATCCATAGGTAAGAATTGAAGGGGGCACTGACTTTTGTCCAGGATCCTAGGATGAGGCTGCAACCACCCCCAAATTTACCGGCTAGGCCCCTAGGTTGCGGCAAATACAGTAATCGACAGTTCCATTTGTGTTATTGAAAAAAATATGGACCGGTCGGCATCCACAGATCGGTGATTCGATCATTATTAAATGAAAGATGGAGGCCATAGGTTAGTTGTTGTTAAAATTAATTTACATTGTATTATGCGAATAACTGAGTCTTCATTATATTTTGGTACTAAAAGTCTACCGTGAATTGTCTGCGAAAGGTCAACGGCCCATCTGTTTGTAGCTGTGGCTGTGGGTGTTATGTTTTACTGTCATAATTTACGCAATTTTGTTTATTGGTGTCAACAGATCTACAGAATCAAACACGTGAATATGTTCAACACAGAATCGCATATAAACTCAAACATCGAATTTAGAAATCAAACTTCTCAAATATGTATGTTGTATAAAAACAGTGAGTTACTAAATAGTATTTTCAATATTTCTTTACTGAATAATCGCTAAACATTTTTATTATTTAGCATAAATTCTAGTAAAAAAAATTTGAAATACCTATATTTTTTATTTATTTACATAATTAAACTGCACACAAACAACACTAGGTAAAAAATTACAATGAGTAGGCTTAATATATAATTCTTAAACTATCCCTACCTAGTGTCAATTACTTGTGGCAAATCAATTCATATTCATATAATTAATAACATACTGGGATGTGAATGTGTAGTGGGTGAAAATGTGTAATGAGGTGTGTAAAATGATGTGTCAAATGTGTTTTACTATGCTGATTTTAAATTGAACAGTAAGTTTTTGTATTGGTATATCATTTTTATAGCATTTTAAAATTACTCCATAGCTATACATCGTTGAGAAAAAGCTTTATTATTCTTCAACAAATCAAAGTGAATGTTCGTGATATTATTGATGTAGTATTATTGTGTTTTAATGTATAATTTTTGTTTGTATTTTTTATTTTTTATTCAGCTGCTTGTTTATTTTATGTTTTATAACAATCAATTATCCATTGTAGATGGACTGACATTTTTCAAGTAATGATTTTTGTAATACCCACAAACAGGCATTGCCTGATGGAATTTCTCTTATTTTATTTACTTAATTATTGAATAAGTTTTTTATGTTTATATGTTATTATGATATATACAAACTACTGTTTTTTATGTTTGTTTTTTTTTATTTTTGGTATTTTTTTACATTCTATTATATTGCGATGTTTTTATTTGTTAATTGTGAGAGTTAAAAAAAGTATATATAATTATTTATTCAAGTCATTTCAAGTCAGGACTGTTTTGAAAAAGTAAAAATATCAACAAATTACAGGTTTCCGATCATAAGTCAGAAACGTTTCAAGCGGTATCTTGCATTATTCATTGGGGTATCACGTTCATAAAAAAAATGTCCAAAAGAAAGATCTCTAATACCTCGAGAATGCAATGGGTCATAGCTCAATTGCTACTCACTTATATAAAATAAATATAAAAGAAAACCCTTCATGTGCATCATGCGGAGCAGATTTGGAAACACTCGATCACGTGTTTTTTGAATGACCGATGCACTACGAATATGACATGACATCTATCCCAACTTAAACAGTCCCTCTACCAGTAAACATGTCGCATCTTTTATCGCTTAACTCTTCTCCTATTTATTCCGCAATAACTAAATTTATCTTAAACAAAGATATTTTGGGGTTTTGTGTAGTTGTATAGGCTCACCAAAGTGCCAGAGTGGTCACTTGGTTAGAAGCGATTGCATACCAGTCGGAGCTGATATACACGCCTGTAATTGAGGTGGTAAAGTCGGTCTGTTGGACGTGTAGGTAATCCCTGTTTGTCCGCCTTTGGCTACATACACCCAAACGATATCTCACCTGCCTGGTTCGAACCTGGAGGCCGTCTGTTCGGAGAGTCCCGACAGCTGAGCCACAGATTGATCGACCAAGCAACTGCGATACCGTATACAATAGATTATTAAATATTACTCAGGTAGAAATGGATGACAGATTGAAAGATGTAACAGGAAATTGAACTTACTCTTTTATTGATCTAGTTGTACAATTGGTGCTTATTAATATTACTTGGTACAGACAATATTGAATTATTATTTAATTATAAAATGTAAATTTAGAACGCGGACTATTTGAACGACGACGAGCGGTCGGGCAGCGTGAAGCCTAGCCTCGAGATCTGGATAAGCGGAATGCCTGGGAGCTCTGTGCTGCTCGTTATATAGGGGTCGCGCTGTGGATACGGCGCAGGGCAAGATGGCGCCTGCCGACGTAACTCAGCTTCGCGGCGCAATCGCTGATTGCGCCACAATATTAATCCAACTGTCGATTTGTTCAGGAGAACTTTGTTCTCTTAACATATCGACAATGTATCAAGCCAGAATACGCGAGAATTGTATGGAGAGGTCTACTTTTTTCATGGCTTTTCCAACTTTGAAGTCAAAAAACACCAACTTAGAGGCTTCGCAGCATATATGTTCCATACACGGATTTACTCAGAATTCGGAGTAGAACATTTCGTGTGTCTGTGTGTGTGTGTGTGTCTGTGTGTCCCCCCCCCTTATAACTTTTGATCCGCTCAATTTACAGAGCCTAAAATTTCAGAATATATAAACAGTTACAGGCCTACAAAACTTTTATACTCGAAATTTTGAATTTTTGTTTCAGTCAGGGGTTATCAACTTTTGAATTTTTATTTTATTATTCCATATATCTCAGAAACCATAAACGCTAGAACGCTGAAAATTGGTACAAACATAGACAAATACGAAATCTCAAATTAGTTTTTTCAAAAAAATTCCAGGGTTTCTCAAACATTTTTTATTAAGAAAAATATTTTTTTTATGATAAATTTATGAGTTTAACTGCCTATATTTCCAAAACTTTTACAATTATTGAAAAAAGCCGAAACACCCTTACTAGATAATTTAATTTTCTATAAAAAATATTAACATTGTAGTAGAAGATCTCAATTTTTTTTTAACAATTTTTTTAAAAATTGAATTTAGTGACGACATCGCTTCATACATTTTGTATGGCAGTCGCCTATACACAATATGTAAGAAGACTTAATAGTTTGATACTTCATCTCCAAACATACATACATACCATCATGCTATTTGCATATTCTGGGTAGGAAAAAGGATCTTCCTCCATACTATCCTATCTTGACATACATACCTACATATGTTGTATAGAAAACAAAATATCTGAAAATATTCAATAATTTGTATCTATGGGTTTATAGTTTGGTACATATTCTTCAACTATACATACTATCGCTATCGACAGTTGGATCTCATGTGTTACATGCAACTAGTCTGTAAGTCGAAATATTCACCAATATATATTTTTTTATTTTTTCTTCCATTTGGCACATAAATCACTCTTCTAAGGGGTGACTTAATATTATAAAAAAAATCCTGAGCATGGGGTCTCTTTGAAATATTTGACAGTTAAAAAAATGAGAAGCACCGATCAGAAATTTTTCAAAATCTAATGGGGTCTAAGCGTGTTTTAAGCAAAATTTGAAAATAATCGAATGAGTACTTAAGTCTTAAATTGATTAAGAAGAATAAATACGTCGTACATAGACATACATAAAAAATAACCTTAAAAATGGTGAATTCATAACACACCACTATATCCCCTTGAGGAAGTGAGGATTAAAAATAGGTACATAAATTAAATTCGTGCATTTCCGTAAATTTTGAGAGACACATGGTTATGCAAACCTTGACATAGGTAGTCTTGGTTTAGCATTAACACATGCAGTGTTGGTTTTAGCCTTGCATTTAAAGCAACACCAAGACTACAAGACTTTTGATAATTTATTTATTTATTTATTACTTTTCGGGCAACTAACAAGTACTATTTTATTTTAATTTTTACGGTACTTTTCGGGCAACTAACATGTACTATGTCAAATATTTATTTAACACGCACCCAATAACAAGTTGCGACATTATGGAGACTTACGATATAAATCGTCTCACAGATCCAGACTGAAAACACAATTAAAAACTGTGTCACCTCCGGGAATCGAACCCGGGACCTTTGGATCAGCAGTCAGATACCTAACCAACTGAGCCACGATGGCCGACTATGTCAAATATTTATTTAACACCCACCCATTAGCAATTTGCCACATTTTGGAGACTTACGATGTTTATCGTCTCACAGGTCCAGACTAAAAACACAATTAAAAACTGTGTCTCCTTCGGGAATCGAACCCGGGACCTTTGCATCAGCAGTCAGATACCTAACCAACTGAGCCACGATGGCCGACTGTGTCAAATATTTATTTTACACCCATCCATTAGCAAGTTGCCACATTTTGGAGACATACGATGTTTATCGTCTCACAAGTCCAGACTTAAAACACAATTAAAATTTGTGTCTCCTTCGGGAATCGAACCCGGGACCTTTGGATCAGCAGTCAGATACCTAACCAACTGAGCCACGATGGCCGACTGTGTCAAATATTTATTTTACACCCATCCATTAGCAAGTTGCCACTTTTTGGAGACATACGATGTTTATCGTCTCACAGGTCCAGACTAAAAACACAATTAAAATTTGTGTCACCACCGGGAATCGAACCCGGGACCTTTGGATCAGCAGTCAGATACCTAACCAACTGAGCCACGATGGCCGACTGTGTCAAATATTTATTTTACACCCATCCATTAGCAAGTTGCCACATTTTGGAGACATACGATGTTTATCGTCTCACAAGTCCAGACTTAAAACAAAATTAAAATTTGTGTCTCCACCGGGAATCGAACCCGGGACCTTTGGATCAGCAGTCAGATACCTAACCAACTGAGCCACGATGGCCGACTGTGTCAAATATTTATTTTACACCCATCCATTAGCAAGTTGCCATATTTTGGAGACATACGATGTTTATCGTCTCACAAGTCCAGACTTAAAACACAATTAAAATTTGTGTCTCCTTCGGGAATCGAACCCGGGACCTTTGGATCAGCAGTCAGATACCTAACCAACTGAGCCACGATGGCCGACTGTGTCAAATATTTATTTTACACCCATCCATTAGCAAGTTGCCACTTCTTGGAGACATACGATGTTTATCGTCTCACAGGACCAGACTAAAAACACAATTAAAATTTGTGTCACCACCGGGAATCGAACCCGGGACCTTTGGATCAGCAGTCAGATACCTAACCAACTGAGCCACGAAGGCCGACAATCGTTTACAACTAATATGGAAATATTCATATTCTTTACTGTCATTTCATCTAAATTTAAAACACAATTTAGTAATCACTTGTCCATGATTCGATGAAGCTTATAAAAATATTTTTATTAGAATCAACTTTCTAAATAAGATGCACCAGAAAAACGTCCAATTAATGTGTCATTTGTAATAATTTTTCTGAATTTTCGTAATTTTATTTTGAAGATTGCAATATCTTGGAAATATATAACGTTTTCAAACAAAGATGAATGATATTCATAATTTGATCATTGAAAAAAATAAATACAATTCAAAATAATTTGATTTAGGTTAGATTTTTTTAGTTTTTATAATATAATCAGTTTTCAGTATCAAATTATGAATATTTTCTGAAATAACTTTATACAAAAAAAAATATTATTTTATTTTGTGAAAAAGTAACAGCCCCAGAACAGGTCTTGCCTAGTGAGGCGTTACTTACTTAACTTAAATATGTAAAAATGTTTGTGTATTAACAATAAATAAATAAATAAGTAACATTATCAAATATCGTATTTTTATCTTTGTGGTACATTTTAACAAAAATTAACTATATTTTTAACTTTGTTTACACCATGTGTCGATTGAATTTGCGACCGGTTTCGGAACTAACCGTTCCCTCCTCAGGCAGAATTTCAACCGGTCGCTAAATTCAATCGACACGTGGCGTAAACAAAGTAAAACATAGTTTTGTTAAAATGTACCACAAAGATAAAAATACGATATTTCATAATATTGTTTCCGCGAGTACATACGGCGAATAAATTTTTTTTATTTTTATTTTTTATTTATTTTTTTATTTATTTCTATCCAAAAACATAGAGTAGATATAAGATACAAAATAATTAAAGGTATTATAAGCTTATTCATACATAGTAGACATACAAATTAAATATAAGTTATTTCATTTCAATAAATATGATTTCATTATTTCACCATTGCTTACATAGTTAAAGCTATCCTTTTTGTTTGTATCTTTGTTACTAGCCCCCTCACTAGGCATAGCCTGTGCTAAGGTGAGCTAGTTTTATATTATTGTCTATTGCGTTGTTTATTTATAGATACGTTTACATATAATATAAGTAAATGTACATACATACGCTACGCATTCAAGCGTATTCATCCTTCTTTCTCTCTTTCCAAACACAATATTTCATTATGAGTCATTAACACACAGCAAAAATTGTAAAAATAAAATAATTGTTGAAAAAATTGATTGATTTAGAGACAAAAAAAAAACAACAAAAGTACTTATTTTTCACTTTTTTCAATTGTCTATTCTGTTGTTTGTAATAGTGCATTTACATTTTATTAGGTAGAATTATTTCCTTCAGGATTTTTTCATCTATTTCATAAATAAATAACAGTTTTTATCCGTCCTGAGAAAAAACAGCCATTTTAAAAACGGATCATTTCGAATAACTCATTCGTGGTATAACAAATGTGAATAAAAATAATAAATACAATATTTTAAACAACTTCATTCAATATGATAAATATGATTGTTCATTCGACCGATTTCGAAGCGATCTCTTTTTCCTCAGGCCGTATGACAAATGACAACAAAGTGAAATGCAATCTAGATGGGTCGGTGGCAGATCGGTTAGCGCGCTGGGCTTGTAATCCAGTGGTCGCGAGTTCGAATCCTGCCTCGACCGATTTCGTTCACCTAAGCACAAGCATTTATTTGCTTATTTTAGGGAACGTAGGAAGATGTATATGTACTTGTTTAACATTAAAGTTGAGGGTGGCTGCAGCCCCACCCTAGGATTCTGGGTAACAGGTCAGTACCCTCTTCAATTCTTACCTATGGAAGAGCAGGGCAGACGCCTTAATGCCTCGCTCGGCGGTGACTCATCAAACGTGGCGATGAGTAAGTCTGCATCATCGGGCGATGGAAATCGAAGCACTGAAAGTACTGTCCGGTAAAAGTACTGAAAGTGTACCTGAAATTCGCCAACATGAGTACTGAGGGGTGGAGGAGCCCCCCGTGATGATTGGTCGGCACGACCCACTCGGCGGTACCCGAGCTGATGACGAGACAGGTGCAGCTGACGCTGCGCCTGGTGTGGAAATCGAAGAACTGAAAGTACTACGGGCGTGGTGGAGGCTCCCTGTTGCAGTCTGTTCGTGGAGCTGCTGGGAGGGTAACCCTTGCTATGATTCACGGGCCTTCACGAGTGTGGTTGGACTCTTAGTGGCAGTGGTATGAAATATGCATGGTGGTAGTTCTTGTTTCGTCCGACGAGCAGCCGCTCCGGGGATGAACTTAGTTCTATAACGTTCCCTATGGAGTGGGGTAGGTGACTGCGACTTTTCCATAAATGTACTTGTTTAACAAGGACATATTCATTTTTATTTAAAAAAAAATATAATAATAAAATTACTTAAGAGTATATTTATTTTTTTTAACACTATTTGTACAAACATATAATATTGTATTGTACTATTGTACAAATGGTGGTCTTACCGCGCGATGGAAATATCTTCCAGGCAACTTATTTCGTAATCCAATGCTAAATTATTTCATAAGCTGGCAACATGAATGGTGCAGGAAGATTAATAATATTCAGTAACGTGAGGAGGGATGGTGATTCTCTAGGCTGCGTTCACAATGAACGCCGAATGCACTTAGTGACGCTCTAAGTCATTCATAATGACCGGTAACAGACGCTAGAAAGACACTTTGTGGCGTTCAGATTGAACTTCGAGTGTACGCACCAAACGCTCTATAAAAATTATCGGTTGAAAAACGCCCTGACAGTTAATGTATCTGTTAACTTGTTGTTAAAATTAAACTGTTGATAAAAATATCCTTCAAAAATTTTCAATAAAATGTCAGAGATCATCATTTACTCCACTGCCCAATTGTTGTGTTTCGATAAAAATATAACCTAAAAAGAGAAATATATGATAAATGACATTTGACATTTAAAACGCCCGATGCTGCGTGCAGATTGAAACGCCGCTCGAAAGGGTTCAGTGAGATTGGTGTGAAGAACGTCATAATTTGCATAACTTCAGGTACATCTGACGCATGTCGTCGAGTGTTGTATCTGAACAAAGCCCTAGACTGAAATTGAAGTCCATGAGAGGCCAACGGTTAGAATCTTTCTGTCAGATATGAGGGGCATTCCGATTGTTTAATACATTAAATCGTTGATCTCGGAGCAGATGGATGGGAAGGCATTTAAGTTGCATGTGAAGATATATTACGATATAATGACATTAAAAGAAATTACATAATATTATTACATATTATTTGTTCCTTTATTACATAATAAAGGACCATCAGAAAAAAATATGTACACTCAACACCCCAGACCATGCTTTAGGGCTAGAGAAGTGGAAATATCCATATTAGATTGATTATAAAATTTTGTATATTCTTATTAATGTTTATATTCTTCTGGATTTTTGTATTGAATAAATAAATATGATCCGATATATGATCGTATTTGCGGAGGTTAAATATAAATTGTACGCAGTCACTTTGAAGTTCATTGTTGCACAGGAGCAAGAATGATAAAAAGAAAGCCTTTGGAAAGACCTTACAACGAACATGGCTCCATATAAAATATTATGAATATAGTACGATATGTTATGCTTTCTAGAAAATGGAAATTCAACACACCTGTTGTTAAAAAACCAAGTATTTTGTTTAATTTCAAGACACTGCAAATTGAATCGGATGCAGATGCAAATCAGCGCATTATTATTGTCTACAGATGATGTAACAAGACTAGCAAAAGTATACATTATACATATCGCGCATTGATGCGTTACTTTGCGTAACATGGGAAGTATTGAGTAGGTACCTAACTATGTATATACACACAACGAAACAGGCAGTAAAGGTTTCAATGCAAGGTTATAGGCAGTAACGGTTTCAATGCAAGGTTTCAAGCAGAAAAGGTTTAAAACTGGGAACAGTCGTTATGATAAAATCAGATCTTAATTTCATCGAATCATCTAAACTAAACTAAGTCCATATAAATTACTTAGATTTTATGATTGTCGTAAAGTACAGAATATTTTTTCAGTTGCTTAAACACAAACATTGTTTTGATTTCTTGTCGGGAATTAATGATGTTATTATAAGGAAATTTTTCAACAACTCAATATAGACGAAGTGGGAATCTTATTGGAGAACTGGGAAATCAAGTCACCTAAATTGATCCTAATTTGGCCAAAACGTTGCATAAAACTTATTCCACAATGATTGATCTTAGGAGGACATATTATAACGCTAAATCTATTGACTGAAAACATGATATATTAAAACCGCCTAATGCACTATGAAGTTAAGCGTTAGTAAGGGTAACTGTCAAATTTTACTTGAAATGAAAATACTTTATCGGTCATTCACTTTGATTTTACACACTATTTTAGCATACACAAGATTCATTTCTCTACGACACATAGTTTTGGAGTAATTTAAAAAAAATGCTGTAAAAAAGGATATTTTTAATATTACTTTTAGGAGAATTTAGGCTGAATATCAAAATTGTGTGACGAACATTCACTAGATAAATGTTGAAAAAACTTATGGTATTTTTTCTAGAAACACGCTGATTAACATATTTGAGGAATTTGATTTGAAATTGGGGTGTTTAGGTTTATATGGCCCCTTAAATAAGACGAAGCAGGCATGTTTTTAAACGAATTGAACCGAGATTAAAAGGAACTTTCAGGGTAACCTTACAACCTCCTAAGTTCATTAATTCGTTTACATGAGCCATTGGCTTGAGCCATTTCTAAAAGAACTGTGTGTATTTTTAGGAATCACATTTCCTTCTTTCCTAGTAAATTTTTAGTTATAGGTAATCTTCATATAATATTATGTTGTTATTCGTTATTTTTCGTTACTATAAACCATTATAAGAAATATTAAATGTAAAAAATCAATATTATCTCGTGGTTTTTTTTACGATAAAAGAAGTTTTGTGTTGCTTGATGGTCATACCTCGATGGTATGAGAATTATGTGATGCAAGATTCATGGTGAGTAGGTACGAATAGGTAGACATATCCGAAATATTTATAATGATGTGGGTTGCACTTTCCATTGTGCCGGCGGAGACTGCAATGGACCAGAAGATGAGATCCTTAGCCTCTAACCTTTATAAATGCCAAACAGAAAATAATAATTTTGGATTTAAAATTTCTGGGTGTGGCGCATAACACTCGCGCGTCAACATCGTCGGATGTCACCCAATGCGTGAAAGTCGGCGTTTATATACGCATCATTGTCTTATGAGCAGAACAACCTTTTTTTGTTTACGTTTTCACAAAAACGTTCGGTAACAAGCGGTTAGTGATACTACCACACTAAGGAAGAAATTATTTAAATACGCTCAAATCTCGATTTAAGGGTAAAGGAACGGAATTCTGGTTTTAAATCCTAGTTTTCTTATTTTTTCAGGACGGATTCATATGCCTCGAATATAGCAAACTTTGTATGTAGTGAAAAATGAACTTATCATAAGGAAATATTGAGACTAAAACCTCTACGTGGATACTATGTACCTACTATGTTCGGCGTGTTTATCGATTATGGTCTAAAGTGCTCATTAAATTCTTTTAAAATTTTGCAAATTTGTATATCGAATACTCCCTTAGACCCCATTAGATTTTGAACGATATCTGAATAGTGCTTCTTGATCATTTTAACTGTCAATTATTTCATAGTTACCCCAAGCTCAGGCAATATAAAATTAGATATTTTTATTTTCAAATTTCTGAAATGGGCACATCACTTTCATATAATGGCTTTGAAGAATTATCAAGTGTTCATAATAAAATATTTAAATCAAAAATAACTAAACATACTGAGAAGGTGTGTGATATTGTAACAGTTTTTAATGTGATTGTGGCCTGAATAAATGGTTCAACTTACTTATTCAAGTCACAACACATGCTCCAACACTTCCTTCCACCAACAGTCAGCGATAGAGGCAATGAGACTCATGAAAATTTACTCTCAGGATCATGTTTTAATCGTGAACATATATGAAGACAAAATGAATTCAAACAATTATATTAAATTAAATAAAAACATCAACTGAATATGAGAAATAATGATGCACTGCATTAGGAAGATAGAGAGATAACGCACTTTGAGATATTTACATTTTTATTGTATAAGTAAATTATAATACATGGCTCTAAAATATCAAACTTTGTTTGGATAGTACCAACTATTTCCTATAAGAGGAAAATGAAAAATTGAATATAAAAGTGAAATTTTCAAATGTTTGTTATAAAAATAATGTTAAAGATTGAAACTTATATATAACATGAATTTACATCGAAATCAAACCAATCAAAATCTCTTTCATATCATACTCAAAATCATGATTTCAATCTATATTAGGTTCAAACATAATGGATTCACATTCATATATTCAGACAATAAATCATAAAGGTATAACTCATCATACAGCTATGGAGTAAACATTTTAAACAATATCGACTCGCAGCATGAATAAGGAGATTCCCTCGATGACCAATATCTTCAAATGAATCCGGTTGTAGAAGATGTATTTAAATTTATAAATTCTCGTGACCATTTGTATCTTGATCCCTCAATGTTACAATAAAAATCCAAGTGAAGAAATTTGTTTGTGTCCAAGTAAAAAAATCCAAGTGAAGAAATTGTCTCCGACAATTTCCTATATGTGACTCCTTTGTCGTCAGTTATAAAATTTTAGGTTAGGCAGAATTAAATGTCGTACATTTCATCGTCGTGTATATGCAGGCATGGTAATTGCAAAATAATATCCAAAAAAAAATATATTTCCAATGGCAAAATAAATGGAATAACATTCGAGTAATCCATTTGTAGAATTAAATAAAAATTATGTTCATCAGAATGGGTGCGCAATATCAGGGTAGGATTGAATTTGGGATGACTGACATTTATATCAGCATCTATATTATAGACAAGAAAACAGGATTATTGGTTTGAAAAATGATCTCTTGCAAAAATATCTTGACATACGAACACATAAAACAAACTTACCCCAAATTCAGTAACTTTAAGTTATATCAGCCGACATTTTTCCTACGCTGGCCGAACCGCTTCGATAGATGTAGGCAAAAGGAAAGAATTTGACATAAGCTTTGCTAATCATAAAAAATATTGCCACTTGACAAAAATCAATTTAGTGTGTTCGCACAAAAAAAACTATGAATTCCCAATTATTAATTTTTCCTTATACATAATTTTCTATAACATAACAATACTCATTTCATGAAAATGCTGAATATTTTCCATACAAAAAAATACTTTTGGAGTGACTTGTTAGTGAGGAGTTTAGCGTTGGCCACAACCCACTCGTTTCAGATAATTGGCGCACTTAGACTAAAACCTACCCCTGCTAAACCTCTTCTTTCAATTCAATTTTAATTACTATAGGAATTACTTACTTAAAACAGACTCTGAAAATGATGTCTGTATGATTCCATTTTTATGAAAATATGTAATTTTTATTGGTCACTAAGGTAAGAAATAGATTTGTCATGTATCCATTTAAAACACTTTTTTTAATGCTCATTACATATATTTACTATATTACATTTTACTATATTGATATTTTTATTTTCAAATTTCAGAAATGGGCACATCACTTTCATAATATGGCTTTGAAGAATTATCAAGTGTTCATAATAAAATATTTAAATCAAAAATAATTTAACAAACTCATTTCATGAAAATGCTTAAAATTTTCAACTCATGAATAATTTTGGAGTGACTTGGTAGTGAGGAGTATAGCGTTGGCCGCAACTCACACGTTTATATTTTTATTTAAGTTCCATTTTTTTTTTATTGATAATTATTTTTTTTTCTACAGATTAAATAAACGAATTCGCACACAAAATGTTGACGATGTCACATTTTTTTATTGCTAAAGCTAAGGAAGAAATTTGTCGTACGGAGGCGTGTTGGCAATAAAACACACAAGATAATAGCTCATGTTGCATAGGTAAGTAGATATTGTAATTAACGTATACAAATAGGATGTCAAAGAAAACAATGCCAAATTGACATATTACTGTGCCACGTATCCAAATTTCACGTCTATTGTTTAGAAGAAATTCGCAAAGAGGACATTGACATTCGATAGTGACATTGCAAAATAAAATGAAAAAAAAAACACGTTAAGAGATTTTATAAAACAAAATAAATAACTCTCTCTCTATCTCCTCCTTATCTTTTATCCCACATGGTGGTGGGCTCAGCTCTTCCTGCTGCGCTCCTACACTTCGTTCTATCCTGAGCGTCGCGTCGTCCTCAGAAACAACACCAACATATCAACATACCATCACGCCATTTCCCTATTTGGGGTAGGCAGAGAGAACCGAACGCCAGACTCCTCTCTGACATACATTCCTCGCTTCATTCACGTCCATACATTGTCTCATACACACTCTTCTATTATTCTTACTTCTAACATACATACATACATACATACCATCACGCCATGTCCCTTACGGGGTAAGCAGAGAGAACCGAGCGCCATACTTCTCTATTTTTGCACACATTTCTGGCTTCCTTTACATCCATGCATCGTCTCATACATGCTCGTCGATTGTTCAAACTTTTTATGTTTCCTTCTTTCAAAATATCATTCACATGGTCATGCCATCCCTTTCTGGGGCGACCTCTGCTATTCACTCCATCTCTAGCACCCATGTATATTTTTTTGGTCAGTCGTTCATCGTTCATTCTTTCTATATGTCCAAACCACCTTAAAGCATTCACTTTCATATTACATATAACATCCTTCTTTAACTTGCATTCTCTCCTTATGTCCTCATTTTTTATTCTATCATATATCGTTCCATTACATACTCTTCTTAGTGATCTCATTTCTACAGCATTTATTCTACTTTCATGTGTTCTTTGCCAGGTCCATGTTTCACTTGCATACGTCAAAGCAGGCACCACAATTGCATTGTGTATTGCAATTTTGGCTTCCTTTGAGATGCTTGGGTCGGACATTACTGGTCTAAGTGCTCCGTTTATTCTATTCCCTGCCATAACTCTTCTTTCAATATCTTTATCGGGTCGTCCATTCCGTTCAAACATACTCCCCAAATATAAATATTCTAACATAACCATCTTTCAAAATCCCATTTATGTGATCGTGCCAACTTTTTCTTGGCCGACCTCTACTTTTCGTTCCTCTTTTATCAGCCTTGTATACTTTTTTTGTCAGACGTTCATCACTCATTCTTTCTATGTGGCCGAACCACCTTAGGGCATTTATTTTCATCTTACTTGCGATATTTCTTTCAATCATACATTCTCGTCTAATATTACGATATTAGAGACATTACATATCCGCATATTCTCCACCATCAAGCTCTTCCATAGTCTTTTGGGAAGCGCTTTTGGTCTGACTACTACAGTAATATATCGATTTAAAATTCAGTGAATTCAATATAAATTCGTCTCTATTGAGATGTTAAAGAGTTTGTCAAAAAAATATCATTTGACTCCCGACATGGAAAAAGATCCAATGTTTGCGTACATAAAGTTAAAAAAATATTCGATTGATTTATGAGGTTGCATAAATCAAATTTATATTAAATTCATACAAAAAAAATCAAAACCTAAAGGTTTCTCTATACCCATATTGAATTAACTCAATCAAACATAAAAAATGTATATTGTAAATTGATGCCCATTTGCTGATATTCTTCAAAGCGATGAGATGACCCACAAAACAAAAGATGATAGAGATAACGTACCAGAGGGACTGACCCAAGATGAACTGGGAAGAGGAAAGCAGGATAGAAAGAGAACAGGTAGGGTGTACTTGGAACTATGTAATCTAATTATGTAAACATCTCACATGTTTGTACCCCAAAATACCCCACATGAGAAATTATCTCAAAATACGACAAAGTTTTCAATGAAAGTAAGTTACGTATCTGAACTTTTGTGATATTCGCACTTACATAGAGTGAAGTTTCCGACATAAAACTAATAAAGAATATGGGTAACAACCTCGAATTTGTTTGTTATGAAAACAATTACCTATTACGCAAAATAAATATAAAAAATTAGATATATGTAAAATAAAATGTTTGTTTGTATAATAATTCTATTGAAAAGAGAAGTGTTTTATGTCAATCAATTTTACGGAGGTCATGATTTATACAAATATCGCGTTACCTCGGCTTAAAATTTGACAGATATTAATGACTTAAATCATTATTGATACCCATTACCATAGGCATTTAAATAATTAGGGACCTTAACGCCAACATGAAAATAATGAATTTCCATTAGAATTATCGATTGACGTTGAATTCAAACAAAAATATCGAATGTCAAAAAGTGCAATAGCTAGAGTTTGACAGATTTATAATGTGGCGCGCAAGTACGTTCCTTGCCGCGCCTAGTAATGTGGTCACGACAGCCAAATTAACAAAACTGAACTCGGCGCTGTCGGATGAAATAGAGCTCAAAATCGAGATCAACTGAACTAGGGTTAAAATATCTTTATAAGACTTTGAAGTTGGTTCAATTGAACGGTGGTTCAACCACGATTCAAGGATTTTTTTTATAAATGACACTGTTGATGTTTTTTTAACAGATCGGGTACAATGTCTTTTCAAAGTTTATAATTTTGCGCGATTTCTAGTAAAAATAAAGCAACAGAAAACACTTATCAATGTGTATCACAAAATTTACTATGAAACAGTAAAAAATATACTTAAATGCTTTACAATTAGTTGTCTATACCTACGTTTTTTTTATTAAATACTTGTACATACATACCATGACAGCACATCCTATAATGTGGAGTAAGCAGCGACAGGTGTGCGGGTGAGCTAAAGTTTATAAAAGGAAGGATGACACAAACGTGTATCACCACACACAAGTCTTGCCTCACCTAAAAAGGCACTACATTCAGAATGGGCGGTGAACCTCATTGCTGAACTATGTAAGAAGTTATTATGCCCGTTGTATTTTCTTCGAATACCCGGCCCTTACGGGACACCTACAGACCCGAAAAGGATGACAATTGAAAAGTGTGGAGGCATCATTCTTTGCCGGTGCCCCACAACACAACAAATGTTTCAAAAATTTTATTCGTGAAATTTAATTTTCAAATTAAATAATCTATATCTATATTATAAATTTGAATGTTTGTATGTATCTATGTATGTATCTATGTATGTATCTATGTATGTGTTGAATGCGCTCCTAAACCATCAGTATCAGGTCATTTTACATATGAAGGTGGACTAACCTGAGAACCGTTCATCCGATTGCAATGAAACTTTGGTGAATTGTCGAGCGTATGACCGGGATAGTTTCTGGATTAAAATTTTTTTCTTCTTCTTCTTCTTCATCGGGTATCAGGTCATTTTACCTATGAAGGTGGACTATCCTGGGAACCGTTCATTCAATTTCAATGAAACTTTGATGAATTGTCGAGCGTATGACCAGGACCTACTGAAGGGATAGGAGTAACTGAAGGGACGGGAGTAACTGAAGGGACGGGAGTAACTGAAGGGACGGGAGTAACTGAAGGGACGGGAGTAACTGAAGGAGTAACTGAAGGGACGGGAGTAACTGAAGGGACGGGAGTAACTGAAGGGACGGGAGTAACTGAAGGGACGGGAGTAACTGAAGGGACGGGAGTAACTGAAGGGACGGGAGTAACTGAAGGGACGGGAGTAACTGAAGGGACGGGAGTAACTGAAGGGACGGGAGTAACTGAAGGGACGGGAGTAACTGAAGGGACGGGAGTAACTGAAGGGACGGGAGTAACTGAAGGGACGGGAGTAACTGAAGGCACGGGAGTAACTGAAGGCACGGGAGTAACTGAAGGGACGGGAGTAACTGAAGGGACGGGAGTAACTGAAGGGACGGGAGTAACTGAAGGGAAGGGAGTAACTGAAGGGACGGGAGTAACTGAAGGGACGGGAGAAACTGAAGGGACGGGAGTAACTGAAGGGACGGGAGTAACTGAAGGGACGGGAGTAACTGAAGGGACGGGAGTAACTGACGGGACGGGAGTAACTGAAGGGACGGGAGTAACTGAAGGGACGGGAGTAACTGAAGGGACGGGAGTAACTGAAGGGACGGGAGTAACTGAAGGGACGGGAGTAACTGAAGGGACGGGGGTAACTGAAGGGACGGGAGTAACTGAAGGGACGGGAGTAACTGAAGGGACGGGAGTAACTGAAGGGACGGGAGTAACTGAAGGAACGGGAGTAACTGAGGGAGGTACTGAAGGGACGGGAGGTACTGAAGGGACGGAAGGTACTGAAGGGACGGGAAGTACTGAAGGGATGGGAGGTATTGAAGAGTCTGAAGCGACGGGTGGTTATGGAGGACAATTTTTAATTATACAGGCAATACGAAGTTTGCCGGGTGTTCCTACTGGAGGTACTGAAGGGATGAAAGTACTGAAGGGACGAAAGTACTGAAGGGACGGGAGGTACTGAAGGGACGGGAGGTACTGAAGGGACGGGAGGTACTGATGGGACGGGAGGTACTGAAGGGACGGGAGGTACTGAAGAGATGGGAGGTACTGAAGGGCCTGAAGGGATGGGAGGTTCTGAAGTGACCGGAGGTACTGAAGGGACGGGAGGTACTGAAGGGACGGGTGGTACTGAAGGAACGGGAGGTACTGATGGGACGGGAAGTACTGAAGGAACGGGAGGGACTGTAGGGATGGAAGAGAAAAAAATACGGAATTATAATTAGCGAATCTAGATAAGAATGTTAAGTGATAAAAAGGAAACATACCGAACAACCATTTTTGTATATTTGGAGGTAAATAATTAAACAGGCAGGACAACGTCTGCCGGGTTTTACTAGTATTTATATATAAAAATAGATTTACGTATATTTGTATGTGTCCGATGAACTCCCAAACCAACTACCCGATTGTGATTAAACTTTGGGAATTTGTTCAGCTCGTTCAGGAGAAGGTTTATGCATTATAATTTATTTATTTATTCGATATCTCACAAAAAAAATTGAAAAAAAAAGTATTGAATTGATACTTAATGGGTTTGTTCAGCAAAAATCCTATAAACCCACACATAAAATGGTATATTATATAAAACTGGAATAATGATAAAGGTTCAAGCACCTATATTTGTTTGAATAATTAAATAAAATTTAAATGTGAATGAATGAATAGGGACGGAAGGGACTGTAGGGATGGAAGTGAAAAAAATACGGAATTATTATTAGCGAATCTAGATAAGAATGTTAAGTGATAAAAGTTAACATACCGAACAACCATTTTTATATATTTGGAGGTAAATAATTAAACAGGCAGGACAACGTCTGCCGGGTTTTACTAGTATCAAATAAAATTCATGAAATGTACAAGAGGCATGTTTATAATCTTTTCAATACGTACAATGCTTTTACATCACTAGGACATCATAGCATTGAAAACATTTTTGACTTATACCGCGTCCTTGGCTGTTTTCCCAGAAGAGGAAAAAAATATATCTTTTATTTTTTCATGAAAAACTCGCTTCTTTGAGCTGGTAACACTGGAAAGTTGGATAAAGTAAATTCTGAAATAATTCGCAGAAATTGAAATGGATGGTGACAGAGTGGTTAGCGAGCTGGAATAATTATCCATTGGCCGCGAGTTCGAATCCCTCCACGACCGATTTCGTCCACCTATAGCACAAGCATTTATGCTTAATTTAGGAAATGCAGGAAGATGTATATGTACTTGTTTAACAAGGCCATATTCATTTAAAAAGAATATTACGAAAAAAGTACACAAAATGAAAAACGCATCAGACAAATAATCAAAATGAAAACAAAATGAAAAACTTGCATCAGCCTGTCCCGTCGCCTTAATGAATATGTTAATACTATTTATTAGGATCACTCACAGGCTATCCTTTTTCCGGTCGAACTTTATACTTTTATACATTCGAAATTAATGTAATTTATTTATATATTTATTTACCCTTTATCACACCATATTTATAATGACAATAATAAGTATATTACTGGTGCCCAACTAGGAAATCTTGTTCTAGGACTAGCAGTTTACAATTTTTATTGACAATTTTATGTAATTATGAACCAGGTGATTGTTCCCGTTCCACACTAAATAATAATTAATTTATCATGTTAATATTGTCTAAATATTTATAAAACTTAATTAATTTCGAAAAAAACTCAAGTAATAATATAATATGTACTCAAACTTTTCAGCATATTTTAAATTCATTAAAAAATCGTTATTTTCCGCGAAGGTTAAATACATAAATACACGTTAATTAAAATATTTTTCTGAAGTTCTTTGGGTAAGATTCCTATTTAATTTTTTTTTAATTCCAATTATTCCATTATTTACTGGGTTTAATATACTTAACTTAGATTTCAAGTTCTTTTTCGTATATTTAACTTTTTTTAAAGCCAGGGTGAATAATTTGAGGGAGATCGTTTCTTCCTGCCTAATTCCTCTTTTTATATTGATTTTTGGAGGAGGCTCAAGTAACTGTATTGTGGAAGTTGCTTTCTCATATTTGTTTTTCAGGATACTTGAATACCTATAGTCCACTCTGCAGTTTTCAAACCCTTCATGACTGCCCAAAACTCAACTGAATCAAATGCCTTCTCAAAGTATATAAATGCAAGGACCAATGGCATATTGTATTCGTTGTGTTTTTTAATGTTTTTTTCAGGGTTTGTTGGTGGTCATTAGTTCCATTTTTTTTTTTAATAAAAAAATGAATACCTATGTCCTTGTTAAACAAGTACATATACATCTTCCTACGTTCCCTAAAATAAGCAAATAAATGCTTGTGCTATAGGTGAACGAAATCGGTCGAGGCAGGATTCCCTTATCCCTTTTGAAATCCAACCTGCTCTCTTAGCTAATATCCAGTTTTGTTATAAGTCTGTTATTTATTACTCGGATGTCGGACGGACGATGGACAAAAGTTATGTTATGATGAACTGGAGGCCAAGAACAGGAAGCAGAAGCGTGGGAAAGCCCTAGACCAGATGGTCCGATGACATCAGAAAAAGTGGCAGGTCCAAATGGCGAAGAATGGCACAGGATAGAGACCAGTGAAAGTCCAAATGAGAGGCTTTTATCCAATACTGTACTCAAGAAGAGGCTGAGTAAGTAGTAACTTATTCTTTTCGAGTTGCTAACATCAAATTTGTCTGGTAAAGTAAAGCGAATGTTTATGCTATAGTTGATTGTTTTCTAACTGACCTATTTATAAAGTTATATCCAATGCATTTATAATATTATCGCTTGATTTTTTGACGTATATAGATTCATTCATCGATAGCTCTATACCTACTTCAATAAAAGAAGCTATTACATATTCGTGAAATAGATGTAGGTATACAGTGCAGTTGCCAGTAGCGTACTAATTAATGCAATTATCGAGAGCATAAAATATAAATATCTTTTTGATTATTTATTTTAATAAAATTACCATGCATGTTGTGATACAATGGTACATTTATTGCCAATATTTTTAAGACGGTAAAGTAGCTGCACAAGTACTGAATTAATAGTGCTAGGTCATAAGAATTAAGTTATCCTAGAATAATAATGTAAGCTACACACATATTATTGTTTTTGAAATAGTAGATTTTCGAAAATTATCAGTTTCTTCTTCTGAAATGAATTTATCAACATATTCTGTAATTAATTGTATCGGTTAAAAAATGAATCTTGAATTTAATCAAACGAATACAAATGCGAACACCATTGTAGATAATTTTTTGACAACTTTCGCTCCTTAAATCCACAATTATCGAGAATAAAATAATTTATAAAGACTTTTCGTCATATTTTTTCAAGATATAACAATATAAACATGCAATTAAAAATCAAATTTGATTTGTGATACATGAAAGTTATCTTAAAATACCGCTAAACTACCTTGGACTGGCGTGCAAGCATTATGAAAATTTGTATGACAGTTATAACTATTAACCAACTGATCTGCTACACAGCGTTTATTAGTAATTCTTACAAGACGTCTATTAGTGAAACTGTTAGTATATTGTTTTCTTTTCGTATATACATCATCTAAGTTTTCAATTAAATTAAATTTTTCGAACTTCTTTATGATGGGATCCCATTTCAAAATTTTTAAAAAACGATAAAAAAATAATATTTTTTAATTATTCCACTATATATTTGAGATTAAAGCCTATAACCGGTTTCGTGCTAAGTACATTTTCAAGTTTAGATGGGTCGATGGCAGAGCTGTTGGCGCGCTGGGCTAGTAATCCAGTGGTCGCGAGTTCGAATCCTGCCTCGACCGATTTCGTTCACCTATAGCACAACCATTTATACTTAATTAAGGGAATATAAGAAGATTTATATGTACATGTTTAACAAGGACATATTCATTTTTTGAAATAAAAAAGTAGTACCTACCAATGAAATATTTCATAGTAATTTTAACAAACAAGTAATTTTATAAAAATAGGCAAAAAACAAATTCGAGATTGCTCTGTCGTAAATTTTCATCCTAAGTACCTACTTGTTTAGTTCGACGATGAAAGGCTTTATCTTTCAAAGTTTCAGTGCGACAAATAGATGCAATATTCTTCTATTGTTCGGGGGACGAGACATATTGAAATTTGTCAATTAACGATAATACGTCTGCAACTTAATATGTAATATCTTCATTGAGTAAAGAGACGATTGATGATGGGAACTAGGACGCAGACAAGGAGTGTCACGAGTCATCTCTCTTCACTGACGGTAGTGTATGGACCATTCAAACGACTATACCAAAAGGTTTATATAGTTGATGTGAAGTTTAACAGAATCAAAAGGTACACGGACTCACGTCTCAATGTCATAATATTCAGCCTTCAATTCAGACATTGGTTCAATTGTTTGTGAACCGAGTACGAAACTGAACGACCTCGACTTTAAGAGTCCATCATTTTTCAGAGTCATTTTAAAGTTTATATTCAAAAGGAATGTGTTAAACAAACAAACGCTTGAATGAAAAAGTAATGGTGAATATAATTCATATACTTTTTCTCTCCACATTATTAAACTATGAGTTTCGTGTTGTTGTATTTATATGTTTCTGTGTTCAAACTGTAAGTTCAAGATACAACATATTATATTGACATCAAATTTATGATATATTATGTGATACTTGTTTTTGGGTGCAGTACTAAGATAATATTGGGAGTAACTGCACGTTCCCGCTTGTCGATAAAATGTCGTGTGATATAGTGGCAATACACATTTTAAATGGAGCTGTTCACAATAACTCGTGATTTATGTACATGTGTGAACAGATCCATTGAAATGTCTTACCAAATGCCTAACAACTAGATCACACGAGATTTTATCGCGCCCAACACACGTGGAAACGGGCAGTAACGTTGGCAAAACACACGACAATTCTTGTCTTCGACGATAAAAAATATTTGTCGTGTAAGTGTGAACAGCTCCATTTAAAATGTATTGCCACTAGATAACACGACATTTGTCGTGCCCAGCACACGACAAGTGGGAACGGGCAGTAACTGTTGTCCGAGAAGCAATACAAAACATACTAAAATATAAAAGTGCATAAGCAAAAGATTATAAGTTTTATGACTTAAATGAATAAAAAATGGTTTATTTGACACAAAAACTTAAAATCTTGAATAATAAATAGAATTTTTACAAGGATATATGTATCTACATATATTATGTTTTACTAACCGTTGTGTGACTTTGATAGGTGAATTTTTCACAGTCGTAATCATTTTACTATGGTATTCAATTCGACATTTTTCAAGCGTAAGTTATTGAAAAAATTTTCTCCCAAAAAGAATAATGATGTTGTGCAAATGTCGAGTTTCGTCTCTCTATCATGTAAACAAATCTATGTCATGTCCTATTTTCAACTATTTGACATAGTACCTTTAAGTTGCCTGAGAAGTAATGTAAAATAAAATATTATAACAATTACAATTATAAAAAAAAACAATAAATATATTATTATTTTGATAATTAATATTAATTGAATAAAATATTTTATATCATCGAATAATATATACATCGATTTGTATAGTATTTATTTTTTGGATTAAATGAAAATTGTAAATTGTATCACTGTGCCATGCCAAAAGATGTAATAATAATTCAAATAAAATAACACACGCGGCACAGTTCTTGTCAAGTTTTAGACGAAATATTTTATTTTATGATAGTAATAAATTTTTAAGCGGTCATATTGCACAATACATGTGTTTTCATCAAAGATATAACACGTCTAAGCATATCTTTGGTATTGCACCTACAAGGTGAAAAGAGCTAGTAAAAAATAATAAAGGATAATCCAATACATACAACTCGAAGTAGAAAAAAAAAACTAATCACTGATAAATAAAATATATTGCATTGTAAAAAAATAAAAGTTTTTAACATTTAGATGCAGCTGATCAAAACAATATAACATTAATAACCTACACAATACGAAACGAGTGGGTTGTGGACAAAGCTAAACTCCTCACTAACAAGTCATTCTATAAAGTATTCAAATTTTGTATGGAAAATATTCAGCATTTTCATGAAATGAGTTTGTCACATTATTTAAATATTTTATTATGAAAACTTGATAATTCTTCAATGCCATTTTATGAAAGTGATGTGCCTTTTTACTAATTTGAAAATAAATAATATATCAAATTTTAAGTTTCCTGAGCTTGGAGTCAGTTTGAAATATTTGATACTTAAAAAAATTGAGAAGCACTATTCAGATATCCTTCGAAATCTAATGGGGTCTAAACGAGTATTAGATATACAAATAGGCAAAATTAAAAAAAAAATTAATGAGTACTTTAGTGTATAATCGATAAAGTAAAATAAACACGCCGTTCATAGCACACTGCACATAGTACAGAGCACATAGTACAAAGCCCACACACACACACACACAGATAAATTGTGATGAAACTTCCAGAATACACTCTCAGCATGAGATGTACACTAAAAAAATAACCTGCAAAATTGCGAAATCATAACTCCCCACTACATCCCCTTTGGTTAGTGAGGAGTAAAAAAATTACATAGCATGAAAACAGGTTTTCGCAGATACAATAAAATGTATTCATTTTCACGATTAATAATATTTTTTGCATTTTAAGTTCATACATACATACTAACACGCCATGTCCCTAACGGGTTAAAAAGAGAGAGCCGAGCGCCGTGCTCTTCTATTTTTGCACACATTCCTAGCTTCCTTTACATCCATGCATCGTCTCAAACATGCTCGTCAATTGTTCAATCTTCTTATGTTTCCTTCTTTCAAAGTATCATTCACATAGTCTTTTCATCCCTTTCTTGGGCGACCCCTGCTATTCACTCTATCTCTTACACCCATATATAACTATTTTTTAAGGCAGTCGTTCATTCTTTCAATATGTCCAAACCATCTCAAGGAATTCACTATCTTATTATATTCTTCTTTATCTTGCATTCTCTCCTTATGTCCTCATTTTTTATTCCATAATATATCGTTCTATTACTTACAGTTCTTGGGGATCTCACTTCCACAGCATTTATTCTACTTTCAAGCGTTTTTTTGCCACGTCCATTCTTCACTGGCATACATCAAAGTAGGCACTACAATTTCATTGCGGCAATTTTCGTTTCCTTTGAGATGCTTGGATCGGACATTACTGGTCTGAGTGCTCCGTTTATTCTACCACCTGTCATAACTCTTCTTTCAATATATTTATCAGGTCTTCCAGGTCTTCTGGTCTTCTTTAAGAAAAATTAAAGTAATATGGTACTTAAATATATGAACCTAATGGGCATTTAAAAAAAAAAGTGTTTTAAATGGATAAAATTTATTTCTTACCTCTGTGACCTCTGTGACCAATAAATTATGTATTTTCATAAAAAAGGGAATAAATCTATATATATACAAATATCATTTTCAGAGACTGTTTTTAAGAACATAATAGCTATATTAATTAAAAGAAGAAGAGGTTTAACAGGGATACGTTTTAGTCTCCGAAGTACGCCAATTATCTGAAAAAGGTCTTTGACGCTTGCAATCTACAATTTAGTACTGACATACGACTGTGACACTCTTGTGTTTACAAACAGAATTCTACATAAGTTAGCAGTTACACAAATACGCTTATAATATAATATTCTACAACACAGTGGTTTCAGGAAAAATGTACATAAATAACATATTTTTACTGAAACGAATATTTTTATATTTGCATATACGCAATAATATTCTATATACCTACATAAGTATTGGTCGGCCTTCGTGGCTCAGTTGGTTAGGTATCGGACTGCTGATCCAAATGTCCCGTGTTCGATTCCCGGTGGAGACACAGTTTTTAATTGTATTTTCAGTCTGGATCTGTGAGACGATCAATATCGTAAGTCTCCAGAATGTGGCAGCCTGTTATTGGGTGCGTGTTAAATTAATATTTGACAAAGTGCCTGTCATTTGTCCGAGAAGTAATGTAAAATAAATAAATAAAATTTATTTATATTTCTTGAACTTATATTTCTTATATTGCGTGGTTCAGGGGTGACATATGTGTACAAAATAAAACATAAGTATATTGAACTTTAAAAAATTGGATTGATAAAGAACTCGATGAGAAGACATAATCGGTGAGAGTTACGCAAGAGCATAATAAAGTGAACACGTGAAACCAGCTGACGACAGGTCGTAAGCCCTTTATATTCCAACTTCGTCTGTATAGAGATGTTAAAAAAATTTTGTTAAAAGAAATATATTTATTCAAAGAAAAATGTTCGATGTTATTCCAATTTTACAAAACATCCTTAACACTGTGATATTAAAAACAATACTAACATATTATTATAATCCACCTATAATTTTATATGTTTATAGTTCATTTAATCTGATTCTCACCTTGATCTACCTTCCATTTTATCATTTTAAATAATCTCTACTTTTTGTTTTTGTCTGAAAATGTAATATAAAAAAGAATGTCGAGTGACAGCGTTGACAACATACATACACATTGTAAGATGGTATCATGTTAACTTTGTCACAAATTATTTTCCCAGAAATACTAATACATATAGCCTTCTGTAAGATATCATACTTAATAGCTTCATTGCTTCATCGCGATACATACGACAGAGTTGTCACTAGGTCAAAAAACGAAGTAACTCTGAAAATATTTTGCATTAGGATTGTTTTTTATTCATATTTTAAATATTGTGGTGTTTATTTTTATACTTGAGCGAAATAGCACCATAACTAAGTATAGAATCAATGTATAGTGTACAACATCATCTTCATAAGCTAGACAACCCTGGGCCTTGGCTGAATCCAGGAGTCTCCTCCATTTCCGTCTATCCGTTGCCTACGTTCTCCAGTCTCTAATATCTGATGCGGATGCATCCGCATCGACAATGTCCATCCGTCGAGTCCTTGGTCTTCTTCGACCTTGTGGCACAGAGAGAGTTTTGTGGGGTTGTCGTCGTCTATTCGGATTATGTGACCAGCCCATCTCAAGCGGCCTATCTTGATGGAACTGTTCACATCGGGCTCTCAATAGGTCTCATATAGTTATCTGTTGTGACGACGACGCCAACCATTATACTCTTTTATTGGCCCGTTGATTGTTCGAAGGAACCTTCTCTCAAAAGCCGCTATGGATCCTTCAGTTTGTTAGTCATCACCCAGGCTTCGGAAGCATACGTGAGGACATATTAATTTCCAGATAGCAAAATTTCTTCGCATTTATGGATTCAATCTATAATGCAATAACCTCAACTGTTCTTCCCCCACCACCACCCGTTCTGCTTATGGGGACTAATAACGGCCCCTTGCAAAACTCTGAAAGAACACATAAAGAACATACGAAGAGTCCGGAGAACTCTAAAACCTTGCAGACACTGCACTTAATGTGCCAAAGAGAGCTAATCATGTTGAAACAACTGGCTCACTGCTCAGTGATAGTGAAGATAATAGTGCACCGAATTTAAGACAGAAAGTCTTGAAAGCCCTAAAGTTGCTCTTCGTGGCTACAAGGTCCGCATGTCCAATGGGTCCAAAGAAATTCCCTCGGACATCGTCGTAGAGTTCTCGTCGGAATGTTGACACGGAGAAGTTAGTGCATTCCCATAGGATATGCTCAGAAGTCTGTTCAGGGTTATCACAAAGCTGACATGAGGACGAATCGGATAAGTGAAAACGAAAGAGATAACTTTTGAAACTGCCGTGTCCAGTAAGGAATTGCGTGGTCCAATAATCGGGAACAATCCACGAGGAAAAAATTCGAGTCCTCACATCAGGAAGAAATAAAAATGTCAGTCTGCCCACGGAAGAAGAAGACCAGCGACGTTGCCAAGCATCTAAAAGAGAACTCCGGGCCAAGTTCTCAATCTCTCCACGAACTGTGGGTAAATTTACAGGTGGGAGAGAAACACCACCCAAAATTGAGCTTCGACCTCTATACAGGTTGTGAATTGAAGCTCGTCGCTGTGTTTCCAGATCAAGGGGAGCCATACCTGTGAGAATAGAAAGTGTGTCAGTAGCGCAGGTTCTGTAAGCCTTTGCTAAAGCTATTAGAGCGAAGCGCTGTCCAGAAAGCAGCAGACGTCTAATGTATTGGGTTTCACAACGATGAGCCCAACAAGGAGCGGCATAACACATAATACTCAGAAAGGTAGCGTTGTAAAACAGTCTTGCTACTGGAAATTTAAGGCCCCAACTAGATCGAGCAAGACGTGAAATCTTTTGGAAGGCTATTTTTGCACTATCGGATACAGCACGAACATGGTATTGGAAAGTTAGGCCTCTATCTAGTGTAACACCCAAAACTTTGACCCTATCCTTAAATATTACACGCGTATTGATAAATTTGATGGAGGGAGGACTTTTCATTATGCCTTTTAACACTAACCCATACGTCTTCTTAGGTGCGAAATTGAGTCTATGACTTATACCCCAATCTGCAACAGAAGAAAGTAACTGAGTAGCTGCGCGCTCAATAAGTGCTCGGGTGTTACCTTGAATAAGGATTGTAGCATCATCGGCATATGCCAAAATACTGCAGCCCGTAGGCGTTGAAAGTGATAGAAGTTCGTCGAACAAGATGTTCCATAACAGTGGACCCAGAACAGAACCCTGAGGGCACCCGATGCTAATTGGTCGCCAGTGCAAATCTTGTCCCCCGGGCATGGCCACATGTCTATTAGTAAAATAGCTCTTCACTAATTTATATATGTTGCTAGGAACCTTACGGTCTCGAAGTTTTTTTAAAATTAGAGGCCACCAGGCATTGTCGAATGCTCCCGCAATATCAAGAGATATAGAGATAACATATTTACTATCAGAGCTTCTAACAATATCAGATATAGCCAAGATAGCATCAACCGTTGATTTCCCAGCGCGAAACCCGAACTGACGATCGGACAGTGGGTGGGTACTGGAAAGATGATCTTCTAAGCGTCGACATATAAGCTTTTCTAAGACCTTACCCAAAATAGGTAGTAAAGTAATCGGTCTATATGATTTTGGGTCAGAAGGATCCAGGTCACTACGCTTGGGAATAACAGTCATTAAACCTGTTTTCCAACAATCCGGAAAGTAGCCTTCTCGCAAGCAATTGTTGTACAATAAGATAATCTCGTGGCGAGCTATGTGCCAGCACCTTTGTACGAGAGCTGCGTCAATGCGGTCAATGCCAGGAGATTTGTTTTGGTGAAGATTCTTGATTATAAAATCGAGCTCATCGAAATTGGCGAAGGTCGATATGGGAGTTTGCGGGATATCGGATTGGTTATTGCGTATTTGTGAATGAAGAGGAGTATCAGATGAAATGTCATCAGAAGAAATAAGTATGTCAAGTAGCGTGCTTGTCGTTGAGTCAGAGTCTATTGTGATAATTCCAGTTCGTGGATCACGGATACACGAGACTGACGCATTTGGATATTTTTTCATTGATGCATATCTAAACACAGCACCCCAAGGATCTGTGGTTGAAACCTCAGATACCAAACGGCGCCATGCATCAGACTTGGCACGAGAAATCTCGCGTTTGTAGATATTATTTGAGCGTCTATACTCACATTGAAGTACAGTTACAAAGTCATTTGAACTTCCTCGACGACGGGCCGCTCTCAATGCGCGGTGAGCTCGAGTCGAAGTTCGTTTAAGGATGTCTAAGCCAGGATGCCACCATTCATTAGGAGACATATGACTAGAAGAAGATCTGCCGATCGCCTTCTCGGCACAATAAATTATACTCTGCGTAAAAGATGAGGCCATTTCCGCAGTAGTACAAGATCTACAAGATAAACGATCCAGCGAGCATTCAAAGTAGCGGTCAAAGTCTAACCAACGCCATCTGTCACACCTTGTCCGGAATCTTCTAAGCAAAGGTTTCGCTAAAGGAATTGGGGGTACATTGGAAATAATCTGAAACGTGATAAGGTTATGGTCACTACACGAGGCATCCTCGTCAACAGACCAATTCCATATTCTGTGGTTAATCTGAGGTGTAGCTAAAGTGACATCTATATGACTTGTACCCATGTGGTTGGAGAAGGTAGGTGGACTGAAAGGATTGTTCAACACACTCAAATTATGGCGAGAGATAAAATCTTCGCAGCTTACACCTCTGGTGAATTTCCTGGACCCGAAAGTGGTAGTGTTGCACCATAGAATAGATTCGGCAATTTATCAAAATAATTCAATACATTTTGTTACTGGCAGAAAACATCGTTATAATTGACATACATACATAAGCTATAAAGAAGAAATTCAATGCTCCCTATTCGCTTAACTATCCGTTATTATTTTGTGAAAACTTAGAATTGATTTATACATTTTGAAAATTAGCATTCCTCTTATAATTTATTAAGTTTAATATAATCACGAGATATCCCACAATGTGGGAAGCATTTTCGAACCTTGGTGGAGTTGTCGAATAGTAACAACCACGAAGACGCTTCTGTACAAAAACATTATGAAATTAATTACGAAAATTGTCAAAATAAGCGTCGATTCACACAGGTCTCGAAATGCCACAAAGTAATAATAATAGATACCCTCATTGATAGATTTCATCAAAATAATACATATTTCACGGCAGTAAACGGAATGGCACTTTTACTTTTCACATTTTACTTGAATAATTAAATTGGCGACATTTAGCATAACCACGCCAAAATTTATTAAATAATAGTCAACACAGGAAGTAGCTTCAATGCAGGGAAGGACAACATTTATAATTATTGAGTTATTGTTTAATAAATTTTGCAATAGATTCCGTACCTACATAATTTTAAGAAGAATCAATAACCTTCAAAGCCTACCCGATACTGGGTTTTATCATCTGCACAGGTAAACAATTCAACAACATGAACACATTAATAACACTTTACCTTTCATATAAACTCCCTCATCTAGAATTTTTTACACCAATTGAAGTATTTGACCAGAGAAAAATATATATCCAGCATATACTAACTTATTTTTATAAAAACATAATACATTACCAGAAAACACAACAATCCAGAACCACAGCACGAACAAGCATTACTTTAAATTACACAATCCCTCATATGAAAACAACCTTCGGACAAAGAAATGCATCATTTATTGCTCCACGAATTTATAATACTTAACCTATGTCTGACAAGGAAATAACTTAAGAAACATTATTTAAATCAAGAATAAAAAAATATATAGGGAATTATGGAAGGACGGAAATCGTCTAAAAACTAAATATCCAAAAATAATTCTGAGAAATAATATTTAATAATATAACTACCTACACGCTACACAAACTGGTTCGAGGATTGTCTTTACATTGCATCTTATTATAAGACAAACGAACTTTAAAACATTTCTCTTTTTTATTAGATTAATTTCAAAGAAGAAAACTTGATTGTATATTTTATTTGATTTGTGACTCAAGTCAAATAATATTGTTATATATTATACTGAGTATATACGTTGGGAAGACCATAGAACAAATTTTAATGTCAAACTGCTACATAACATAAATGACAACAACGGGTGTACATATTATTATGGTAGAAATAATATTAGAATGATAACATATCAACATTTACTGTATCGGTTTATCCTTTTGTGTTAAGGATATTAGTAACTATGTACTATTGTAATTTGTTGTGTTGTGATGTCTGGTGTCCGTTCTAATGTTTTTTTTTTTTTTGGAAAAGACAAAATACATAACTATGTAAAACTAAAATGTCAAATATTTGGCTTGGTAAAATTGTAAACTATTAGCCCTAGAACAGGGTTATCTAGTTGGGCAGCAGTTATCTTCATAATAGTCTTTGTAAAAAAATAAATAAAATAAAATCCACAGCAACCGTATTGAAAACATCCAAAAAACATTTTTTTTAAATATATAGAGAGGCGAATATTTATCGAACATACTAATTACAAATATTCTACAGACTTCTTCAAAATAAACACATTACAATACAGAAGGACATTATTCGATCAAATGTTACTGTATAAAATATGCAACAACCTAATTGACTCCCCGATTAATTAAAAACTATATCATTCCACGTACTAAACAGGCACACCTGTTCGTAAAATTTATTTCATTTACTTATTTTCCATACTAATTACAGAAATCACTCGACTATTTATAGAATTCGCGTGACAATAATCGAAAAATTAAACACACAGACATTTTTCAGGATTCTACAAACAAATAGAAACTTTCTGTATGCAATAAAGATGTTTTACAACCCAGTTCCCTAACTCCTTCAAACAAGCAAAAAAATCCCTCCTTTTCCTCATTTTATTCTCATTATGTATTGTATTTTTTTTTATCAATTGTTTTATTTCTCTTATTATTATTCTTTTACCTAGTGCTCAGTATACTTATTAAAATAATTTTAATTCATTCTTTCTGAAATTGAATCAAACATTGGCTTGTATTAATTTTAATAGGACCGTATTATGTAACCACACATTTTACAACGCTGTAGGTTTTCCGAAATAAAATAAATAAATAAATAGGAATCGCGGCAAGTCAACTATTTCAAAGATCTTGATTTGATGATCTACACATAAAATTTAGATCATCTGGATCACAGAGAAGCAACTCTTTAAAAGAATCGGACATAGTCAATAAGGCAATGCGGCTTACTATGATCGCAGTATCAGTATGAACGGGCATTTTAAGTGGATTTTTTTATAAATTGCCCCTTGACATACGTGAAGCTCAGAGCATTGGCAGATTCGGTAGACTTATAGCGCTCTTGGAGAGATCTTGTTTCACTAAACGGCGCTTTAATATATGCTTAGAACCTACCTCTATGATGCCTTATTATCCATTAAAAGCTATTGCAATTGCATAGAAGATACCTATTTTTTATGTTAGTAAAAATAATGAATTTATTCTTATAACTAGAAGGTACATAAACATCGTCATATATAATATACTCGAGTAGGTATATTAGATATACAAATTTGCAAAAATTGAAAGGAATCGAATGAGTACTTTAGTCTATAATCGATAAAGTAAAATAAACACGCCGTACATAGCACACAGCACATAGCACATAGCACACAGCACACACACAGATACATTGTGATGAATCTTTCAGAATGCAATCTCAGCATGATAATCTGCAATTAAAAAAATAGCCTTAAAAATTGCGAAATCATAACTCCCCATTATGTCCTCTTGGGTTGGTGAGGAGTAAAAATGATTTAATCATTATTTATATAATGTATATTTCGATTGGCAGGTACTTAAGGAGAATTGGCAAAAATACGTAAAATTTCATATCTAGGCCTTTTTTTAAATTTCATTTCATATCAAAATACATACGTATTCGCTTCTGCAGCTCATCATCGAGAGAAAAATCGAGGGAAGGTATGGTATGGTTTAGGCGAAGAAACATATTGTGGCTGCGATATATTACATCCTGGACAGGACAGACCTATGGAGAGCTGCTTCGTACTGCCCGAAATAGAGAGGCATTTGCCCAAGTAATAGCAAACGTCGGACAAGATTGAACGATGAGCAAGGATAAGATGATGTAGAATGTTAATATTTCGATTGCGCTGTATTAAAAAACAAACTTGACTTGATAAATTAATGATTTAGGATCCCATGGCGTTGGTTGCGCGCACCTGACTCGAAGTATGTCAACTTTCGATTTTAATATTTAGAGGCCCTCTGACGGCAATTAACGATAGAAACTAATACTATATTGATTTTATAAATATTAGATTGAAACATTCTTGTTTTACTTGAAATTAAATAATTGTATAAATATGTCTATAACACGGAAATATTCAAGACCGCATATTAAGTAAGTAAAATTAGATCGCTGTTCAAAAAAACGGCTTGTGCTTCTAACCTTTTATATTTTCACACTTTTCGGGTAGGTAATAGCTACATATGAGGTTCACCACCCATTCTGAATGTAGATGAGACGAGACCAGTATGTGGGTATACACGCATGAGTCGTCCTTCCTTTCATTTAATTTTGTTTATTTTTTTAGAGTAATGATATTATATTTATCACAATCATTTAAAAAAAACATATTACTGCTTTTTATTATTGTAATAGTATTTTTAATAATGAATAGAAAAATACTAAAACTAAAAATTTAGTAATAAATTCCTACTTGCATGAGATTAATATCTATATATATCGGTGGCAGCAATAAGATTAGCATACCGTATTAAAATCTGATACTCGGTTGAAAAGTTTAGGTACAACACAACTACATTCATAATGTTTTGTCGTGGCTCAGTTGATTGGGTATCTGACTGCTGATCCAAAGGTCCCGGGTTCGATTCCCGGTGGAGACACAGTTTTTAGTTATGTTTTCAGTCTGGATCTGTGAGACGATTAATATCGTAAATCTCCAGAATGTGGCAAGTTGTTATTGGGTGCGTGTAAAACTAATAATTGACATAGTACGTGTTAGTTGCCCGAGAAGTTATAATTTACTTACTTATTAACATATTATTATTTACTTACTTACAATTAAATGTGATTTCTGGAACAATCTACCTATAGATATCATGTATGAATTCTTCAAGACACGATATGATCATGTGGACGTATTCAGCTATGTAAATTCAGCCGTGCAGATAATATAATGGGAACTGTATTATGAAAATATTTAAATTATAAAACGTGCGAACCTAAGGCTAGCATATTAGGAATAAATAACAAACTAAAACATCTAAGCAATTGGACAATTCAATGCAATTGCAGGCAATTCAAAATTGATAAATTAAGCTGTTAGAGAAATGCAACTTAGGAAATATTTTTTATAGATATAGGTAGGTAGTTAATATAATAATAATAATAATAATTAATGGTATGTCCTACTTTTGCACCGACTGAATAAACAAAAAGACATGATAATGTGTGCACGTAGGTACATATCGCTCTAGTAAAAAAATATAAATTAATAGATTCTCCACCACCATGGTTCCTATACTCCCCATTGGCACTTATTGAAAACAACACCCATATACTTCATTGGAATGGAGATATAACTGCAGATAGAACCAACCTACACAATAGACCCGATATCGGAACAGAGATATAACTACAAATAGAACTAACCAACACAATAGACCCGATATTGGAAAAGAAATACAACTACAAATAGAACCAACTAACACAATAGACCCGATATTGGAATAGAAATATTACTACAGATAGAACCAAATTACATAATATGTAGATCCGATATTACTCTGATTGAGAAAAATAGAAAACAAACCCATGTATTAATTTTATATGCAAGAAGTTCAGAACAAAAACACACAGAAATAAAATCATATACCTATACCTTCCACAGAACAAATCAAGACTCAATTGGGACAAAATAAAGTTACAAAAATACCGGTTATTATGATGGCATCTATAGGAGTTGTACCAAAACATTATGAATGATTGCATTGTATAACTTAATTTTATAACCACACAAGTTCAAAAGAGTGTGATTATAAACACAAGTACAATAGTTTGCAAATTTATAACTATCACCACCATAATAAATATAACTATGAAACACCCCAACTAGATAATTTAATTTTCTATTAAAAAGTATTACCATTGTATTAGCACATCTCATTTTTTTTAACAATTTTTATTAAAATTGAATTTAGTGACGACATTGCTTCATACAATTTGTATGGCAGTAGCCTACACACAATATCTAAGAAGACTTAATAGTTTGATTCTAATCTCCAAACATACATACATACCATGATGCTGTTTTCATATTCTGGGTAGGATCAAAGGGCTGACCTCCATACTATCCTATCATGACATACAGACCTAGGTACCTATATGTGTTGCATAGAAAACCAAATATCTTAAAATATTAAATAATTAGTATTTATGAGTTTATAGTTTGGTACTTATTCTTCAACTATACGTACTATCGCTATCGACAGTTGGATCTCATGTGTTACATGCAACTAGTACATTTACACAATTTATAAGAAATGTTAAATTGTGTTATTATTTTTCAATTCGTATTTTTCTACAAACTTGTATGAAATTTTCAATAATCTTAAGTAATCGAGAATAATAATAATGAGAAATAACATTTCAATAGAATTTCTAATTAAGTTTGAATCTATTTAAACCTATGTATACAAGTGCTTCTGAACATACAATTAATATTATTATGTTTCCTAATTAAAAGGTAAAATAAATTGTATATCAAAATTGTTTTATTATGTTGGGAGTATTGAAGAAATTTAGTTTTTCAATAGTTTTAAATTACATTTATTGATTACTTCGGTACGTTCTCGTCAATAAACAATATACATAAAACGAGTGGCAATCGAATAGATGTGTAGGAGCTCAAATGATATATAAGCTTTTGATATATATGAACAAATGATATAATATAAGAGAGTGACTGCTGCCAACGTATCTATTTTTTCAATTTGAATTTGCATCATTACTTCAATACGAATCATTTTGAAAAAAATAACCTAGGGGGTTACTCATGACACGTTCTTAATAAGTTCTTAGCTTGCCTTAATCTTAAATATGTATTAATCAGTAATCGATTACAATCCAAACTTAATCTTTCTCTATATTTAATCACGAAAATCTGTAAATATAAACGTTGAGTATGAAATTGTCATGATTTTTTTGTATAAATTAATAGTATTATTCAATTAATTTAACCTCAAAGATTGCTTAAGTCTGAAGCTAATCTTAATTTTACTGTTATCAACTTCATGATAACAGTAAAATTAAACATGATAACAGTAAATAAGAGGGTTCGGATCGAGTGGTGAGGATGGCAGCGGATGGGGAGATAACAAATGGCAGACCCCTTGGAAGACCACCCAAACGATGGAAGGATAGCTGGACGTCCACTTCACAAGAGCAGGCTCCGAGAATAACAGGACACAGTCCTAACTAAAGCAGAAGAAGAAGAAGAAGAACTTCATGAGTAGCCCTGCTAGTTAGTTTGGATATTAATAAACAAAAATATATCTAAACTTTTTAGTTATATTCTGTATATATTCTTGTAGGAAAATAATAAGCATACCCCGATTTTTGACATTTATCTTAAATTTCTAAAAAAACTATAAGGTAAAGAGTATTATATTTTTTTATAAATTAAAGAAGATCAAAATATCTGGAAAAATACGATGTAACGTTGCATGAATGCATCAGGTTCAGTTAATAATCCAAAAAAACTTTTATTTCGCAATGGCGCTGAATGGAAAATAAATATTTTTTAGGTTTATTTACTAAACCTTAAGCATTAATGCAACGTCACATCATATTTTCTAGATATTTTTATCTTCTTTAATTTAAAAAAAATATACGTTAAACTACGCCTTATATTTTATTAAAAATATAAGATGAACGTTGAAAATCGGGGTATGCCATTATTTTTCTACAAGAATTTATACAGAACATTATCAAAAAGTAAAGATATATTTTTCTTTATTAATACCCAAACTATCTAAATTATTTTTTTCAAAACGATTCGATAAAAAATAATGATGGTATATCAAATTGAAAAATAGGTACGTTGGCAGCAGCCCCCCCCCCATTAGTCAATTTATTATTGTGCCTACCGTTGCTTTTTGTGATCTTTGTTATATTTTTTGTCGTTGTCATTGCTCTTTTGTACCAAATTATTCTTTTTATAGTGTCTCAAAAAAAATCTAATATTAACTATTCCGAATATGTAAATTATTAAAATCAAATTTAATAAATAAAAATAACATTCATTTAGCATTTATTTGTAGTAAGATCTTTATTGATTTAAAAGGCCTGTGATGGGAAATTTTATTGTGTGTATGTACATATGTATTCCCCAGGCGTCTCGTGCGACTAAGTAGGTGGATAGGTAACTATATTATTTGATATTTGCACTGTCAATATTCGCGTGTTGCCAACATACATTTTATCATATTTAGTTAATGTTTAGCTATGATATAACGTAACTTCTCTAGAGTATGTGTAGTAGATAATAGAAACTTTCTCAATTTTCATAAATGTATATTTATTTACTACAGCTGATTAAGGTTGATCGTTTGTACCAGCATCCAAGGTTATATTTATAGTGGAAAAAAATAATTAAAAAATATATCTTAAGCAATTCTTACTTCTTGAAGAAATCAACTCCTTATTTGACTTGCAGAGTGTTTGCAGATAATTTGATAAACTCGTGAGATGTCTATGTTTTGATATGTTGTTTCATTTTTTGCAGATTTTTTTTTAACAATCTTCTAAGAACTTGCGTGTCCTTGGTTCCAGACAATCTTCTTCAAACATTATTCTTTTTAATACAATAAAATATTTATTCATAAATAAAAGAATATTGCTACAACGTTTTTATAAAAACATCTCTATAGAGTTTAATTTTAAGTAAAAATATGAAAATAAAACAAAGCTTTTTATGATTTTATACATAGGTATATGTATAAGTAATAGAACTAATGATACGAATTTCCCATGTATGTGATTACTATAAAAAAAAGAAGAAAAAAATACTTTCCATGATTTATGAAGAGTTGTATGGAAAATGTATTACTTACGGTATTTTTAATATCATTTCAACATTTTCATCTCTATTACAATGTATTTCATCTCTATGAAGAGTTGTATGGCATTTTTTTTTAACTTTGAAGTCAAAAAACACCAACTTAGAGGCTTCCTAACATATATGTTTCATACGTGGATTTACTCAGAATTCAGAGTAGAACATTTAGTGTGGCTGAGTGTCTGTGTGTGTTTAACTGTCTATATTTCCAAGGTTTTTAAAAAAGATCGAAATGCCGAAACACCCCAACTAGGTAATTTAATTTTCTATAAAAAATATTAACATTGTAGTAGTAAATCTCAAACTTTATATTTTTTTTTTGTAAAAATTGAATTTAGTGACGACATTGTCATACATTTTGTAAGGCAGTATACCTACACTACACAATATCTACGGAGACTCAATATTTTCATACTTAATCTCCAAACATACATACATACCATCATGCTGTTTTCATATTCTAGGTAGGAAAAACAAACTGACCTCCATACTGTCGTATACTGAAAAATGCATTTGTCACCTCAGGTATAAGAATTTGTGCTCTCATTATTTACAAAAAACCAATTCTCTCAATAGATGGCGTTACAAAAAAAATAAATAAAAAATAATAAGAATGTTGTTCATAATTTCACACATAGATGGCTGTAGTAAAAATTCCTTATTTTCAAGCGAATAGAATTTCAGTATTACAATATATATAGAACTTTCAAAATTGAATTGATATGGATCTCATTAGAAAAGGCATAATTGGTAAAAGTTGCGCAAGCGCATAAAGTGATCACGTAAACCAGCCGATGACAGGTCGTAAGCCCTGTAGGTGCCTTGATTTCCCGGTTCTCCTACAGTAAATATTCCAATTTCATCTCTATTGAGATAATTAAAAATCTGTTAAAAAATACCTTTGACTCCCGACAGGGAAAAAAATCCAATGTTTGCGCATATGCAATCATAAAAATATTCGATTACTTGGAAAGGTGTTAAATATTTTCGGTATGCTTACTTTCAGTGTCCTTTCATCGTAATAGTTTGTCCATCTGAGAATTATATCATGTGTTACATGCAACTAGTTATATAAATATCAGAGAACAGAAATATGGCGCCTTTACAAAAGATCTTTTTTGAAACTCTTCAGGTTCGAACATGTCGATCATGTACGCTTCTAGTTTGTCGAAATCCATAATTAGAAAAAAAATATGAACACATATTGTATTGTACATTGTTTTTATTTAGTCTTCCGCCGATCGAATACGAAATGAAAAACATTGTTGAATATAATTTGTTCATATTTTTTCTTACCTGTTTTGAAGCTTGATAAGAGTTTTGTCTAAGTAGGTAATCATGTCCACTGAGAATTAGTGTTGATCAGTTATCAGAAGTAATCCGTGGCAACATAATATTATCAATAAAAAGACCTGCCAATTAAACCTATAACCTAATAAGTAGACCTGCCATGACATACGGTGCGGATTGCTGGACAGTAAAAAACATCACACATGAACAAAAACTACATGTAAATGAAATGAAAATCCTGATATGGGCAGGCGGGGTGAAAAAGCTTGATAAAATTCGAATTGAGCTAATAAGAGAAAGTTTTGGAGTAGTCCCCATACCAGAAAAACTCACAGAGAGACGACTCAGATAGTATAGACATGTAATGAGAACGCAAAATGATCATGTGGTGCAAAAGGATGTCCACTGTCTACGTGATGGAATAGTAAAAGTAAGATCATGGATAAAACCCAGCCCTGACAATACAGGATATATCATCCTGGAGCCGAAAGATTAGGAGAGCCGACCCTACCATAATTACTACGAGGTAAAGAAAAAGAAGAAATAGAATAATTTCAAGAGAAAATGACAGTCTGTTTTCCAGCAATTGAGGAAACCCTGGGACGTAAGCTTAGGTGAAAAAAAAATAAACAACACGCTAAAACTATATAAAATATTTTTAAGCAGACATGACACAAAAAGGTTTATTGTTGCATCTAACCGAATTTTACAAGTTAAAGATCATTAGCTTTAAAGAAATGACAAGATGTAGGCCTTCGTGACCCAATTGGTTAGATGTCTGCCTGCTGAGCCAAAGGTCCCAGGTTCGATTTTCGGTGCAGACACAGTTTCAATTGTGTTTCAGTCTAGATCTGTGATTCTCCAGAATGTGACAAATTGTTATTGGGTTAAATTAATATTTGACATAGTACATGTTAGTGGCCCGTAAAGATATATAAAAAAAAGATATGGGCAACGTACAAAAATAAAAATTTAACAATGTAATAAAAATAAGAATAAAATAAGTAATTGTAATATAATCAGCCCAACTTTGATTTCAAAACAAAACAATGAATTATTCCTGTCTAATATGGCTCCGGAAAAGGGTCCTGGGCATACAGAATATGTCCACATTGTCCACGGACCTGTTCCTTTCCAAATTATTATATGGTAAGGCATCGGTACAATAGCTATATAATTCTATTCGGGAGAAACGAATTTAAGAAAACATTATTTACTCTTCGCGTTGTATTTTTTTAATGTGTGTTGTAGAGTTTGACATGTAAGATAATACATGAAAGCAGAACTATTATTGTTATAAAATAAGATGCAGTTTGAAATATAATAAGGCGATCTAGAAAATATTGTTATTTTCACACACGTGAGCATTTTGATAAAACTCGATATAAAAACTATTGAACTAAACGAAAAGAATTTCGATCGAATCTATAAAAAAAGACCAAACAAGAAATATTGACACTCAACTGTCTCTGTTTACTCCGTTAGAGATCTGAGTAATTTTAAATTTAAAAAATAGGTATTCTTTGCCACACATAAAAAAGTGTGTAATTTTTAGTGTACCTACACACTTATATTGCGATTTTTAAAGTGAAATTTACCAATGACGTTTGGATGACCACTTGATATTTAGACCTGAAAGGTACTGTCTGTGCTAAGGTTGGAAATTATTTAGGAACAAGTAGATATCTATTTGTGGTCAACTTGACTCAATGTCAATGGATGGTTGGGTACATATATTGAATAACAACAAATATAATGTTTAGTCCACTTCACATAATATCCACGTAGGTACCCGTGGAATATCTTCAAATGTATATTGAGAAATACCGGATATCATTCGAGATTCAACAATATATGACAAGAAAAATCGATTAAGTGTATATAAGTACATGTATTGATATTTTTTTATAATAATTTATTTTCAAAATAATATACATGTTTTTTTTATTAAAACACAAGATAGGAATTATGAATGAAACATTAGGGGCCTTATGCTGGCCATACACGTAACAGATTAGATATGCCTGTTTCCATGGCCTGTACAGGTAAAGGTATTTTGATCTGTACAGTTAAGCTGACATTGTTGAAAATTTATATTTTTTGTAGGTCAATATACCTACCTAAGTCGTTCGTTACCTGAGTGTTTGTGTGTCACTCTTTTATTTTATTTTTTATTTTATTGATTTACAGAACCAACAGTTTACATTACAAATTATCAATAGGTATATTGTATGTTTCAAGCACAGATTTATAATCAAATACCTAATAAAATTTTTAAATGTTCTTTAAAATTTGGAATTTTAGCGTGGGGTGCAGCATTTAAAACCAACATTAAACCTGTTAAAACCGCTCAAAATTTAATCATAAAAGTTATTAAAAAAAACCAAGAGACTACCCAACACAGCTATATATAAAGAATTTGGAGTTTTAAAACTGGATAGCATATTTAAAAGAAGTGCAGTATTTCAAACTTACAAAATTTTTATTGATAACAATGATAATATAGATATAATAAGCTCCCCTCCTCGCAAATGACCAATTACGGGGACAAATTAAGGTTCCTAAATACAATACATCAACCATGCAGCATCACTATTCTTACCTAGGAATATGTACATAAAGTGTTATAATAAACTTTCTTTAGATATAAGAAAAATTAAACCTTTTGTAAAATTTAAAAAAGTATACAGTAATTTTATATTCTCAAATCACTGTAAGCAATTATGTATCTAATGTAATATATTTAATGTACCTATTAATAAATAAAATATGGACTTGAAATAAATGCTAGATACGCTCTTCTTCCGCTGAACACGAGATTTACTCTTTCAGCGTAGTAATACGTATAATATAAATGTATTCCAACTGTCGATTTGTTCAGGAGAACTTTGTTCTCTTAACATATCGACAATGTATCAAGCCAGAATACGCGAGAATTGTATGGAGAGGTCTACTTTTTTCACGGCTTTTCCAACTTTGAAGTCAAAAAACACCAACTTAGAGGCTTCACAGCATATATGTTCCATACACGGATTTACTCAGAATTCGGAGTAGAACATTTCGTGTGTCTGTGTGTGTGTGTGTGTGTCTGTGTGTCTGTGTGTGTGTGTGTCCGTCCCCCCCTTATAACTTTTGATCCGCTCAATTTACAGAGCCTAAAATTTCAGAATATATAAACAGTTACAGGCCTACAAAACTTTTATACTCAGAATTTTGAATTTTTGTTTCAGTCAGGGGTTATCAACTTTTGAATTTTTATTTTATTTTTCCATATATCTCAGAAACCATAAACGCTAGAACGCTGAAAATTGGTACAAACATAGACAAATACAAAATCTCAAATTAGTTTTTTCAAAAAAATTCCAGGGTTTCTCAAACATTTTTTATTAAGAAAAATATTTTTTTTATGATAAATTTATGAGTTTAACTGCCTATATTTCCAAAACTTTTACAATTATCGAAAAAAGCCGAAACACCCCAACTAGATAATTTAATTTTCTATAAAAACTATTAACATTGTAGTAGAAGATCTCAATTTTTTTTAAACAATTTTTTTAAAAATTGAATTTAGTGACGACATCGCTTCATACATTTTGTATGGCAGTCGCCTATACACAATATGTAAGAAGACTTAATAGTTTGATACTTCATCTCCAAACATACATACATACCATCATGCTATTTGCATATTCTGGGTAGGAAAAAGGATCTTCCTCCATACTATCCTATCTTGACATACATACCTACATATGTTGTATAGAAAACAAAATATCTGAAAATATTCAATAATTTGTATCTATCATGGGTTTAGAGTTTGGTACATATTCTTCAACTATACATACTATCGCTATCGACAGTTGGATCTCATGTGTTACATGCAACTAGTAATTATAAGAAATATTATATACCTTTGTACCAATATATTATTTTGCAATAAATAAAAAAAAATTAACTAAGGCAGTAATATATTTAACAATTGCAAGATTTTTTTAAACATAACTAAGTAAATTAAAACAAGTACATTTTTACATTTTTAAGCACACTGTTGCGAGATACACCGCTATATTTATTTATTTATTTATCTTCGTGTACATAATATAAAAAATAATATAATACACAGGCGGACTTATTGCCATTAGGCAATTTCTTCCAACATCAACAAAAGAATGAAAGCGAGAAAAAAAAACAAAGAAAATATACAGTATACCGCTTTTTCCCCAATTATGCAAGCTCAAATTTTACGGTAATAGATTTGCAGCTCCGCCTAACCTAGGACCGCTTATTTTTTTCATTGTCCGCGTTTTTTCAAACACTGATCCCGCATTTTCTATACTAACCCAGAACATTGAGAATAATGTAATTTAGATATAATATTATGTAGTAATTTGTTACTAGAAATAAGAAAAAAGTGTATTATTATATAAACAAATAAATTGATTTTGGTTAAAAAAAACTAGAAATAGACTTCACAAAGCTAATGCGTCCTCGTACCATGCCGACGCCAAGGATGAAGCCGAGGCAGTAAATTAGTTTATCGTTACGTGTGTGAGCTCTATGGAGCTCCGTCATATCTTACAGGTTTGCCTGTAGAGGTTATTCTGGCAGGAAAACCGTTACGTGTATGGCCTGCATTACTAAAATTTGACTAATTCGACGCATAGGCTTAGATAGCCATACAAAAACTGGGTAAGCGTAGAATTTACCTCAAATCGCACGAGCGCTTACTGTGTACTGTTTGCAACTTGACTTATATCCGACGCTTAAGCAGGATTTTGTATTGCCGGATATAAAGACCCTAAGGGAAGATGACTGCCTTTCGTATGAATGCAGAGTACCGCAAACCACAGTCCACCTGAGAAACTGCCCTGCTTCCCCTGCTCATATGAGGACCTGCTATGCTGTAACGGCGCAGCGGTCGATGTCGCCAAGTGATGGTCGAGAATCGTTGAATTGCTGATGACACGAGTGAAGAAGAAATCAATGTGAGCACAATAAATCATATTTTTGTCCATAAAAGAATGTGAAATTATGAGCTCATCGGCCCGTTTGGTTCTTACATGATTTTCAATGACAGGCGCACGGATACACAGAGACCCAAACAATGCATGAAAAATCTCATTGTTTTTAGATTCGTCCAAGAATTCTTATTCGTACATATAAGAACCATATTGGCACATTCCCCAAATACTCCAATATCCCAATTTCGTATCATAAAATTTGTGCGAAAGAATGGATCTGTCATTGACAATCAATCAAGAAAAAAACTATCCTCCAATTCCTCTTCGTGCAACTTTTTTATCTTTAATACAACTGTGTTCCTTCTAAAAACAAAATATTCAAGGACGTAACAGAAGTACATAATTTCAATTTCGAGGATTTGCGAGGTAAGCCCTGCATTTTTGGGTCCATTATATCTACGCCTATGACAAATCGATATCGCTAAACGAAAGCGCGGTATTATGGACTCGGGTATTCAATGTTCTTTATTTAATTAATGGCAGATGTATTTTCATTTTGATTTTCTTTGTGTTTAATTAATACATATTAGATACATCAAACAAAATGTGTTTAATTGTTTTTTTATTTTATTTAATTAACACAGCATGAATCTGTTTCAAAATCAAATTCAATATTTAAATATGCTTTGTCTTTATTAAAAAAAATCTTCACAAAAATAAGCAATTTATACTTTAGCTATAAAAACAAATTTCGATATCGGGTCGACATTTTAATTTTTATTATAAAATATTTTTTATATACCTACACATTTTTGTACATCTAAATTTTAAATACACATTTATATTATTTAAAATAAATAATAAATATTGTGTTTATTTTTACAGTTTTCGATTACGTATTCAGTCTGGATCTGTGAGACGATTATTATCGTACGATAGTCTTCAGAATGTGGCAACTTGTTATTGGGTGCGTGTTAAATTAATATTTGACATACTAACTATTATTTGCCCGAGATGTAAATTAAGATATTCACATACAATAAATCACAGGAAGATTCTAGATAATAATCTTAAAAAATAAAATAAAATTTACAGTTCAATACAGTTCAACGATTTATATATTTATTTATTTGATTTAAGGGGAAACTTATAGCAATTTATAATCGATAAATAAAAACAATAGTAAATATCAGAAATTTGGCAAAATAGTTCCCACAACATGCGTAATATAAAAAGGACAAGTTAGCTTAAAAAACATATACAGTGGAGTGAGTTAAAAACTAAATTAAAATTAAAAGTATACAGCTTAAAAAGAATAACAAAGAATATAAACAAGATAAGTAATTCAAAATTAGGGATATAGATAATGGGGGTATGTAGGAATTGCGGGGAGTGGGGAGGGAATAAAGAGGATTGGTATTCCATGTCTCGTATCACTGCGTTTTTGCTGATATACTCCTGCGGTATTGGGGATATGTACTGTTGAGTACATCAATGTCGTAAAACCTTGTGTTAGGTATACTGCTTACAAATGCGTGGAAAGCATGAAATCATTCTGTGATTAGTGCTACAGTGTGGAATATGAAATAGATTTGAGTGTCTGCTTGTTCTACCTGGCACATGAAACAGTATATTACTTATTATTTGGGGAGCATCAAAACAATTATTAACTATTTTGTGTAGAAGTGATAGGTCGTTATGAGTTCTTCGGTTCTCGAGTGATTCAAGGCCGTGAAATTTCCTGGAATCTGTGAAGTTAGGTAAACGAAGGTGTGATTTGTAGTTGAGGGTTTTAAGGTACTTTTTTGTACTCTTTCTATTCTATTTATATGTATAAATCTTTCTATTCTATTTATATGTACAAAGGTAAATATTAATGCACAGACTGGACAACGTCTGCGGGTTTTGTTAGTATTACATTATCAAAAAATGTTACGAGGCTAAAATTTGACATTTAGTTAGCGTAAACACAAATCATTTACAATAACAATATAGGTAATGTACATGAGATTGAATGTATAATTATTATTATTACAAATTCAGGTACCTACCGTTAAGAATTTCTACCCGGCTTCGTCCGTATTTGATTTAAACAATCAAAAACAAATTCACTTATTTATCCAATCATGAGCTTGCTCTCGGATCTGCTGAACGTACAACACTATCCATCCCTGAATAATCAATAATACTGAATTTCTCAGCTCGTCATTCGAAGTAAAATCAGCAAGACTATGGAATCTGGATATTGGGTCGTCTAACTCACTTTAAATTTTCAAGATAAACTAAAGAAATATTTATCCTTTGTCTTTTCCCAATCTATATTTTGCTATAAAGTATTTTATTTTTTATCATAGTGTAATATACCTATTTTTTATTTCTGATGTTGATATTGATGTACATATTATATAATTGTAATCTGGTTGGTAGGAATAAATTGCCTTATGGCAATAAGTCCGCCAGTGTCCAATATATGTACAAAAAGATAATTAAATACAATCCAAACCTCATTCCAAGTTCTAAACCTCATTGCATGTCTTATTCCAAAAACCAAAACTTGTATGTAAGAACAATAGTTTTGATAGACATAAATGCAAGTCAAGGATTTTTTTTTGTTGATAGTAAGTAACAAAATTTCATGTAAAAATTAACCGAACTATAGTGACAACAAAAAATTGGTTTTGTGCAACCAAATGTTTTGTGCACACAGCCAAACATTACAGTCATTAAACCTTTATTATTGAAAACATAGGTTTGGCAAAAACGCAGGTAGCCAGTTCGGTTGTCATAATATTTTTTTCTGTGTCTAAAAGTCCTGCAATATTTTTATAAGTACCTATATTTTACATTAAAAAGGAAGCAATCAACAACCTCTACCGTCGAAATTTGGATATAATTTGATGAATTTTCATGTTTCATTGTAAAAGTTATAAGACTTACAGATTCGACCGAGTAAGTAAGAACAAGACTACAGTAATTAATGTAATATCACGATCGAGACTACCCTCGTCTTGATTTTGTATTTGCTCAACACTAGTATGAATCAATATTATGTGTTTAGTACGACAGTTTATGCTTATAAAAATTACTTAAATCATTTTTAATTATGTACTCATAAAAATATATTTAACCTCTTCACATCTGGCGTCTATAGCAATGGACATGAATAGAAATGCATATAAAAAATATGTTATTTGCTGTATTTTGTTCTTAACGATGAAAATTGTATTAAACAACTTTGTTTTATCAATTGCAAATATGTAATATGGACGCTATCTGTTACACAATTTTGATATAATACGTCATCGATTGTTAGGATTTTAAGGTTTACAGTTTCTAGTTCCAACTTGCAATTTAGTTGCGTGTGATATTTTCTTGCTCACAAAACAGAATTTTGTTTTAGAAGATAAGTTTTTACTTAATTTGTTATTATCGACTATAACATCTCAAATAAAATCCATTGCAATGGACATCTTGTTTGAATAGTACCTAATGACAGGCTATAAAGGTTAAATTGCCTTACGTGTAATTCGGAACTTTTTAGTTTTATTTATTCCTTATTACTATCCTATATTTACAAACGAAAATAAATACATAGTTATTTATTATTGTACAAGCACGCTTTCTTAGTAGGTAGATACATAACCTTACCTGATAGAGGCAAAAATTAAGAAGCACTAAATTTGTATTCAATTACGTTTAGTTAGGTTACCTCTTTCTCTATTTGAGACACGTTTGTAGTGTCTTAATGAATTCAACTAAGTAAAACTCATTTAAAATGTCACTGTATTGCTTGTCACTTTCAGTGTTAGAGAATGTTCATTTCAGAATAATTTGTCTTCAAAGTAACTCTCTTGAAACATACCTACCTACTGAAAGATATTTAAATCCAGATAGAGTTAGACAATACACTCAGTAATAGAAATCTTAAGATCGTAGGTTTTTCAACTTGCTATTTATATTATTTTAATATATTTAAATCATATGAATTATAGCAACAAAATATTAATCAACGAATTATTTCAATACTTAATAATACTTCAACAGAGAAGAAGATAAATTCCTACATTTATTAGACCACCTCTAAATCATCCATCGGCTTGTTTGTATATTAAACGAGTGGGTTGTGGCCGACGCCAAAATTTTCACTACCAAAGAATTCAAAGTTTGAAAGTAAAATTTTCAGCATTTTCATGAAATGAGTTTGTTAAATTATTTTTGATTTAAATATTTTATTATGAAAAATTGATGATTCTTCCGTGTCATTTATGAACGCTTTTTTTTGAAAATTGATAGTAAAAGCATTAATTTTTATGTTTCCTGAGCTTGGAGTCACTGTGAATAAATATTTGACAGTTAAAAAAATTAAGAAACACTATTCAAATATCCTTCAAAATCGAAGGGGGTCTAAGCGAGTATTGGCTATACAAATATGGAAAATTTGAAAAGAATCAAATGAGTAGGTACTTTAGTCTATAATTGATAAAGCACACACAGATACATTACGATGAAACTTTAAGAATATAATCGTAGCATGATAATAGTTGATAATCTACAATAAAAAAACTTTAAAAATTGCGAAATCAGAACTCCCCACTATATCCCTTGGGGTAGTGAGGAGTAAACATATTTTTTATTACCTATAACAAGGTACGAAAAGTGTACAATAGCGATTTTACTGTCAAATGTAACCTCTTCCATCAACCAATATAACTTGAAACCTCAATATATATAAAAAAGTTGGTATATTAGTTTTATTTTCTTTTACAAAACAGAAAAAAGACTGATCAAAGCAATACACAAAAAGAACTTATATAATATATCCTTCAGATTATACTGTAATGAAAGGGTGCATGAGCGTGAATGAAGCTATATTTATGAAAAATAGTCCATAATATACACCTTCATTAACCAACTAGCTTAGTGATAGACAAGGAGACTAAATATTTTATATAAAGATTTGAGAACCTCAAGGCGTCACATTATAGTATATAACTTAGACAAAAAATAAACGAAAATTAAATAAATCTCAGAATTTGCTAAGCGTAGAGGATACTGAGATAATTCTGTATTGTGAGAAAGGATTGCGTGAGTAAAACACAATAAAATTTAACATAAAAATATATTTCCCACTGTGATCTTGGACAATATCATCTTCGTATAAATATTACATAATTTGTCTGCCTTGAAACATGTATTATTCCTAGTTAGAAAGAAAAAGTTTAATTGGAGGAACTCAAAACATGGTATTTGCTTCCCAACAACTATAAAAAACTAACTCGTTTGTACAAGTTAACTCAAGTTTATTGCATGTTGAGTTGCAGGCCATTGCCAAGAGACGCAAAGTTGCATATTTTGGTAACATATTCCGTGGTGAAAGATATGCCCTTCTACAACTTATAGCGAGGAAAAGATTGAAGAAAGACGGATTAGGGCTCGTAAATTAATATCGTTACTTAAGGGGGCATATAAACCTAAACACCCCAATTTCAAATCAAATTCCTCAAATATGTTAAACAGTGTGTTTCTAGAAAAAAATACCATAAGTGTATTGAACATTTCTCTACTGAATGTTCGTCACACAATTTTAAAATTCAGCCGAGATTCTCATTAGAAATATCCTTTTTTGCAACATTTTTTTAAATTAAGTACTCCAAAAATATGTGTCGTGGTGAAATAAAAGTGCATTAGACGGTTTTAATATATCATGTTTTCAGTGACTAGTTTGGATGCGGCGTCACAAATTATGGTGATGGTCGCCAACTTCCGTACGGAGCGGTATCACAAGAAGAAGAAGAAAAATTTAGTAGAAAATTTCAGTTATTTCAATATTACAACACATTCTGATACGATTTAACACATAGTGTCAATCTAAATATTATGTAATTAATTTGACAAATAAAACGACATGAAATAAAAACGAACACACGAATTTATTACGAAATATGATGTTTTTAACCTTTCTAACGTAAGTATGACCCATCACATCATTATTTTATAAACACATGTGGTTGAATGACGAAACATTTTTAATTACTCAAAAATGGACTAAGCACATTTATAAATCTTGATTTTCAAATGTCATATGCTAATTTAATTGCAGTTCTTTGTGAAAAATGCAAAAATATTATTATGTCAGTTATAAACTAACGTTCACTCGACGTGGTGTTAAGATTTTGTTCAAGATCAGTAGGTACCTATACTTCTCGTCTTCTCTGAAGAAGAAAAAGTCTGTATTTTAAAGCAAGGTTTTATTTGCTCATTATTTAACCAAGTATCTACTATGGAATAATGGAGAGTTATAATTTTGAACTTTAAGCATATTTCTATCGTCAATTCCTGTACAAGATCGAATGAATTACTTGCTATTCCTATGTGTAAGACAAATTATGCGCAGAACTCTTTTGTCAGACGTAGTTGTACATTGATTCTGTCGATAAATCTGCAATCGATATTCTAAATAACGATTTTGTTACTCATGAAGTTGATTACAGTAAAATTAAGATAAGCTTCAAACTTAAGCAATCTTTGAGGTTAAATTAATTGAATAATGATATTAATTTATACAACAATTAATGACAATTTCATATTAAACTCTGATATTTTCAAATTTTCATGATTAAGATAACATTATAATCGAGTATTGATTTATATATTTTTAAGATTAAGGCAAGCTAAGAATGTAATAAGAACGTGTCATGAGTAACCCCTGTTTAATATTTGTGAACTTATATATGTATGTGTACGTATTAACTGGTTTTTAATTTTATTTTTTTTTATTTTTTTTATATTATTTCCGGGTATAATTTACAGTATAATAACATTTTTTTATATAGATGCATTAGTATAAGACTAAAACCAATAACAAATTTCCACAGTAAATTTTGACTGCTGTGCTTACATATTATTATTGCTATTTTTTATGTTTAATTTAAATCTTGTTTATTCTTCCTCTTGTTATAACTTATGTTTTTTTTCCTCATAAGGTATCATATTGTTAACCATTTATGGAAATTATGATGGTTTATTTGTTTTTTTTTTGTACCACTTCAATATATTTACAAAACTGTATGTTTCCTTGATAAATAAATAAATAGTATCGTGTATTGAGTGCATTTTGTGTTTTATATTGATTTTTTGTGCATATGGCTTATGGTCGCATAGCAAGTATAGCATAATGCGAATGGAGTACAATGAAATTTTGTGTCTTTAGTGCAGCATAAACTATCGGTATGGTTACTAAGTTCCCGAGGTTTTTATGATCCCGGGGCCGGGAATTAAAACAAAAAATACCGGATTCCCGGGAATCGGAAATCTACGGATAATGCATAAAAAATGATTAATAAAAACGTTGTTTTCTCTCGGACATAAAGAACAATAAGTTTAACTGACTTTATATTGATTTTAATTGTATAAGTAAAGTACACCAATTACTTATAATATTCTATAAATTTTGTTTACCACTCACATGAGCACAAACTTCTACCGGTTTCAAAAACAATGTTATAAGTACTAAGTAAATAAGTCTTTCTGATGAAGAAAACATTGTTTTTGAAACCGGTAGAAGTTTGTGCTCATGTGAGTGGTGTAAACAAAGTTTATTGAATATTATAAATAATTTATAATGTCGTCACAAAGTTATCTTTCAAACATTAACGATAAAAGTACATCAACTTAAACTTGTATGCAGTACTATTTCATATAACGCTTTCAAGAATTCTTTTATTAAGATAGACGTATATCAATAAACTCGCATTTTAACATTTTTTGTCCATTTAATAAAATTTTCATAAAAAATAGGCAAATTCAGCAACGATTGTATATACCTACATTACTTACTCGTTATGTAGGTAAGCACGCAAAAAATATATGAAATTCCGTAACGTTAAATCTAAACGAAAATACTTTTTAAAGCCTGTGAAGCATGTGCCGTTTAAAAAAATAAATTCTTGAACTATATACAGTTCATGCAATAGAGTTTTTTTGCAATGTTTGAAAATGTCACTTCATGAATCTAACTCCAAAATCACATAGAATTATGGAAAAAAATATAATTTTACGTTCTATTTCATTAAGTTCGTAAACGCGAATGATTTTATTATAATATATTCTTATTTACCTTAATGTTTTTTGGGTACACTGTACAAGACAATTATTAGAACAGTTGTGACATATGGATGTGAAGCATGGACACATCCAGCCAAATCTGCTGAAATGCTGGACACGTTTGAGAGACGAGTGCTTCGTAGAATCCTAGGACCTGTACCTGATAGTGACGCCTGAAAGATTAGATATAATAATGAGCTGTATGCCATCTACAAGACTCCCAGGCTCCCTGTGCATGTCAGATTGAGATGGGTCGGACATGTATAACAGAGAATGCCACCACAGCGAATACCAAAGAAAGTCCTGTGTGGAAATCCAGGTGGAAGAAGAAAGGTTGGAAGACCGCGACTGCGATAGGAGGACAAAGTTGGAAGGGGTGCTTCCCAACTATTGCAAGTTCCGGGCAGTTGGAGAGTGACTGCAGACGATAGAAGAAGCTGGAGGCGAAGACTGACGGAGGCCAAGGCTCGATATGGACTGTAGCGCCATTGAAGAAGAAGTCTTTTGGGTATTCTATTGTATCTTTGTATTACCCCTTCCTTTACTCTATTATCGGTATCCTCGTTTTGAATCTATATTATATAGATAGTCTTCATCACTATTGTTCATTATTCTGATAATACTTGGCATTGAACGATACCGCGTTTCCACTTCTACTACAACATAAAAAGTCAAATAACTGTTTCCTTAATTATAAAGTCAAAATAACCGTTTTATTAATTATATTTTGTAATGTATTGCGTGACATTTATTAGATGTACCTACTTTACGAGTATATATGCGTATATATTCAGACAATTGTACAATGTGGGCCAAAATAAGTCATCCAATTTTGTTTGGCTCTCATTTTTTATTATGTATATAAAATATTCTTACTCTCGAAGTTTTATCGAAGTTTTTCTTGAACATTAGAAAAAAATGAGAGCCAAACAACATCGGATGACTTCTTATGGCCCACCTTGTACGTACAAGTTTGTATTAAAAAATGCTACTTATAACCCCCCACGGTGAATTTGACATTGATACGATGAGATTTTGGCGCAGTTCAAACTAGAATAGTCCATGTATCGATTGTCATCGATGGATGGCGAATCCGAAAAACTACAACGAAACTAATTATTATATTACACGATTACGGCACTAGGTCTTCTTCTTCTGCTTCAGCTAGGACTATGTCCTGTTGTTCTCGGAACCTGCTCCTGGGAGGTGAAAGTCCAGCTAACCTTCCATAGTTTTGGTGGTCTTCCGGGGGTCTGCTATCTGCGAGATACTCGACTGCTGCTATCCTCACCATTCGGTCTGAGCACGCGTTCTCCCCACGTGATTTCTCCAGAAGTGTTTTCTTGTCCTTCCTCAACGCACCACATTTTCATCATCACAGATTCTTCTTATTTTCGATATCCTTACTCTATCCCTGCCTTTGACTCCTGCGATGATGGATCGTAGATAAGCGCTAAGTGCATCTAAAAATCTATGATTGCTATAATGGACATACAATGATTTTCATACGAACTAAATCATATGGAACAGAGCAGTTGGAATGATATCGCTAAGATAATTTTGTAATATGATGATGTATGTCAAGGTAAGAAATGAGGACACAAAGAAATAGATAACGAAAGACTTTATTAATAGAATGAAAGAACACGCTGATATGATTTGGCCAACCGGGAAGAACCCCTTACGAAGAAAGTATACAAAGTCGAAAGGAACGAGAGAATGGAACAATTTGATAGGCACACTGAAAGGAAATATCAAGAAAATACTGGAAATGTCAGAAGTTCCAAGTTATACTGTTGTGAATTATACAAGTATGGGTAAACAATTTGAAATTTACGTCAAACAAATACCTACCTGAAACTTTTCTCTAGCAGAAGTTAATTTCGTACACGGAAGAAAATATATTTTATACCTCCCAATATCAAGCAAAACATACTGACTCAAACTTTGAAGGTAGAACTAACTTGGCATTAGGTGTGCGAACTTATGCTTCGTATCTGACAATGGAATTATAAATTATACTATTGAATTGCCACTATTAATTTCGACTTTCACCTTACACGTGTAAACGAATTGATATATTAACAATAAACAAAATGACATATATTCTGTAAATAATAATGACGTAAATCTACCTAATAGTTGATGGAGAAGATATTCGCGTTATATGTTTGTATATTTAATTTGCAAGACTTGTAGTGTACGTACCTACAATCTACATACATGATTTATTTGTACTTGCGTTGCTTTGACGGATTGGGTAGGTACTCGTATTTTATCTTTTAAAACATTCTATTTTAACACATTTTTATTTTTAACTGTATGCCATATTAAAATATATTTTTTTCAAAAACGTTACTTGTTGGAAAAAAATACAGACTTGCAAAAGGCATACTACTGTACAATATATTTGTATGATAATTCAATAAATTAATAACAACTAATACATTATTGTTGCTTTCATTGCTTAGAAAGCAATTTCTCAATAGATGGTGTTACAAAATAAAAAATTTCTTGGTCACTTCATAGATGGCGTTGGTGTAAATAAATTACATTAAACATATTTTTATTCAATCGAATATTTTTATAGTTGCATATACGCAAAAAAAATCGATTAACATTATACACAAATAAATAAATGAACAAATAATTTTGGCGCGGTTCAAGTGTGACATATGTGCGAATGCATTATCAGCAAGGATTGTTTCTTTCATTGTTTTCAAACCAATTTCTCAATAGATGGAGATAGTGTTTCAGCTTATTCTCAAACGCAAAGATTTTCATTTTCATGGCAGGTCGTAAGGCCTGTAGATGCCTTGATTTCCCGGCTCTACTATAATATTCTAACTTTATTTCTTTCGAGATATTATAAATTTATTATAACCCTTAATACATTTGTTTTAAATTCTATTTCTTCAGTTGTTCGATATTCATTATTTTTGACTCGAGTATCGTTCTTTTGTCTTTCTGTCAATCCCACAATGTTAAAAACTTTTTTTTGTGTAATCAAAAGGCATTTACTCTCATTTAAGTTACATTATCAAGACATTGGAAAAATAATTGCTTAACTCAAATTAAATAGCGCTTCTCGTGAGTCAATACCATATCGCCGAAGCCAAAATGACAAATACTCTCAACTCATCTTCCATCAATTTGCACACCCGTGGGTAATTCTCAGGAATATCATCAGCCTCTAATTTATAAGTTTACTTTAAAAAAAATAGCATTCGTATAAACAAATGAATTTTAAATTTAACGTTGATTGTCACTAAGAAGCAATAAAATACAATCATATTGAAACTAGATTTTTAATTATTGACGAATTTTATAACCGTGAACGGCGCCCAACAATTCGTTGATCTAAAGCAGCCCATTCACGACCGTGTCATTCGGCGTCGCTCAATTTGGACCGGCTCCATTTGGAGCATTGTAAAATTTTCATCACACTCACGGGCGCGCCATCAAGATTAGTATACACAAGCTGTCGGCGCTTTCGTATTAATAATTTCTATTTTTTTTTTAATTTTCAAGTAAAAATGAGTTATAATTCTGATGATGAGTTTTATACAACTGCTATAGCGGTTTGTTTAAATACAAAAAGAAAAAACCAAAGAGAAAATGTTGTATTTTCGCATTCACGAGAGTGTCAAACAGCTCGGCGCAATGAGATGACGCAATGTACCGCTGGTTTTCACACTCACGAGCATGCCGTACCGACAGGATGCACCGCCCGTATGTCGCGCCACTATGGAGTTTCGATCGTTTGGAATTCCATTTTGGTGTGTCAGGCCAATTGGGCTGCGCGGGTTTTGACTTGACATTCACGAGTGCATTTTGGAGTGATAGCAAGCCATTTGCAAGGATGGCACGATCGAGAATGGGGGCCTGAATTGAATAAATAAAAACATATATTTTTGTGTATGACGGTAGTTTTTTATGTTTCCATCACTGTTCATTTGCAGAAACACCTAGATAAAACGGATACATTATATTCATTTACAGCTCTGGAATTCATAAAAACAATGCTTATATTTTATAATTCAAGCGAATGAAATCAGCGTATTAGTGAATTTAATGCGCCAAACGCTATAAATGATCGTTGGAGCCCTGAGCCTGTGCCGAGGTGTTCATTTGAGCAGTGGTGTGACATAAATAGTAAATAATTGAATCAAGGGGTATTTTTCTCCCCTCATTATGTGGCCCAGATATGCGAACTTGACTACGTTTATCGTAGTCAGGAGTTTCTCGGTAGTTCTGACTCGTTTTAAGACTTCTGAGTTTACATTACAATTTTGAATCGTATATGGCTAATCATCACTGTGCATTTAAGCCTTACAAGTATTCCAACTTTTACAAAAAAAAACTGTTAAAAGACCCGTAAGGTCACGTACTGCGAAAATATTGATTACGAGACCTCATCTTTTACTTACATTTTACTTAAATAACTCCCGTAAAACTACCTTTGTTTATAGATAAACCCGACAGTAGACAGTAAACTGCTTAAATTTATTAACAAGTATTCAAAATTAAAAAGACTCATTATATCCTAAATCTAAGTCTTGGTTAAGATCTTGATTTTGGTCTTGCAGTGACACACGCAGACTTTTGTTCATCCCTACACATTACATACATCCATTCAAATCGACAGCATTGCTATAAGTACTTAAATCAAAAATATTTTGTCGGTATCCGTGACTCAATTCGTCAGATATCTGAGTGCTAAACCAATGGTGCCGGGTTCGATTCCCGGGGGAGACACAGTTTTTAATTATGTTTTCAGTCTGGAACTGTGAGATAATATTGAAGTCTCCAGAATGTGGCTTGTTATTGGATACGTATTGCATTAATATTTGACATAGTACCTGTTAGTTGCCCGAAAAATAATAAGAAATAAAATAAAATCAAAATAAACATTAAAGGATTTTTATTATTTTACTCTATCAAATACCTGAATAAAACATAAAATCGTTTGCAAGTTGATGGGACGAGTAAAAGTTTCGTTATTTGTAATAAACGTCAGAGTGGTTATGACGACATTGTGACAAATCGTGCGAAAAGTCGTCATGAAAGAGAGGAAGGAATGGTTTTTAAATAAATAAACAAATTAACCTTTTGACAATCGAAGGGTTTATGTGAGGTGCAGAGTCAACTCAACTTATTTATATTTAAACTTTAATATATTATTGTACATAATATAAAATACTTTCTCTGCGTCAAAGGTCACTGCGAACGAACTCAACTAAATATGGGTATCATATTACTCAATCAAAAAAAAATTGTATAGTATAATTCATTTAAAGTCATTGGTGAGATTCTTGTTATGTTTGATTCAACGCCCGAAAACATTCAATGAACATTATGAACAATAAAAAACAAAATACAACACTACTGCTGGAAGGTGTCTTTCATCCAAATCGAAACAGATTTGAGATTTGCAAGTGAATTTAATTATTTATAAAATCGTCTACCTAACGCGATGGGTTTAAAATTTTATTTTATTTTTATTTTGTATTACTTCTCTGGTAACCAACATGACAACTATGACAACAGAACAGTTTGCGTTGCTAAACCTTGTGCATTTGGAGGACACGTGCCTTGAATTCAACACGAGTTTTTAAGTGCATTAGCGCAACAAACTAGTTCATAATTCGAGGCAGTACTTGCCTCTTAATCAACACGGAAAGCTAAATACGCAACCCGGGACCTTAGTCAAAAATACAATCAACTGAGCCACTAAGGCTGTCGTCTAAGGATTTATCTGCTAAAATAAATATTAAACTAACCCAACTCAACCTAACATAATCAAACCTTTTCGAAACATGTTAAACCCAGTCATCCTTATCGATCCTTTTTTAACTTACCCTTCCGTAAGATTACCTAACCTAACCGATCAATTACTAATTTGATTCATACCGCAATGACATGTTTCCTCGTCGTATTGCTACTTGTCACAAAAATATTGCATTCTAAACATTTTCTTGTACCTTTTGCAAGTATCGAGATTATTGCCTGTGAGGTCGCGAATCCTAATATCTGGTGTCCCCTACATAGCATGTTTAAAATATACCAAATGGTAATTTAGTCCAGTAAATACAGAGAGAAACAATGTTTGGTAATATTTTCCGATGTTGGGAATCAGCACAAAAAAATTACTCTTTATAGAATGAAATTAAGTAAATAAATATGACATTGGTAATAAATATATTTTCATAAATTTACATACTAAATGTAACAAACGTTCCTTTTTCTTTATAAATATTCGTGTACATTCAACCTGACAGGAGATGAAAACGAGTGGGTTGTGGCCAACACTAAACTCTCCACACCACAAATATTGACAATGAAATATTTTATTCATTCTAAATTTTACTACCAAGAATATAAATTTTCTAACGATAGTATATTTTCATGTTAAGATAGACAAACTATTAATGCAGTATGGTGAAGAATTCTAATGTTGTATGAAATATTTTAATAAAAGCAGATAAATTTTGTTTTAAAGGACGTTAGAGCATTTTGACAATTTTGACACGTAATATCATATGAAGAAATTTTTGTTATTTATGAAAAGCTAATCAGTTCGATGTTCAAGCTCTTTACATTATAACATGAAATCAAATTACTGAACTTTTCCATACATAAGAAATTTATCTTATTATATACATTTTTATTCATACTAAATTTTACTACCAGGAAAATAAATTTCTATCGACAGTATATTTTTATGTTAAGATAGACAAACTATTATTGCAGTATGGTGAAGAATGCTTATGTTGTATGAAATATTTTAATAAAAGCAGATAAATTTTGTTTTAAAGGACGCGAAAGCATTTTCCAAATTTTGACAGGTGATATCATATGAAGAAATTTTTTGTTATTTATGGAAAGCTAATCAGTTCTATGTTCAAGCTCTTAACATTATAACATGAAATCAAATTACTGAACTTTTCCATACATAGAAATTTATCTAATTACATTATTATTCATACTAAATGTTACTATCAGGAATATAAATTTTCTTCCGATAGTATATTTTTATGATAAGATAGACAAACTTTTAATGCAGTATGGTGTAGAATGCTTATGTTGTATGAAATATTTTAAAAAAAGCAGATAAATTTTGTTCTAAAGAACGCGAGAGCATTTTCCAAATTTTGACAGGTGATATCATATGAAGATTTTTTTTGTTATTTATGGAAAGCTAATCAGTTCTATGTTCAAGCTCTTTACATTATAACATGAAATCAAATTACTGAACTTTTCCATACATAGAAATTTATCTAATTACATTTTTATTCATACTAAATGTTACTACCAGGAATATAAATTTTCTTCCGATAGTATATTTTTATGTTAAGATAAACAAAATATTAATGCAGTATAGTGAAGAATGCTTATGTTGTATGAAATATTTTAAAAAAAGCAGATAAATTTTGTTTTAAAGAACGCGAGAGCATTTTCAAAATTTTGACACGTGATATTATATGAAGATTTTTTTTGTTATTTATGGAAAGCTAATCAGTTCTATGTTCAAGCTCTTTACATTATAACATGAAATCAAATTACTGAACTTTTCCATACATAGAAATTTATCTAATTACATTATTATTCATACTAAATGTTACTATCAGGAATATAAATTTTCTTCCGATAGTATATTTTTATGATAAGATAGACAAACTTTTAATGCAGTATGGTGTAGAATGCTTATGTTGTATGAAATATTTTAAAAAAAGCAGATAAATTTTGTTGTAAAGAACGCGAGAGCATTTTCCAAATTTTGACAGGTGATATCATATGAAGATTTTTTTTGTTATTTATGGAAAGCTAATCAGTTCTATGTTCAAGCTCTTTACATTATAACATGAAATCAAATTACTGAACTTTTCCATACATAGAAATTTATCTAATTACATTTTTATTCATACTAAATGTTACTACCAGGAATATAAATTTTCTTCCGATAGTATATTTTTATGTTAAGATAGACAAACTATTAATGCAGTATAGTGAAGAATGCTTACGTTGTATGAAATATTTTAAAAAAAGCAGATAAATTTTGTTTTAAAGAACGCGAGAGCATTTTTCAAATTTTGACAGGTGATATCATATGAAGAATTTTTTTGTTATTTATGGAAAGCTAATCAGTTCGTTGTTCAAGCTCTTTACATTATATCATGAAATCAAATTACTACACGTTTCCATACATAGAAATTTATCTAATTACATTTTTATTCATACTAAATGTTACTACCAGGAATATAAATTTTCTTCCGATAGTATATTTTTATGTTAAGATAAACAAAATATTAATGCAGTATAGTGAAGAATGCTTATGTTGTATGAAATATTTTAAAAAAAGCAGATAAATTTTGTTTTAAAGAACGCGAGAGCATTTTCAAAATTTTGACACGTGATATCATATGAAGATTTTTTTTGTTATTTATGGAAAGCTAATCAGTTCTATGTTCAAGCTCTTTACATTATAACATGAAATCAAATTACTGAACTTTTCCATACATAGAAATTTATCTAATTACATTTTTATTCATACTAAATGTTACTACCAGGAATATAAATTTTCTTCCGATAGTATATTTTTATGTTAAGATAAACAAAATATTAATGCAGTATAGTGAAGAATGCTTATGTTGTATGAAATATTTTAAAAAAAGCAGATAAATTTTGTTTTAAAGAACGCGAGAGCATTTTCAAAATTTTGACACGTGATATTATATGAAGATTTTTTTTGTTATTTATGGAAAGCTAATCAGTTCTATGTTCAAGCTCTTTACATTATAACATGAAATCAAATTACTGAACTTTTCCATACATAGAAATTTATCTAATTACATTATTATTCATACTAAATGTTACTATCAGGAATATAAATTTTCTTCCGATAGTATATTTTTATGTTAAGATAGACAAACTATTAATACAGTATAGTGAAGAATGCTTATGTTGTATGAAATATTTTAAAAAAAGCAGATAAATTTTGTTTTAAAGAACGCGAGAGCATTTTTCAAATTTTGACAGGTGATATCATATGAAGAATTTTTTTTGTTATTTATGGAAAGCTAATCAGTTCTATGTTCAAGCTCTTTACATTATATCATGAAATCAAATTACTACACGTTTCCATACATAGAAATTTATCTAATTACATTTTTATTCATACTAAATGTTACTATCAGGAATATAAATTTTCTTCCGATAGTATATTTTTATGTTATGATAAACAAACTATTAATGCAGTATAGTGAAGAATGCTTATGTTGTATGAAATATTTTTAAAAAAGCAGATAAATTTTGTTTTAAAGAACGCGAGAGCATTTTCAAAATTTTGACACGTGATATTATATGAAGATTTTTTTTGTTATTTATGGAAAACTAATCAGTTCTATGTTCAAGCTCTTTACATTATAACATGAAATCAAATTACTGAACTTTTCCATACATAGAAATTTATCTAATTACATTATTATTCATACTAAATGTTACTATCAGGAATATAAATTTTCTTCCGATAGTATATTTTTATGATAAGATAGACAAACTTTTAATGCAGTATGGTGTAGAATGCTTATGTTGTATGAAATATTTTAAAAAAAGCAGATAAATTTTGTTCTAAAGAACGCGAGAGCATTTTCCAAATTTTGACAGGTGATATCATATGAAGATTTTTTTTGTTATTTATGGAAAGCTAATCAGTTCTATGTTCAAGCTCTTTACATTATAACATGAAATCAAATTACTGAACTTTTCCATACAAAGAAATTTATCTAATTACATTTTTATTCATACTAAATGTTACTACCAGGAATATAAATTTTCTTCCGATAGTATATTTTTATGTTAAGATAAACAAAATATTAATGCAGTATAGTGAAGAATGCTTATGTTGTATGAAATATTTTAAAAAAAGCAGATAAATTTTGTTTTAAAGAACGCGAGAGCATTTTCAAAATTTTGACACGTGATATTATATGAAGATTTTTTTTGTTATTTATGGAAAGCTAATCAGTTCTATGTTCAAGCTCTTTACATTATAACATGAAATCAAATTACTGAACTTTTCCATACATAGAAATTTATCTAATTACATTATTATTCATACTAAATGTTACTATCAGGAATATAAATTTTCTTCCGATAGTATATTTTTATGTTAAGATAAACAAACTATTAATGCAGTATAGTGAAGAATGCTTATGTTGTATGAAATATTTTAAAAAAAGCAGATAAATTTTGTTCTAAAGAACGCGAGAGCATTTTCCAAATTTTGACAGGTGATATCATATGAAGATTTTTTTTGTTATTTATGGAAAGCTAATCAGTTCTATGTTCAAGCTCTTTACATTATAACATGAAATCAAATTACTAAACGTTTCCATACATAGAAATTTATCTAATTACATTTTTATTCATACTAAATGTTACTACCAGGAATATAAATTTTCTTCCGATAGTATATTTTTATGTTAAGATAGACAAACTATTAATGCAGTATAGTGAAGACTGCTTATGTTGTATGAAATATTTTAAAAAAAGCAGATAAATTTTGTTTCAAAGAGCGTTAGAGCATTTTGACAATGTTTACACGTGATATCATATGAAGAAATTATATGATATCTATGAAAAGCTAATCAGTTCTAAGTTCAAGCTATTAATATTCTTCTATCAATATGAAATCAATGAACTGATCATTGCCAAATATAAAAAAATTCTCTTGTTACATATAAGTTTCATACAAATATCCATTAAATAAAATATAATTTTTGAAACCGTTGAATATTTTTCTTTTAACATTGACCAACTTTGAATACAATTTTATGAAGATTCTTGGTGTTGTATAAATAGTTGAAACCAAATTAAAATATCTCTAATTTCCAGGTCGTGAGAGCATTTTTTCAGTTTTAATAGATGAAATCATAAAGAAACATTGGGAAAAAATGAACCGTTGTCTATGGAAAACTAATCAGCTCTAAGTTTATGGACTTAACACATGTGATATCAATATGAAGTCAATCGGACTTATAGTTTGGGCTGCAGAGAGGACACAAAAAAAAAACAACGTAAATGATGAATTCATAGAGAAGAAATCAAAAGTTGTCTATGGAAAACTAATCAGCTCTAGGTCTTTGCACTTTACACATATGATGTTAATATGAAGTCGATCAGACTTATAGTTTGGGCTGTAGAGAGGACACAAAAAAGATAAATGCTACGGCGTACGGCGTACGGCGTACAGCGTATACGCCATACACACAAACACATCATGACGAAACTCATAGTGTGCATTCTCTACATGATACCCATTGAGAAATTGATGTAAAAAAAATACGCTTAAATTTTGCGAAATCATGACTCTCCCCTATTCCATAGTGTGGAGAGTAATAATAATAAACTGTTTTTTCTAGTATATAATTTTTCTTCCGATAGTATATTTTTATGATAAGATAGACAAACTTTTAATGCAGTATGGTGTAGAATGCTTATGTTGTATGAAATATTTTAAAAAAAGCAGATAAATTTTGTTCTAAAGAACGCGAGAGCATTTTCCAAATTTTGACAGGTGATATCATATGAAGATTTTTTTTGTTATTTATGGAAAGCTAATCAGTTCTATGTTCAAGCTCTTTACATTATAACATGAAATCAAATTACTGAACTTTTCCATACATAGAAATTTATCTAATTACATTTTTATTCATACTAAATGTTACTACCAGGAATATAAATTTTCTTCCGATAGTATATTTTTATGTTAAGATAAACAAAATATTAATGCAGTATAGTGAAGAATGCTTATGTTGTATGAAATATTTTAAAAAAAGCAGATAAATTTTGTTTTAAAGAACGCGAGAGCATTTTCAAAATTTTGACACGTGATATTATATGAAGATTTTTTTTGTTATTTATGGAAAGCTAATCAGTTCTATGTTCAAGCTCTTTACATTATAACATGAAATCAAATTACTGAACGTTTCCATACATAGAAATTTATCTAATTACATTATTATTCATACTAAATGTTACTATCAGGAATATAAATTTTCTTCCGATAGTATATTTTTATGATAAGATAGACAAACTTTTAATGCAGTATGGTGTAGAATGCTTATGTTGTATGAAATATTTTAAAAAAAGCAGATAAATTTTGTTCTAAAGAACGCGAGAGCATTTTCCAAATTTTGACAGGTGATATCATATGAAGATTTTTTTTGTTATTTATGGAAAGCTAATCAGTTCTATGTTCAAGCTCTTTACATTATAACATGAAATCAAATTACTGAACTTTTCCATACATAGAAATTTATCTAATTACATTTTTATTCATACTAAATGTTACTACCAGGAATATAAATTTTCTTCCGATAGTATATTTTTATGTTAAGATAGACAAACTATTAATGCAGTATAGTGAAGAATGCTTACGTTGTATGAAATATTTTAAAAAAAGCAGATAAATTTTGTTTTAAAGAACGCGAGAGCATTTTTCAAATTTTGACAGGTGATATCATATGAAGAATTTTTTTGTTATTTATGGAAAGCTAATCAGATCGTTGTTCAAGCTCTTTACATTATATCATGAAATCAAATTACTACACGTTTCCATACATAGAAATTTATCTAATTACATTTTTATTCATACTAAATGTTACTACCAGGAATATAAATTTTCTTCCGATAGTATATTTTTATGTTAAGATAAACAAAATATTAATGCAGTATAGTGAAGAATGCTTATGTTGTATGAAATATTTTAAAAAAAGCAGATAAATTTTGTTTTAAAGAACGCGAGAGCATTTTCAAAATTTTGACACGTGATATTATATGAAGATTTTTTTTGTTATTTATGGAAAGCTAATCAGTTCTATGTTCAAGCTCTTTACATTATAACATGAAATCAAATTACTGAACTTTTCCATACATAGAAATTTATCTAATTACATTATTATTCATACTAAATGTTACTATCAGGAATATAAATTTTCTTCCGATAGTATATTTTTATGATAAGATAGACAAACTTTTAATGCAGTATGGTGTAGAATGCTTATGTTGTATGAAATATTTTAAAAAAAGCAGATAAATTTTGTTCTAAAGAACGCGAGAGCATTTTTCAAATTTTGACAGGTGATATCATATGAAGAATTTTTTTGTTATTTATGGAAAGCTAATCAGTTCGTTGTTCAAGCTCTTTACATTATATCATGAAATCAAATTACTACACGTTTCCATACATAGAAATTTATCTAATTACATTTTTATTCATACTAAATGTTACTACCAGGAATATAAATTTTCTTCCGATAGTATATTTTTATGTTAAGATAAACAAAATATTAATGCAGTATAGTGAAGAATGCTTATGTTGTATGAAATATTTTAAAAAAAGCAGATAAATTTTGTTTTAAAGAACGCGAGAGCATTTTCAAAATTTTGACACGTGATATTATATGAAGATTTTTTTTGTTATTTATGGAAAGCTAATCAGTTCTATGTTCAAGCTCTTTACATTATAACATGAAATCAAATTACTGAACTTTTCCATACATAGAAATTTATCTAATTACATTATTATTCATACTAAATGTTACTATCAGGAATATAAATTTTCTTCCGATAGTATATTTTTATGTTAAGATAGACAAACTATTAATACAGTATAGTGAAGAATGCTTATGTTGTATGAAATATTTTAAAAAAAGCAGATAAATTTTGTTTTAAAGAACGCGAGAGCATTTTTCAAATTTTGACAGGTGATATCATATGAAGAATTTTTTTGTTATTTATGGAAAGCTAATCAGTTCTATGTTCAAGCTCTTTACATTATATCATGAAATCAAATTACTACACGTTTCCATACATAGAAATTTATCTAATTACATTTTTATTCATACTAAATGTTACTATCAGGAATATAAATTTTCTTCCGATAGTATATTTTTATGTTATGATAAACAAACTATTAATGCAGTATAGTGAAGAATGCTTATGTTGTATGAAATATTTTAAAAAAAGCAGATAAATTTTGTTTTAAAGAACGCGAGAGCATTTTCAAAATTTTGACACGTGATATTATATGAAGATTTTTTTTGTTATTTATGGAAAACTAATCAGTTCTATGTTCAAGCTCTTTACATTATAACATGAAATCAAATTACTGAACTTTTCCATACATAGAAATTTATCTAATTACATTATTATTCATACTAAATGTTACTATCAGGAATATAAATTTTCTTCCGATAGTATATTTTTATGATAAGATAGACAAACTTTTAATGCAGTATGGTGTAGAATGCTTATGTTGTATGAAATATTTTAAAAAAAGCAGATAAATTTTGTTCTAAAGAACGCGAGAGCATTTTCCAAATTTTGACAGGTGATATCATATGAAGATTTTTTTTGTTATTTATGGAAAGCTAATCAGTTCTATGTTCAAGCTCTTTACATTATAACATGAAATCAAATTACTGAACTTTTCCATACAAAGAAATTTATCTAATTACATTTTTATTCATACTAAATGTTACTACCAGGAATATAAATTTTCTTCCGATAGTATATTTTTATGTTAAGATAAACAAAATATTAATGCAGTATAGTGAAGAATGCTTATGTTGTATGAAATATTTTAAAAAAAGCAGATAAATTTTGTTTTAAAGAACGCGAGAGCATTTTCAAAATTTTGACACGTGATATTATATGAAGATTTTTTTTGTTATTTATGGAAAGCTAATCAGTTCTATGTTCAAGCTCTTTACATTATAACATGAAATCAAATTACTGAACTTTTCCATACATAGAAATTTATCTAATTACATTATTATTCATACTAAATGTTACTATCAGGAATATAAATTTTCTTCCGATAGTATATTTTTATGTTAAGATAAACAAACTATTAATGCAGTATAGTGAAGAATGCTTATGTTGTATGAAATATTTTAAAAAAAGCAGATAAATTTTGTTCTAAAGAACGCGAGAGCATTTTCCAAATTTTGACAGGTGATATCATATGAAGATTTTTTTTGTTATTTATGGAAAGCTAATCAGTTCTATGTTCAAGCTCTTTACATTATAACATGAAATCAAATTACTAAACGTTTCCATACATAGAAATTTATCTAATTACATTTTTATTCATACTAAATGTTACTACCAGGAATATAAATTTTCTTCCGATAGTATATTTTTATGTTAAGATAGACAAACTATTAATGCAGTATAGTGAAGACTGCTTATGTTGTATGAAATATTTTAAAAAAAGCAGATAAATTTTGTTTCAAAGAGCGTTAGAGCATTTTGACAATGTTTACACGTGATATCATATGAAGAAATTATATGATATCTATGAAAAGCTAATCAGTTCTAAGTTCAAGCTATTAATATTCTTCTATCAATATGAAATCAATGAACTGATCATTGCCAAATATAAAAAAATTCTCTTGTTACATATAAGTTTCATACAAATATCCATTAAATAAAATATAATTTTTGAAACCGTTGAATATTTTTCTTTTAACATTGACCAACTTTGAATACAATTTTATGAAGATTCTTGGTGTTGTATAAATAGTTGAAACCAAATTAAAATATCTCTAATTTCCAGGTCGTGAGAGCATTTTTTCAGTTTTAATAGATGAAATCATAAAGAAACATTGGGAAAAAATGAACCGTTGTCTATGGAAAACTAATCAGCTCTAAGTTTATGGACTTAACACATGTGATATCAATATGAAGTCAATCGGACTTATAGTTTGGGCTGCAGAGAGGACACAAAAAAAAAACAACGTAAATGATGAATTCATAGAGAAGAAATCAAAAGTTGTCTATGGAAAACTAATCAGCTCTAGGTCTTTGCACTTTACACATATGATGTTAATATGAAGTCGATCAGACTTATAGTTTGGGCTGTAGAGAGGACACAAAAAAGATAAATGCTACGGCGTACGGCGTACGGCGTACGGCGTACAGCGTATACGCCATATACACAAACACATCACGACGAAACTCATAGTGTGCATTCTCTACATGATACCCATTGAGAAATTGATGTAAAAAAAATACGCTTAAATTTTGCGAAATCATGACTCTCCCCTATTCCATAGTGTGGAGAGTAATAATAATAAACTGTTTTTTCTAGTATATAATTTTTCTTCCGATAGTATATTTTTATGATAAGATAGACAAACTTTTAATGCAGTATGGTGTAGAATGCTTATGTTGTATGAAATATTTTAAAAAAAGCAGATAAATTTTGTTCTAAAGAACGCGAGAGCATTTTCCAAATTTTGACAGGTGATATCATATGAAGATTTTTTTTGTTATTTATGGAAAGCTAATCAGTTCTATGTTCAAGCTCTTTACATTATAACATGAAATCAAATTACTGAACTTTTCCATACATAGAAATTTATCTAATTACATTTTTATTCATACTAAATGTTACTACCAGGAATATAAATTTTCTTCCGATAGTATATTTTTATGTTAAGATAAACAAAATATTAATGCAGTATAGTGAAGAATGCTTATGTTGTATGAAATATTTTAAAAAAAGCAGATAAATTTTGTTTTAAAGAACGCGAGAGCATTTTCAAAATTTTGACACGTGATATTATATGAAGATTTTTTTTGTTATTTATGGAAAGCTTATCAGTTCTATGTTCAAGCTCTTTACATTATAACATGAAATCAAATTACTGAACTTTTCCATACATAGAAATTTATCTAATTACATTATTATTCATACTAAATGTTACTATCAGGAATATAAATTTTCTTCCGATAGTATATTTTTATGATAAGATAGACAAACTTTTAATGCAGTATGGTGTAGAATGCTTATGTTGTATGAAATATTTTAAAAAAAGCAGATAAATTTTGTTCTAAAGAACGCGAGAGCATTTTCCAAATTTTGACAGGTGATATCATATGAAGATTTTTTTTGTTATTTATGGAAAGCTAATCAGTTCTATGTTCAAGCTCTTTACATTATAACATGAAATCAAATTACTGAACTTTTCCATACATAGAAATTTATCTAATTACATTTTTATTCATACTAAATGTTACTACCAGGAATATAAATTTTCTTCCGATAGTATATTTTTATGTTAAGATAGACAAACTATTAATGCAGTATAGTGAAGAATGCTTACGTTGTATGAAATATTTTAAAAAAAGCAGATAAATTTTGTTTTAAAGAACGCGAGAGCATTTTTCAAATTTTGACAGGTGATATCATATGAAGAATTTTTTTGTTATTTATGGAAAGCTAATCAGTTCGTTGTTCAAGCTCTTTACATTATATCATGAAATCAAATTACTACACGTTTCCATACATAGAAATTTATCTAATTACATTTTTATTCATACTAAATGTTACTACCAGGAATATAAATTTTCTTCCGATAGTATATTTTTATGTTAAGATAAACAAAATATTAATGCAGTATAGTGAAGAATGCTTATGTTGTATGAAATATTTTAAAAAAAGCAGATAAATTTTGTTTTAAAGAACGCGAGAGCATTTTCAAAATTTTGACACGTGATATTATATGAAGATTTTTTTTGTTATTTATGGAAAGCTAATCAGTTCTATGTTCAAGCTCTTTACATTATAACATGAAATCAAATTACTGAACTTTTCCATACATAGAAATTTATCTAATTACATTATTATTCATACTAAATGTTCTATCAGGAATATAAATTTTCTTCCGATAGTATATTTTTATGATAAGATAGACAAACTTTTAATGCAGTATGGTGTAGAATGCTTATGTTGTATGAAATATTTTAAAAAAAGCAGATAAATTTTGTTCTAAAGAACGCGAGAGCATTTTCCAAATTTTGACAGGTGATATCATATGAAGATTTTTTTTGTTATTTATGGAAAGCTAATCAGTTCTATGTTCAAGCTCTTTACATTATAACATGAAATCAAATTACTGAACTTTTCCATACATAGAAATTTATCTAATTACATTTTTATTCATACTAAATGTTACTACCAGGAATATAAATTTTCTTCCGATAGTATATTTTTATGTTAAGATAGACAAACTATTAATGCAGTATAGTGAAGAATGCTTATGTTGTATGAAATATTTTAAAAAAAGCAGATAAATTTTGTTTTAAAGAACGCGAGAGCATTTTTCAAATTTTGACAGGTGATATCATATGAAGAATTTTTTTGTTATTTATGGAAAGCTAATCAGTTCTATGTTCAAGCTCTTTACATTATATCATGAAATCAAATTACTACACGTTTCCATACATAGAAATTTATCTAATTACATTTTTATTCATACTAAATGTTACTATCAGGAATATAAATTTTCTTCCGATAGTATATTTTTATGTTAAGATAAACAAACTATTAATGCAGTATAGTGAAGAATGCTTATGTTGTATGAAATATTTTAAAAAAAGCAGATAAATTTTGTTTTAAAGAACGCGAGAGCATTTTCAAAATTTTGACACGTGATATTATATGAAGATTTTTTTTGTTATTTATGGAAAACTAATCAGTTCTATGTTCAAGCTCTTTACATTATAACATGAAATCAAATTACTGAACTTTTCCATACATAGAAATTTATCTAATTACATTATTATTCATACTAAATGTTACTATCAGGAATATAAATTTTCTTCCGATAGTATATTTTTATGTTAAGATAAACAAACTATTAATGCAGTATAGTGAAGAATGCTTATGTTGTATGAAATATTTTAAAAAAAGCAGATAAATTTTGTTCTAAAGAACGCGAGAGCATTTTCCAAATTTTGACAGGTGATATCATATGAAGATTTTTTTTGTTATTTATGGAAAGCTAATCAGTTCTATGTTCAAGCTCTTTACATTATAACATGAAATCAAATTACTAAACGTTTCCATACATAGAAATTTATCTAATTACATTTTTATTCATACTAAATGTTACTACCAGGAATATAAATTTTCTTCCGATAGTATATTTTTATGTTAAGATAGACAAACTATTAATGCAGTATAGTGAAGACTGCTTATGTTGTATGAAATATTTTAAAAAAAGCAGATAAATTTTGTTTCAAAGAGCGTTAGAGCATTTTGACAATGTTTACACGTGATATCATATGAAGAAATTATATGATATCTATGAAAAGCTAATCAGTTCTAAGTTCAAGCTATTAATATTCTTCTATCAATATGAAATCAATGAACTGATCATTGCCAAATATAAAAAAATTCTCTTGTTACATATAAGTTTCATACAAATATCCATTAAATAAAATATAATTTTTGAAACCGTTGAATATTTTTCTTTTAACATTGACCAACTTTGAATACAATTTTATGAAGATTCTTGGTGTTGTATAAATAGTTGAAACCAAATTAAAATATCTCTAATTTCCAGGTCGTGAGAGCATTTTTTCAGTTTTAATAGATGAAATCATAAAGAAACATTGGGAAAAAATGAACCGTTGTCTATGGAAAACTAATCAGCTCTAAGTTTATGGACTTAACACATGTGATATCAATATGAAGTCAATCGGACTTATAGTTTGGGCTGCAGAGAGGACACAAAAAAAAAACAACGTAAATGATGAATTCATAGAGAAGAAATCAAAAGTTGTCTATGGAAAACTAATCAGCTCTAGGTCTTTGCACTTTACACATATGATGTTAATATGAAGTCGATCAGACTTATAGTTTGGGCTGTAGAGAGGACACAAAAAAGATAAATGCTACGGCGTACGGCGTACGGCGTACGGCGTACGGCGTACAGCGTATACGCCATACACACAAACACATCACGACGAAACTCATAGTGTGCATTCTCTACATGATACCCATTGAGAAATTGATGTAAAAAAAATACGCTTAAATTTTGCGAAATCATGACTCTCCCCTATTCCATAGTGTGGAGAGTAAAAATCATGTCACATTTATCATCAATATGTGTAACTAAACATTTAACGTGGTTATGTTGACCTCCAATAGATGGCGGTAATCAATCATATAATAAACACCATCTGTTCAACAAGTAATCAACTATTGCTTCACTCACAATATAATGCCATCTTTTGATGTTTTTACCAAATCTTTGGTTTTCTAGCTAGCGGTTTCCAAATGTGACGGTAAAACATATTATATAACTGAACTTGTATGGCAGAATATCGCGACTAGGGTATTTATTATGGGATCCATACAGCAAATGAATTTCAAGAAAATAAAGATCCTCATTACTCTGCCTCTATAGGCAAAATAAATCTTGTGCATTTATAGGCCACTTCGAAACAAAACACAGCGTTTAATTTATTGAAACATTTATTAAAAGCAAATACACACAGAAACATTTATTAAAAGCAAATACACACAGAAACACAATTACGAGACGACACGCAGGAATTTTCTCATGACTCCAAAGACAAACACGACATTCGGACAAAGACATTACTATTATTTAGCTCCAAAAATTTTTAATAAGATAAAAAGTGAAATAACGGACATACAGTTGATGAATAATTTGAAACACAAGAAAACAATAGAAACATGGATTAGAAACAAGGGCATTATATACTGCGGAAACATGATCAAGCTACAATAGTTTATATTTTATTTTTATGATAGGTATATTTTATAACAAGTTTTAGTTAAATACAAGTTTAATATTTTTCTGTCAGATATAACGCAAAAAAAAAAAAATTCTGCCACCTCGGTACAGGCTCAGCCTAGTGAGGTGGTATATACCAAATAATCCTATAAAAACAATGTTTCATATAACTTATTTAAATTGTACTTTTTTGTAATATTTTTATTGTTTGTATATTGTTATATTTTGTTTGGTTTCAATAATAAAAAAAAAAATTAGAAAAAAGAAACGATCGCCACAAGAAAAAACTAAAGAAGGAATATTTATCCCTTAACATCTGATCCCGATTTCCCCTCCTTGTTCTATCCTTATCCTTTTTTTGCTATGATGTTTTTTGTTTTTATTTTTAATGGTATAATGTATAAACTGGTATAATATTTAATATTTAACTGGTATAATATTTAACTGGTATAATAATTTTCTTTGTTATTTTTTTATCTCGCGTTCATTCTTTTGTTGATGTACATATACAATTTTGTCATTCTTTGTTATCTGGTTGATTGGAGGAAATTGCCTGATGGCAATAACCCCGCTAGTGTGCATTGTATTTTTTTTATATCATAAACAAGAATATAAACTAATCAAAAAATATGTAAAAAAAAACTAGGTATGTATGGATTTTTGAAAAGAAATTTCGATTTAAAATTATCATGTTTTCATGAAATTATCATGTTACTAATTAATATGTTCAAAATACAGAATTTTATTGACATGATCTTTTCCTCGGCCAATCTCCGCCTCCAATTCCTCAGTTTTCAGCTTTATATACTTCTAGTCATAAGAAGAGACACAATTTACCAATTTTTTTTTTTTTTTTTTATTTTTATTAGACAAAACATACGTTTACAAATATTTGGTTACATATATCAACATATTTATATTTCCTTTCCTAATTTAAGATAGAAGCTTGTGTTTAGGAAGCACCTCGGAACAGTTCACAACATATAGAGGGCTCCGACAAGGCGATGCATTGGCATGCTTGTTATTTAATATTGTCCTGGAAAGAGCTGTTAGAGACTCAGGCATAGAGACAACAGGAACAATTTTCAGAAAGTCGAGTCAATTACTTGCATATGCAGACGATATCGATATTATATCTAGAACGTTGCCTTGCATGCAGGATAACTTCTTGAGACTTGAGTCTGCAGCCAATAACATGGGTCTAAAGATCAACGCTTCAAAGACAAAATACATGGCAACAAGAAAAGCATCACTGAATAGCATCACCGTAAGAAACGAGTCAATATCAGTGGGAACCCATCAGCTAGAAGCCGTTGAATCATTCACATACCTGGGATCTCTTGTTACAGCGGACAACAACACCAGTGCGGAAATAAGGGCAAGACTTGCCGCGGCAAATAGATGCTATTATGGCCTGCTAAAGCACTTAAGGTCACGACTCATCTCTCGTAAAACAAAAACCCTCATTTACAAAACTCTTCTTAGACCGGTCATGACATATGCATCAGAATGCTGGACATTGACCAAGAAGGACGAAAATGCATTGTTGGTGTTCGAAAGGAAAATACTTCGCAAAATATTTGGTCCTACCTGTGAAGGAGGATCTTGGAGGATACGGTTTAACCACGAGCTAGAAATAATGTATGGCGAACCAAACGTTGTCCAATACATCAAAATACAACGTCTACGTTGGCTCGGACACGTTTGTAGAATGGAGGATAACCGGGTCCCAAAGAAAGTATTGGACACCTGTCCTGAAGGAAGAAGAAGCAGAGGGAGACCTAGGATGAGATGGCTGGACGACATCGAGGGCAATATAAGAGCGATCGGACAGACAAACTGGAGGAGACTTGCTGTCGACAGGGCGGGATGGAGGCAGTTTCTTGAGGAGGCCAAGGCTCGCACCGAGCTGTAGCGCCATTGCTGATGATGATGTGTTTAGGAAAGCAGCAGCTCTTTGCTTACATTATATGAATACTTCACAAAAAATACATAAAATAAATCTTATAAAATATATAAAACAAATCAATTAACAATTATATATAAAAAAGGACACAATTTCAGAACAAAATATATAAAGAACAAAAAAAAAAAAGGAAAATACATCCAAAATCAAAAAAACACCAACATTAAAATTACAACAGGTACATAGAAAAATAAAAATTAACCACAAAAATAGCAATTTTATAGAATGGAATATGAGGGAGAGTGTTTCAAAGTGTCTTGAGTTTATCCTTAAATAATTTGTAATTTGTTTCTGTTATAATATTTATTGGTAGGTTGTTAAATAATTTAATGCCTTTATATATATAATGATGCTGTGCTGTAGTAGTTCGAAATAAAGGTGTCGTGAGACCTCCTATGGTGCTATTTCTAGTACTAATATTTGTGTCTGTGTGTATATTGTTGCTGATTTCTTTATGTATTTGTAGCAATGCGATTTTGTTGTATATTTTTGAGAGTGGAAAAAGTTTGAACACATTATTAGTTGGGAAGTCATACGGTTTTTTTAGTATAATTTTTATTAAAATTCTCTGTATTGTTTCAAGTGGCAATAATGATGACTTATACGAACCTCCCCATCCAATAATACCGTATTGTAATACCGTGTGAGCTAGTGCAAAGTAAATGTTTTTTAGCGAGTTCAGTGATACAGTGTTCCGTAGTCTATAGAAAATGTAAATCAACTTTCTCATTCTAACTACGGTTGAATTTATTTGAGATTTCCATTTAATATTGTTATCTATTATAATTCAAGATATTTTATGCTCGATTTACCAGATATGTCAATACATTTTGAATCGCAGTTTATATTTCCTAGCAAGCACTTTCGATGATGAACTTTGATTGTAATATTTATATTTGCAATACTTTCCGTTAGGCTATAGGGTATATATGTAATAGGTTTTTTCGGCATTTAATGATAGTAGATTTTTATCGAACCAGGTTTTCAACATATTTATTGAGCTATTTGCTATTAATTCTATCTCTTTCCATGTGTTTTCTTCAAAAGTTATAACTGTATCATCAGCATATGATATGATCTTTCCACCAATTGGTATTTTAAGCATTTCATTTACATATAAAATAAATAATATTGGACCTAATATTGTTCCTTGTGGAATTCCAAATTCTATTATTTCTGGTTCACTTATTTAATGTTTAGTGACACCATTCACCGTAACATTACGGCCGCTAAATTTCGCCGCTGCTTATTACCTAGATAATCGTTGCTTAGCAAATAAAACATTCATATTCTATTATGAAGCAATGTTTGAACTTAAAATTCGCATGTACTTTGAATTTAACTACAAATAGAAATTACGGAATACGACTAATTTGCACAAGTTGCAAATTAATAAAACCAAGGTTGTTTTTGTTTGTGTTAATGTTTTATTTAAAAATGTACGTGTGTAAATTCCAAATTTTTAGAGGATATTCATATAAAAAAGTTACTTTCACTCGCTAAAAATTCAAATAGTTAGATAAATATTAGAATATTCAAGTTTATTGAACACTTAAAAAAAATTATTTAAGTACCATTTTTTTTAATATTATCACCCTTTTTCATTCTTACATACTTTAAATTCAATTTTTGTTCATATTCACACTTATTTGGAATATAAAAACTACATGCATTTATTTAAATTGTGTAAAGGTATAGGTATAGATTTATTGTAAAAAAACAACAATATATCCTTATTTCACTAGTACACATACATATTCATAAATTCTCTGAAGAAAGCTTGATTTGATTCAATAGGTATAATTAATATTTCTGGTTGGTTGGAAGAAATTGCCTAGTGGCAATATGCCCGCCAGTGTACAATTATATTTGTTTATATTATGTACAATAAGATGTATAAATGAATAAATAAAAATAAATAAATAAATATTTAAGGTGTCATTTTTGTTATACTTACATTTTTTTTCTAAATAAAAAAGAATTACATAAACCATAATTACGTAACAATATTAATACAAAATACAATACAAATAAAATATATATCAATATTAGGTACTTGGATATATTGCCTCACTCGGCAAAAGCCTGTTCCGAGGCAATACCTATTCAAAATGAGTAGGTGTGCAAGAATGTCAGTCAAAATTTAGTCCGTGCTTATTGTATGTACATGTGTTGGTTGATATTAGGACATGAGTGAGATCCGTCATTTCAAAACATGAGTAAGATCCCTCTCACACTCTTCTCTGCCCCTGTCTGTCCATTAACCACTTTGTTACTAATTTGTATAGGTATTACTATTGTTTGGTAGAAGTAATTGAAGTAAGTCAGGTATTATTTTATTATATATCCGCGGCGCTAAGTAAATGTATTATCTCTGTGCAAAAGTAGTATGTACAGTTGTTGAATTTGTGCCTAATGTCACTTTGCCAAAATCAGTCTAGTAAGGAAGAGAGCATTTTTTTCAATGCCTCGTGACATTTACATTATTTAAATACTGGTTCTGTAAATATATACCTACAAACATAATCAACTTTCTCATGCAACTTCTTATGGTATCATCATTTGAATATTTTCGACACTTTTGTTGAAATATATTCGTTGTATACAGTTAATATATTTTATGATATATATGTATTTTTAGAATATAATTCAAACGGGTCAATGGACTAAGTAAAACAAAATGTCAGCTTTGCGATAACCCTGATCAAACTTCTGAACATGTCCTATATGGGAATGCACTAACTACTCCGTGTCAACATAGGTACAATGATGTCCAAGGGAATTTATTTGGACCCATTGAATATACATGAGAAATTTCAGAGCTTAAAAGCCTTGGAAGTATCCTAGCGGAAGACCTCGACCCAGAAACCGAAGTCAAATGTAGAATAGAAGTATCACGAGCTGCTTTTAATAAAATGAGACATATATTCTGCGATGACAATCTTAACCTGAAACTTCGACAACGGCTGGTTAAATGTTACATATGGTCAGTCCTACTGTACGGAGTGGAATCGTGGACCCTCAAAGTGAGTAGCATGAACCGGCTGGAGGCGTTCGAGATGTGGATACATCGGAGAATGCTCCGGATACCCTGGACGGACATGGTCAGCAACACAATAGTTCTTCAAAGAGCTAGAGTGAATAGAGAGCTTCTGACCAATATCAAAATCAGAAAGGTATCGTATTTGGGTCATGTGCTTAGAGGAGAAAAGTATGAATTACTCCACCTGATCCCTATGGGCAAGATAGAGGGTCGAAGAGGTGTTGGAAGGAGACAAATTTCCTGGCTCCGCAATATACGCGACTGGACGGGCATAAGAAGTGTTGGAGAGCTGTTTCGGGATGCCCAGGACAAGGACGCTTTCTCTCGGGTGATAGTCAACGTTGGGGGGACCTGACATGACACCAAAAGAAGAAGAAGACAAATCTTTTTGTCAAAAATACGCTTTACTCTTAAACTTCACTTTCAGTGAACGGTGACCAAGCTGTTTCCTTATAATTAATTCCCTCTGGTACCTACTTTGTGCATGCCTGCAAGGTTTATTTATAGCCGGTGGCAGACTAAAAGCTAAGCTAAGTTAGTTTAGCTTAGCTCGCATAGATAATGAAACTGCTCAATGTAATGAATGTTAAAACTAAAGAAATCATATTCATTGAATAATTATTCCTGAACGATTTTTCTTCTCCTTCTTTCAATTTCCCCTTCTATATCTCATTGGTGTTTTTTTTTTAACATGTCTACGTAGGGGACGCCAGCTATTAGGATTTGGGTTCTCTCTTTGGGGACTCTTCCGAAGAAGCGCACTACGTAGCGTTGGGAGGGGTTTGCAATCTAGAAAAGAGTTTATTAATTCGGATTTTAAAAAGACCCGGGTTGTACGAAGATGGAAACACAGAATTCGGAGGTGGAAACACAAATTCGAGGTCTATGGAAATTTGGAGGGTGTATTTATTTCCTTAATTAGTGAGTCGAAAGATTTTCAATGAAATGAAAACCTCCAAATACATACACAATGTTGTTCATTTAAGGAATGATTTAATCGATTAATTTCTAAATAAAATATGTACTTAACACAAATTTATTATAGTTTCACTTAATTTTAACAACTTCATTCCAATATATAAAATCATTATTTATTTCTAGAAGAAGCGCACTACGTAGCGTTGGGAGGGCTTTGCAATCTAGAAAAGAGTTTATTAATTCGGATTTTAAAAAGACCCGGGTTGTACGAAGATGGAAACACAGAATTCGGAAGATCGTTCCACAGTCGGGCTGCTGTATTAATAAAGGAGTTCGAGAAGCGACTTGTTCGTATATGTTGAAGGTCCACTGTGAATGGGTGCTGCGATTGAGTGAAGCGAGTGACTCTGTTGCGAGTGGGTGGAGGAGGGACCAAAGATGCAAGTTCTTCTGAGCAATTCCCGTGGTAGTATCTATAGAATAAACTTAAAATACCGACTCTGCGTCTGTGTTCTAGTGATTGCAATCCGTCAGTGATGGATCATCAATCAGACGTATAGCACGCCTTTGGACAGCGTCGAGGGTATTCAGTAGGTATTGGGGGGCGCCACTCCAGAGGTGACTGCCATATTCAATAATTGGACGTATTTGCGCTTTGTAGAGTATACAGATCTGGTGTGATCATTCTGTTGTATTCTTTTTTAAATTGTCTCACTATTGTTTTGAAATGATACAAATTTTATGTATGTATTTTGGTGAGACGAGACTGTTTTGTGAGTATACACAAATGTGTCGTACTGTCATTGGTTACTCCAAATTGTTGGATATGCCGTGACGATAAGTAGGTATGTATGAATATTTTTGTATATTTAAATTAAGCCATCATTTTTAATACGTTCTATTTATTCTTCTTCATTCTGTTTCAGAACACACTTTTAATTTTTGATTCTCAGAAAAATAAGATGAACCTTTTCGTATTAAATGAAAATATTTATTCTTTGAAGACTTGTGGTTGAAAAATATTCTCAGTCTGTTTATTTTAAGGAGTTATTCTAACAATTAAAAAGATTCGCAGGATTCAATTTGTACGACAATTCAAATAATGAGGTTAGTACCTACCTATTAATTTGAATAAAATAATCGTCCTTATATTCCAGAAATTTTAAACCAACATTTTCTTAAGAAAGGTTGCGTCTTTTTATTTAGCAAAAAAAATATGGTTAAGTTTTTTCATTCTTTTAAAAAATTCTCCACAATGAAATGACGGAGCTGTGAAAACTTTGAAATGAAAATATATAAGTAATCTTAATTCTAAATGAGTACAAATAAATACACAAAAATAAATTGTAAGAAGGTACAGTATATACTATACCGTGGAGCATAATATCATGTGGTGCAAATAGACTTGTCTATAGGTGCCAATACAATATCAATATGAAGTTGATCACTCAATTTTCCCATACAGAAGCTATTTTTCTTCTGTTATGTACATATTATGTACCTACATATTTCATACAAATAAGAAATTTATTTTACATTGATATTGCAGACCATAGATTTTTTTCTTCAATTTTTGACAATCCTTGAATGTATAATGAAGAGTATATTTTTTTTTGTATTAATAGTTCCAAAAATATACAAATAAATCGATTTGCCAGACCGTGAGAAAATTTCCAAAATTTGGACAGGTGAAATCAACACAATAGAAATTCACGTATATCTATGAATAACTAAGCAGCCCTAAGTTTATTGACTTTACATATATTATGATATGAATATGAAGTCAATCGGACTTATAGTTTGGGCTGCAGAGAGGAAACAAAAAACTACGTTAATGATTAATTCATAGAGAAGAAATTAAAAGTTGTCTATGGAAAACTTATCAGCTAGTCTTGTCTAAACTTGACGATTTATATGAAGTCGATCGGACTTATAGTTTGATGTCAGTATAGTTTAATAGGCTGTAGAGAAGACACAAAAAGGATAATTCGTATGGCGCACGACGTACGGCATACGGCATACGGCGTACGCCGCGCGCCGTACATACAAGTTACAAACACATAACGACAAAACTTATAGTGTGCATTCTCTGCATGATATAATATGTTGTGAAATTGTTAAAAAAATACGCTTGAAAATTGGGAAATTATGACACTCCACACTATGTCATAAATTGACAAATTATGACATAGTGTGGAGGATAAAAATGTAACAAATAAAAAACTCAGTCGATGGATTGTTTTAATCTTTTTCGATTGACGTAAAAATTTACTTCATAGGCTTTATTTTTTTTTGTTATTAACTTCAAAAAACGGTCTTATTAAAACTAATTTTACGAGAAAAATATTTAAACTAATTATTCAAATTTCAAAAAACTCAAGTCGACAGAATGAAGACGTTAAAATAAAATGTTCAACACCTTACCAACCCTTCAAGCTCATTTAAGTTGTTTCAGGCGAAGTTTTTATGTTAGTTATCAAACAAATACCTGACAATTTTACAAATGTATGTGCGAACTTTTCTCACAGATGTTTTAATAAACTAACGCTATAAAGTAATTAGTTACAGAATCCGTAATTAGTTTCATGAGATTTAATTTGTTCTTGTTGTTCTTTTTCGGTAAAAGATGTGTTTGGAAAAGTTGTTCCTGCCTACAATATGTAAGTAAAAGAAACTTACGTTTTAAGGGATATTTGATATATAAGATAAAAGTCTATTGAAAAATAAATACTATTTGGTTTGTGGGTTATGGCTTGTACTATACTCTCCACAAAAATGTAAGTAAACACAATCGAATATTTTTATTATTGCATATGCGCAAACATTACATTTTTTTTCCCTGTCGGGAGTCAAAGGTATTTTTTAACGGATTTTTAATTATCTCAATAGAGACGAAGTTGGAATATTTACTGTAGGAGAACCGGGAAATCAAGGCACCTACAGGGCTTACGACCTGTCATCGGCTGGTTTACGTGATCACTTTATGCGCTTCCGCAACGTTCACCAATTATGCCTTTTTAATGAGATCCCTATCAATTCAATTTTGAAATTTCTATATATTGTAATACTGAAATTCTTTTCGCTTGAGGAAATAAGGATTTTTACTACAGCCATCTATGTGTGAAATTATGAACAACATTCTTATTATTTTTTACTAGCTTTTATGTCCCGCCGTTGGCCAAGAATGTAAAATTGTGAAAGAAAAAGCAATCGTTTTTATAATATTGTTACCCAATTATTTTGCAATATCAGACTATGAAAAGTGGTTTGAAATTTGATTGAGTTTAAGTATTGTAAAATGTTCAAGTGATGGCCACAACCCATTCTTTTTTATATATTGCTATAAAGTGTGAATGAAGTATAATATTTATACAATTTCTGCTCGCATGGACTATGCGTAATGGTTTTAAATATGACTGTTTATCAACGTTGTAAAGAGATTGGTTTGGCCACAACCCCCATTTTTAAATATTATCATCGAAAACAAATTGTAATGTGTACCTATTGAAAATTTAGATATTTTGGGTGTTGGGATGTGGTTAAAATTTGATTAAACAAACGTAGGTACTGAAAAGATCTTAAAGCTGATTGGTAACCAAAGGGGTTACCAATCGAAAGTTATTATTAACCAGATGGGTTACTATTAAATATATGTGGTAACCAGAGGGGTTACCAGTAAAAAGAGTTTACTATATCCCAAGTGGATATGATTTGAAATAAGAACACAAGGACAGTGGTTTAGAGAGAAGAAGAAAGAATGGTCAAAAGTAACAATGAGTATATTGATCACAATTAAAAGTTTGCTTAAGGGTAAATTTACAATTGATGAAATAACTTACAAAGGAACTTTTCTCACGATGAGTAGGTATAACGAGCGAGTGAGCGGGTGTGTTCGAAGTGTCCGAATCTTCGCATGGTGAAGTACCATCGTGCTCGCGAGGTCGAGAGATGACCGGTGGTCGAGAGACGAAGTGTCGGCGAGGCGGCGTGGTCGAGAACGGCGGCGTGATGTGACGAATCGAAGTGACGGAAATACGGAAATGAAGTGACGACGTGTGGAGGTGTATACTCCCTTAAATAGTGCTGCGCTGGGGGTAGCAAGTTCAATGTCCTCGAACTTTCTAGACTTATTTATTTGAAGTGTCATACCCAGTTGAGGAGTATTGTCACTTGTTTGACGTTGCGGGCGATGAACTCGGCCTAGCGATAAACAAATGTACTTGCCGTCGCTAGGCGCGCGCTCGAAAGAAATTTCGAGATGTGGTCTGCCACATTCCTCCCCTCCAAGTGGTATCGAAGATGGCACGATACCTTGGTAGAACGTCATGGTGTGGCTGAGCTGAGGCAGTCGTTGCTGAAGATTTTTGTAGTCATTACAATTTTGGAGAGATGGTTAGACTTGTGTTAGTTGGACTGTTGCCTAGTTGCTGATGATGATTGCGACGGATCAAGATGTGATTGCTTTGGAAACAGTGTTCCCGTTCAGCCCGTTGACAATTGCAGTGTGTCGGTGAGGCTTGTTCGTACACAAAGCTGTGGAGTCCGTGGAGTCAGTGTAGTCCGTGGAGTCAGTGTAGTCCGTGGAGTCCGATAAACTGTGCAGTGTAATTGGCATCTAAACATTCTTGTCGAATTTGCAGAACTGTGCAGCTGGCTTGCGTTGGCGTTTTCGAAGTTTTCGTTGACTGTCGTCGTGTTGACAGCGTGTGTTGACAGTGACGTGTTGACAGCGTCGTGTTGACCGTGTCGTGTAGACGTCGTGTTGTCGTGGTTGAGCAGCTCCTTGGGTATGCGAGACTGCGTGCGAGTCATAAGCATAACACGAAGGATGGGACAGCGTCCCAACAAAATCATTCCTCGTTCAAAGACATGCGTAGCGATGAGACGAGGTGAGTTTTTGTGTGCTCGAGATGTGTGCGTGCGTTCATATTTGGGTGTCCGACAGCTCTGGAGTAGTTCTCCAGCGTTGAAGTTGCGGCGTGTCTGTTGCGTTAGACAGCTTTGAAGTATGTAGTTCTCCAGTGGGGCCTGTGTGTGCATTCTTTGCTGCGCATCAAGTGAGTCTGATGTCTTTGGGAATACGTGCCAGTATAGCGAGTGCTTGTGCATTCTTTGCCGCGCATCAAGTGAGTCTGATGTCTTTGGGAATACGTGCCAGTATAGCGAGTTGTAGCGTGTCGGTGTTGCTCTTGGTTGCTGATGAAAACCATTTGTTGCTGAAGTTGTCCATTTTGATTTGGTGCCGTTGCCAATGTTGTTCATCTTGATTTGGTGCCGTTGACAATGTTTGCCATCTTGATTTATCGATGTTGATAATGTCGCTTTCCATCTTGGTTTGATGCTGATGATGATGATAACGTTGATCATCTTGCTTCTATAGTTGTACATAGTAACAGCAGTTGACAGTTGTAAATTTTAAATTTTCATAATATAAACATTTACAATTGTAGCAAGCGAATAAATAAAATATTGTTGGTTGCATGTTGCAAAAATATAATATGTACAATGATAAGTATTTGTCAATAATAATTAAGTTGATTACAATATATTTTAGAAGTGAAAATAAATTTAAGTATCTAATTAGGTATACAATGCAACAAAAAAAAAATAATATGAATTTCAACAAAGTCCAAAAAATGTTTAAAATATTCTATTTGTAATAGGTAAATATTGAAATGTGTCTAAGTACAAAAATTCTTTACAAGTTTCCAAGTGTAATAGGTATTTAAAGCAAAATTACAAAGTATGAAATAGGTAAGTTAAGTATTTCACGAAATTAGTACCTATTTTATATATTAAATAGTGATAATTAAATTCATTATTTGCGAGCTGTTTTGATATAAAAAAAATATAATTCTGATTGCAATGAATTTAAATAACGTACGTAAATAACTTGTTAGCAAAACTTAGATTGTCGCTCGGTAGATGGTGTTTACTTAAAACTTAATTTTTCTACCGCTAGTTGAAATTTAGATAGATTAGTCACGAGCTATGTTCGCGTTGTTTACATGTTAAAAATAACAAAATTGAAGTTTTATCGTTTAAAACCGAAAACTTTCGATCGATATTTGTTTTAACAATGAAATTAATATATCAAGTTCAATTAAATGTTCTGTACCACGCGTAAATCTGTATGTAAAATATAAAATTATTAAGTTTTGTCACTTCAGTATTATTGTTGTGCGTGTGAATTTTATGTTGCGAAGTATGTGAAAAATAAAATTTAGTTCCGTGAATTATGTGAAAAGAATGTAAGTAAATTCGGAAGTGCGGTTTTGTTTATGTATATCGCGATCGTCGGAGTATTTTTTTTTACTTAAAGCAGTGCCGTACAGAAAATTTTTAACAGTATTTGTTTATGTGAAATTATAAAGTGGGTACCAATATATACCTTTGTTTACAATCTCAGAATAAAATGAATGTGTACTATGCATGTGTTATTTGAATGCAACATTTATGACAAAGAATAACTAAAAACCGAGAAATGCGGGTGATTTTTAAACGCGATTGCATAGAATTAAGCGCGATTGTTTCGCGGGTGTAGTGTAGTGTACCCATCGTGAGAGATTCAAAAACCAATTCGTTCTTTTTCTAAGCTAGGAAAAGAAAAGGAGTGATCTGAGGAAAATCGGTAAGTGTTGTTTAATGTTATTGTAAGGAAAAATACCACTGTTGTGAATGCATATTTATCGTTTTTCGGCCTCGGGCCGGTACTAGATAAATACCGATGTTTTGTAAATACCAGTAGCTGTGTAGCTTAGCTGTTTAGCTGTTTGGTAACGATTGTGTTCATATTCACGTTACAGGGTCACCAATAAAGCTGATTGGTAACCAAAGGGGTTACCAATCGAAAGTTATTATTAACCAGATGGGTTACTATTAAATATATGTGGTAACCAGAGGGGTTACCAGTAAAAAGAGTTTACTATATCCCAAGTGGATATGATTTGAAATAAGAACACAAGGACAGTGGTTTAGAGAGAAGAAGAAAGAATGGTCAAAAGTAACAATGAGTATATTGATCACAATTAAAAGTTTGCTTAAGGGTAAATTTACAATTGATGAAATAACTTACAAAGGAACTTTTCTCACGATGAGTAGGTATAACGAGCGAGTGAGCGGGTGTGTTCGAAGTGTCCGAATCTTCGCATGGTGAAGTACCATCGTGCTCGCGAGGTCGAGAGATGACCGGTGGTCGAGAGACGAAGTGTCGGCGAGGCGGCGTGGTCGAGAACGGCGGCGTGATGTGACGAATCGAAGTGACGGAAATACGGAAATGAAGTGACGACGTGTGGAGGTGTATACTCCCTTAAATAGTGCTGCGCTGGGGGTAGCAAGTTCAATGTCCTCGAACTTTCTAGACTTATTTATTTGAAGTGTCATACCCAGTTGAGGAGTATTGTCACTTGTTTGACGTTGCGGGCGATGAACTCGGCCTAGCGATAAACAAATGTACTTGCCATCGCTAGGCGCGCGCTCGAAAGAAATTTCGAGATGTGGTCTGCCACAATCTAGTATTGGTCACATCCCATTCGTTTTTATATTTTTTCATCAAGTGTGCATTATATTTTTGCTCAATTTGACTGAAAGTCTTCATTAACGAAGAAGAAGAAGACTTGAACTATTGTAAATAGTTTTTAATTTGAATATAAATGTTGTGAAGAGTTCAGTAATGGCCACAACCCCCATTCTTTAAATATTAGGTGTTGAAAATTATTCAAAATAGGATGATATAAATGGTTTAAATTTAATTAAACAAAAGTATTGAAAAGATTCTAGTGCAGGTTATATCGTCACATCCCATATCCCATTCATTTCATATGTATTTTCATCAAGTGTGCATATCGTTAATAATATTTCTGCACAATAGACTATTAGACTTAAAACTAACCCAAAAGACTAAATAAAAAAGAGAAAAATAAGTATAAGACTATAAGAAATAGTTTGTATAAAAAACTATTCCAATGGTCTACATAAAATAAGTAAAAATACATATACCTAATAGAAGAATTAGACTATTGGAAATAGATTGTATAAAAGCTCACCCAAAGGTCTACAAAAAAGAAGAAGAAGAATATTTAGACTATTGGAAATAGTTTGTATTAAAACTCTCCCAAAAGTCTACGTACTTAAATGAAGAAGAATAATAATTAGACTAAAGGAAATAATTTTTATAAAAAAATGACCCAAATGTATACATAAAAGAAGAAGAAGATGAATTAGACAATAGGAAATAGTTTGTATAAAAACTGCCCTTAAGGTCTACATAAAATTAAGAAGAAAAAGAATTAGACTCCAGGACCCGCCGCTTCAGGCCCTTCAGTACCTCCCGTCCCTTTAATCCCTCATTACGTCCCTTCCCATCAGGCCCTTCAGTACCTTCCGTCCCTTCAGGCAGTTTTATACCTCCCGTCCTTTCAGGCCCTTTAGTGCCTCCCTTCCCTTCATTACATCCCGTCCCATCAGTCGGTTAAGAAAAGTTTAAATCCAGAAACCATCCTGGAAGAACCGCGAAGAGATGAAAGAACCTTCTTTTCCCAGGATGCTCTACTTAATAGGTAAAATGACTAAATACACGAAGAAGAAGAAAAAAGTTTAAACCCAGATACCTGCGAAGAGATGGAAGGACAGTTGGACCTTCTTCTCCCAGGATTCTCCAACTTCATAGGTAAAATGAGCAAAAATACACGATGAAGAAGAAGAAGAAGAAATAAGTTTAAATCCAGATACCTGCGAAGAGATGGAAGGAAAATTGGACATTCTTCTCCCAGGTTAGTCCACCTTCAAAGGTAAAATGACCAAATAGACGATGAAGAAGAAGAAGAAAAAAGTTTAAATCCAGAAACCTGCGAAGAGATGGAAGGAAAATTGGACCTTCATCTCCCAGGATAGTTCATCTTCATAGGTAAGATGACCAAGTACACGTTGAAGAAAAAGAAGAAAAAAGTTTATATGCAGAACCCGTCCTGGAAGACCTGTGAAGAGATGGAGGGACAGTCGGACCTTCTTTTCCCAGGATATTCCCCCTTCATAGGTAAAACGACCAAATACACGAAGAAGAAGAAGAATAAGAAAAAAGTTTAAATCCAAAAACCATCCTGGGCATACGCTCGACAATTCACCAAAGTTTCATTATAATCGGACAAACGGTTGATAATTAAATAAATAAAATAATTTTCCTATAGGAAATCAGTATAGGTATATTATTGTTGATTTGTAAGTAAATAGTATTAGGTAGGTACCTAACTACAACAACCTTCTAAATAAATTCGATTCCTAACAAATTTTATTTGAATATCACATTCTTTCTGTAGCCATGGAAACGATTCGAACACGTAAGTAATATCGAATGGTTCAGATACATTTTTTGAATATGTAGGTACCTACATTGGTTTGTTCGATGCCATAAAAATGAAAATTGTCAGAAAAATCAAATATTATTTACAAATTATGCAATTTTATTATCTTTACTAATAAATAACACATTTTTACAATATATGTCTTAAAACTTGCCGTAATGTCTTGTGTTTCATTTTATTATTTCATAATTACATTTATTTCAAAGGTTTATTATTTTCAAGAACATATTCATTCGGTGGGAAAATGAAATATTGTATGAAAAGATATTAAAATGGCGGCGTTTATGTACAAAAGGCTTACTTTAAAAATAAGTTAAACATTATAATTATACCAAATATTCACCATGTTTTTCACTTAAACGCTAAGTTATACTTCAAAATATATTTTTTTTGTGTAAATACCTACTTCTAACTTTTAAACTAACAGATATTTGCGTGCAAAATGTACACTTTTTTGACAGATATGACTTGGAAAATTTTGTATGAAAAAAATAATTATTTAAATATTTTTAAAATTCAGCATTTTTATCGCATTCTTTTTAGCGTGACACTGCATCAGGTATACTGGTACATGTTCGCACTTAAATTAGATTTTTAGATGCTCTTGGTTTTTCAGAAGGCGTGAGACAAACACACACACACACACATACACACACACACACACACACATACACTAACATTTTGATTGCTTTATTACTTTAGATTTATTTTTGTTGTTACGCCATCTATTGAGAGAATTGGTTTTTTGTTAATAATGAGAGCAACAATTCTTATACCTGAGGTGACAAATGCATTTTTCGCATAGAAATCACCCCTGAATTGCGCCAGACTTATAAGGTCATTTTTGTCTTATTTACCTACTTGTACCAATGTGTTAGTAATCGAATATTTTCGAACATTTTTTTTCTTTCAAATACTTCCTTGCACCCTGCGCAAATGGCAAGTTCATTGCCATATTGCAATTTCTTCCAACCAACCAATGTTTCCAGCCCAGAGAAGCAATATTAGCGTGAGAAATTAATTTAAACAAATTTCTCCTCTGCTGGGGATCGAACCCAGGACGCCCGCACAGAAACCAAACGGCTTACCAACTGTGCCACGGCGATCGGCTGTTGAGTAGGTATGTTTATTCATTATTTGAACGATTTAAAAAAAAATAATAATCCGGAACTTCAGACTATTTTTAAAGTTTTACTAGATGAAAATAATAGAAATAGTTTGATACTTACTTAATCTCCAAACATACATACATACCATCGTGTTATTTTCCAACTGTCGATTCGTTCATGAGAATTCAATTCTCTTAATGAATCGACATTATTAAGCCAAGATGCGTGTACGAAGGAAAATTTTGTATGGTGTAGTGGACTTTTTGCATGCTAAAAACACCAACTAGAGGCCTCGCAGCATATATGTTCCCATACATGGATTTACTCAGAATTAGAAAGTTTAGAAAATTTTATGTGAGTTTTGTGTGTGTGTGTGTGTGTGTGTGTGTGTGTGTGTGTGTGTGTGTGTGTGTGTGTGTGTGTGTGTGTGTGTGTGTGTGTGTGTGTGTGTGTGTGTGTGTGTGTCTGTGTGTGTTTGTCTGTGTGTGGGTGTGTCCCCCCCCCCTTATAACTTTTGATCCGCTCAATTAACAGAGCCCAAATTTTCAGAATATATAAACAGTTATAGGCCTATAAAACTTTTATACTCAGAATTGTGAATTTTTGTTTCAGTCAGGGGTTATCAACTTTTAAATTTTTACTTTATTTTTCCATATATCTCAGAAACCATAAAAGCTAGAACGCTGAAAATTGGTACAAAGATAGACAAATACAAAATCTCAAATAAGTTTTTTTTAAATACCAGGGTTTCTCAAACATTTTTTATTAAGAAAAATATTTTTTTTAAGATAAATTTATGAGTTTAACTGCCTATATTTCCATTTTTTTTTAAATATCGAAATAAGCCGAAACCCCCCAACTGGATAATTAAATTTTATATAAAAAATATAAACATTGTATTCTTCTTCTTCTTCTTCTTCTCAGCCCAATCCCGTCCACTCCTGGACGAAGGCCTCCTCCATTTCCTTCCACGCCACTCTATCCTGTGCTCTGAGCAACCAATTGGCACCAGCATAACGGCTGATGTCATCTCTCCATCTCATTGGCGGTCTTCCAACACCTCTGACTGTCGTTCTCGGTCTCCAAGCCACCACTATTCTTGGCCATCGGTCTTCGGGGTATCTAGCCAAGTGGCCCGCCCATCTCCACTTCAGGGTAAGAATGCGGTGGACGACATCAACCAATTTTGTTCTTTCCCTGATGTTGTCATTTCGCACCCTGTCTCTCAGACTTGATCCTAACATGGCTCTTTCCATGGCTCTTTGGATGACTCTTAGTTTTTCAGCACTTTTCTGAGTCATTGTCATAGTCTCCAAGCCATAAGTAGCTACTGGCAGTACACAGGTCTCATATACCTTCCGTTTCAGGTTGATGGGAATTTGGGGATTTTTGAAGATGTGGGCTAATTTCCTAAAGGCTGCCCAACTTAGTCCAATTCGCCTCTTTATTTCGGCCGTTTGGTTTTCTCGACCAATTTTCATAATGTGTCCCAAATACACATACTCTTGGACATTTTCAATCAAGATCACATCCACCGTGATCTGAGATCCAGCTGTGCCCATCACCTTTGTTTTTGCCATGTTCATGTTCAGTCCAACAGCTTTGGATGCCTCATTTATTTCATTTAGCATTTCAGTTAGTTCTTTTGGGTCGTTACTTATAATGACTATGTATTAGCACATCTCAATTTTTTTTTAACAATTTTTATAAAAATTGAATTAAGTGACGACATCACTTCATACAATTTGTATGGTAGTCGCCTATACACAATATGTAAGAAGACTTAATAGTTTGATACTTAAATCTCCAAACATACATACATACCATCATACTGTTTTCATATTCTGTGTAGGAAAAACAGACTGACCTCCATACGTATTCTTTCATTATGCATACTATCGCCATCGACAGTTGGATCTCATGTGTTACATGCAACTAGTCATATTCTGAATAGGAATAATCCGCTTAATTTACAGCGCTCAAAATTTCAGAATATATAGATAATTATAGGCCTACAAAACTTTTATACGTAAAATTTTGCATTTTTGTTTCAGTTAAGCGTTATCAACTTTTGAACTTTTAGTTTATTTATCCATATATCTCATAAATCATAAAAGATAGAACGCTCAAAATTGGTATAAATATAGACAAATAAAAAATCTTAAATAATTCTTTTTTTTTTAAATAATTCCAGAGTTTCTCAAACTTTTTTTATTGAGGAAAACATTTTGTTATTATAAATATATGTGTTTAACTGCCTATATTTCCAAAGTTTTTAAAAATATCGAAAAAAGCCGAAACACCCCTACTAGATAATTTAATTTTCTATTAAAAATATAAACATTATAGTGTTGCATCTCAATTTTTTTTAACAAATTTTATAAAAAAAATAATTTCAGTGACGACATCGTTTCATACAATTTGTAAGGCAGTAAACACTACACAATATCTCTCTCAATAGTTTGATACCTACTTAATCTACAAAAATACATCATGCTGTTTTTATATTCTGGGTAGGAAAAACAGACTGACCATCATACTATTCTAACCTTTCATACATACCTACATGTTTTGTATAGAAAACAAAACGTCTTACAGTATTTATTGATTTGTGTTTAAGTTTGGTAAGTATTCTTCAATTATACATACATACTATCGCTATCGACAGTTCTGTGTATCTGTGTTACATCTAACTAGTTTACCTTTATAATTTCATTGACTTATACAGCATAGACCTCTTACAATCGCTGCGGTGCGTAGTCTCAATCTTCATCTTCTTATTGCCGTTCTTAAGATTTTTAAGCTACGATATTCTTTTACGTCCCATATTCCATATAATATATAATGATAGAACATTAATAAATGATTCTATGGAAAACTTATACTTAAAGATGAATAAAGAATCTATTGTCTACCTGCAAGCCATAGAGACAGTTTTATTAGTACAACGCCTGAATTAAGGCAATTTGTATAACTCAACAATAAACATTGAAAATTATATTAAGAAACTTTTACAATATACATACATACATATATACCATAGATATATACAAAGTTTTTCTTGTTTAAGTAAACACACATAGTGTCATTTTTACTCAAATCTTTAATTAAATCGTAGTTAACGCAATTTTCAACCCCACTTAGCTTATTAATTTATTTTATTTTTATTTATTTCTATCCAAAAACATAGAATATATATAAGATACAAAATAATTAAAGGTTATATAAGCTTATTCATACATAGAAGACATACAAAGTAAATATAAGTTATTTCATTGCAATAAATATAATTTCATTATTTCACCATTGCTTACATAGTTAAAGCTATCCTTTTTGTTTGTATCTTTGTTACTAGCCCCCTCACTAGGCATAGCCTGTGCTAAGGTGAGCTAGTTCTATATTGTTGTCTATTGCGTTGTTTATTTATAGATACGTTTACATATAATATAAGTAAATGTACATACATACGCTACGCATTCAAGCGTATGCATCCTTCTTTCTCTCTTTCCAAACACAATATTTCGTTATGAGTCATTAACACACAACAAAAATTGTAAAAATAAATTATTTGTTGAAAAAATTGATTGTAATAGTGCATTTACATTTTATTTGGTAGAATTATTTCCTTCAGGATTTTTTCACCTATTTCATAAACCCATCTTAGTGATAGTTTTTTAAATTCTTTTGCATTTTTAATGTTTTTAATACTTGTTGGTAAACTATTGAAGAGTTTTGTTGAAAAGTATCATACGCTACGTTGTCCAAAAGTTGTTTTAATGTATGGTATATTTAAGGTATTTGCTGTACTTAACCTAGTGTGTTTATATTGTTGTGAGCTAGTATATTGGTCTTCTCTTTTTAGCTTGTATAATAGCAGATTTTTTGCATATATTTTTGTAATTGTTGGAACTTTGAATTTAGTGAAAATCTCTTCAGTATTCGTTCGAATAGGTCTTTTTGATAGCTTTTTGGGCTATATCTATTTTCTTTATTATTGTTGGCGTTGCACTTCCCCATCCAATAACTTATACAATACATACTTACTACTGACACAACCACACATTCTACTTTTAATGAATTATATCCGATCAAGTCTTATAGAAATCATATTTTGCAGGCACAGTACAAAACTGGCGGTAGGGTTGGTTGGTTGGAAGAGATAACCTTCTGGTTTTAAACACACTCGTTTATGTTTTTTACTCTCCACACTATGGAATAGTGGAGAGTCATGATTTCACAATTTTAAGTGTATTTTTTACATCAATTTCTCAACGGGTATCATGTAGAGAATGCACACTGTGAGTTTCGTCGTGATGTGTTTGTATATATCGCGTACATCATACACCGTACGGATTATCCTTTTTGTGTCCTCTCTACAGCCCAAACTATAAGTCCGATCGACTTCATATTAACATCATATGTGTAAAGACAATGTTTTTGTGTGTATGGCAAATTGTGAAAACTTTTGTACTCTGGGAATCATATATAATTTGTTTAAGAATCGAATGGAAATTTTCTACATAAAAATGCATTTAGAGATTGTCAACCTGTCAAGAAGAAAAACTCACTTACTATGTTGTGGACAATATAAGTAACGGTTGCCTTATTTTTTTTTTTTTTTTTTTGTATTGTATTGTATATAATTGTGTACCAAAATTAAAACAAGTAAAATAAAAAAATGTTTTTTATTCAATATCGTAAAAAGAGTAAATCGTAAATCTCCGAAGCTGGACCTAAGAAAGACAGAAGCGTCTGGGAGAGTGTTGTTGTGTAGGCAACTATGGTCTTCCAAGATAGTCACGACTTTCAGGAATGAAGAGCATGCATGATTAAAAGGAGATGAGATGAGATGAGATGTGTCCATCGAACCATTATTTCATTGGTAGGTATATCTAAATAGTGATGTTTTACATTTCTTGTCATGTATAGACTACGTATCTTAATACAATATATTGGTAGGTATATCTAAATAGTGATGTTTTACATTTCTTGTCATGTATAGACTACGTATCTTAATACAATATATTATGTTCATGGACGTGTGAAGACAAAACATGGATAAAATAATAAATGAAAGGCATGAAAAGGGACATGCTATGAATATAAAGTAGGTACTAAACCCATCTAAACATCTCCGTTCTGTAAGTTTGTATACACTATTCATATAAAACCTGTCCGTTAATATAAGAAGTAAAAAATACATCCTACATATACATATGTACCTTATTTATTTAAACAGTTTTTACTAGATTTTCATACATACATACATACGTACATACATACCATCACGCCATGTCCCTTACGGGGTAAGCAGAGAGAACCGAGCGCCATACTTCTCTATTTTTGCACACATTTCTGGCTTCCTTTACATCCATGCATCGTCTCATACATGCTCGTCGATTGTTCAAACTTTTTATGTTTCCTTCTTTCAAAATATCATTCACATGGTCATGCCATCCCTTTCTGGGGCGACTTCTGCTATTCACTCCATCTCTAGCACCCATGTATATTTTTTTGGTCAGTCGTTCATCGTTCATTCTTTCTATATGTCCAAACCACCTTAAAGCATTCACTTTCATTTTACATATAATATCCTTCTTTATCTTGCATTCTCTCCTTATGTCCTCATTTTTTATTCTATCATATATCGTTCTATTACATACTCTTCTTAGTGATCTCATTTCTACAGCATTTATTCTACTTTCATGTGTTCTTTGCCAGGTCCATGTTTCACTTGCATACGTCAAAGTAGGCACCACAATTGCATTGTGTATTGCAATCTTGGCTTCCTTTGAGATGCTTGGGTCGGACATTACTGGTCTAAGTGCTCCGTTTATTCTATTCCCTGCCATAACTCTTCTTTCAATATCTTTATCGGGTCTTCCATTCCGTTCAATTTATCTAGATTTTCAGATTTTCAGCATTTTCTAATTTCCAAGTCCCATTTATGAGAACAAATTTTTGCCAGCGCCATTGTATCAAAATAAATTTATATTTGATGTTGAACATAAATAGCTGATTAATTATATTCTGAAGTCTGCATTGCAGATACAAAAGAATGAAATCACCTATCTTGAAACAATCACATTGCTAATGAGATCAGCTCTTAAAGAACTTATACAGAATCTCTACTCTGAAATATTTTTTACATGAATCGTCAATTATTTAAATGAAATATTCAATATAAATTAAATTTTAGTCGATGTTACTCGTAAAAAAGTTTAACAAAAGTGTCTACTGTTAATAATTAGAAGACGAGCTGGCACCATCACACCATATCTCTCAAGGGACGCGCGCAGTGCTCCGAACACCATATTTTTGAATAATGACAAGCATCCATAACCTAATTTAAAACATTTAAATTTATCCATTTTCAAATTTCACTTGATAGACACTGACTAGTCATCACTGAAGCCTGTGTTGATGTGCCATCACACATTCATATTCTTATGCTATTAAAAAACATAGTAAAACGCTCTCCATTCAGCATTTATAGCCTTTTTTAATTTTTCAAACAAATTATATTTCTCAACATATTATTTAAGTAGATGTAACATACCTACTATTATTAAAACTACTAGTTTTTTTATACCCGATGTTGCTATATACCTACATAAGACCTACCTTCAAAAATATTTCACTCTAAAATATTTGTATGAATACCTATTTGATTGTAACTATGGAAACGAAAAAAATTAATAATCAACCTCAGCTATTTGTAATAAGTATGGAATATTTTAGTAAGTATGATGTAGGTACCTACCTATAAAGTTCTATAAATTTGAATTTGATTCATAACTAATTCCCATATCGGTAGGTTGAATTGTATTCTATGTAACCATGGAAACAAAAGCCACCACAATAGGTTCGTCCAAAATACTTTCATTCCCGGTAGATTCTGCTAGTTTTATATAGTTTTAATGTTTTATATAGTTCGATCTATTTGTTCACATATAAAATGGCAAATTTCCTCATAAAATTTTTACATTTTATAAATACTAAAAACATTAAAATTAAATAAAAATAATCTCAATGTTTTTCATTCAAACGCTAAGTTATACTTGCAAATATATTGAAATAAATAAATAATTGCTAAGGACAAATATTTGCTTACATATTTTAATGTTTCTTTTGTGACAAAATTTGTAGGAAAATTTACAAAAATAATGAAAAATAACATAGTAAAACATTAAAAAGTCTATTTTTTATTTGTCTAAGATACTCACAGGTCGCAAAGAAAGCGATATGCAGAATATTTATTAATTACTATTTATATGTATAAAACACATTCAATTGAATTCTAAATTTAATACATAAATCTGTCAAAATAGTTATTAATAATCAAATTTTAAAAATTATTTTAAATAATTAATCCTTTCGTACTAAATTATTTTAATTTTTTTAAAGATAAAAACCAACCTGGCTCACGCCGGTTTGTACTTTTTACCTTTAAAGTTTTCTAGTTGTTGATTGAAAACTCCACTAAAAAAATACCCACATATGTACATACATATAAACAAATATACACATGAGAGCAATACAATCGCACACCTTGCATGTTTCCACTTAAAGCTGTTTTTGTTTCCTGAATATTAATTAAATATAAAAAAATACCCTTAACAGAAAGTTTATTTCGGTGCCTTTTAAATGAAATCTAAAAACATTTTACGAATTATCCATAGCGAGTTTTAGGGCCTAAAATCTAGCGTACCCGAAAAATTAAAAAAAAAAAATATTTAAGGAAAAAGAATATTAAACAAAAAAATATTGTTGTTAATGTTTATTAATATGCAGTATTACATTCAATTACATCTCAGCGGTCAACATGATACTATCTCCTCTGAAGAAACATAGATACTACGCCTGCAGAAGCCGCTCAAGTTGTTGCCTTGCTTGAAGCAGGACAAAATCAATTTCAAGTTGCTCGACAGCTAAATTTAAGTCGCTACTCCGTTCGTCGTGTAACTATACCAGAGGTTCCGGGAGACTGGTGGCTACATTCGAAGACCTGGATCGGGTCGTCGGCGTACAACATCATAGCGTGATGACCGCTTTCATGTGTCACGGTCTTTGAGAAATCGACAACTGAATGCGGTTGAACTGGGACAACAAATTCAAGAAGTACGCAATGTGAATATAAGCCAGTAGAAACTAAGAAGAAGATTGGCTGAAGGTGGACTGACTGCAGATCGACCTGCAAATGGTCCAAAGTTGACCACAGCACACCGCCAAGCTCGGCTACAATTTGCTAGGGAACACTTAAATTGGACGTATGAACAGTGGCGGGCTGTTATGTTCTCTGATGAGTGCAGGATAACTCTACATGGTCATGATGGACGCTGAAGAGTATACAGAAGGTCATCAAGAGCGTTTTGCACAATGCTGCATAAGCGAACGTGTTGCCTATGGAGATGGATCTTGTTTGTTTTGGGGTGGCATATTAATGCTGGACACCAAAACGGACAATGTGTTCATTACTGGGGCGCATACCGGTCCGAGATCGAGAGCATTAACAGCTGCACAACACGTCGAGGTGCTTAAAGACCACGTGAGGCCGCTTGCCTGGCTAATGGAGGAAGAATTCGTCCTTATGCACGACAAGGCCAGGCCGCATGTCACTAGAACAGTTTGTTTACATGGAAGATGTAAGAATCACCGTAATGAATTGACCAGCTCGTAGTCCTGACCTCAATCGCATTGAGCATGTTTGGGATGAGCTCAAAAGAAGAGTTCGGGCCAGAAGCCAGGCTCCAACACGACTCCAAGAGCTTAGAGTTGCCATAAAAGAGGAGTGGAACGAAATACCTCAAGATTTCGTTGTCAAATTTATAAGGTCGATGAAAAATCGATTAGAGGCTGTTATTAAAGCTAGTGGAGGTAATAACTGCATATTAATAAACATTTACAACCATAATTTTTTGTTTAATATTCTTTTTCCTTAAACCAATTTTTTGTAATTTTTCGGGTACGCTAGATTTTAGGCCCTAAAAGCCGCTATGGATAATTCGTAAAATGTTTTTAGGTGTCATTGAAAATGTATTGAAATAAACTTTCAGTTAGGGTTATTTTATTTTAATTTTATTTAATATTCAGGACAAAAAACAGCTTTAAATGGAAAAAAATCAAGGTGTGCGATTTTATTCATCATCATCATCAGTGTAGAGTGAGTTTGTTTTCGGATCTCCAGGCCCTCGTGTTGGACCTCTTAATCCTTCGTATGTGTTATGAAATGTTAATGAATGTGTTGTTTTAGTTTTGTAGCAAGATTGAGGCTGAGATTAAGAAGGTGGGCGGGCTAGGATCAATTTTGGTCTTTTGTGTTTAAAGATCGAGTTTGGGTCATAGGCTGAGACGCAGCTATTGACGAATTCGGGTGTGATGGAAGTCCCGAGTAGAAGGTTTCGGCTAGTTGTCTGATGAAGTCTGATATGAGGGAGACGTCAGTCTCTTTGAGTAATTGCGCGTTGCGCACGAACCAGGGAGCGTCTAAAATGACGCGTATCGCCTTGTTCTGCACTACTTGCAATTTGTATATGTGTGATGCGGCAGCTGTTTCCCAGATGGGAGCTGCGTACGTGAGGGACGGTCTGATCACTGCTTTGTATATGTGTAATCTGTTGTCTATGGATAGCTTGATGTTTCTGCAGAGGAGCGGGTAGAGAGCAGCGAGCGAGCCGATGGCTTTTTTCCGTACATCAGAGATGTGGGGGTTCCACGTAAGGGATTTGTCCAGTGTGAGTCCGAGATATTTAAGGTGGTCTGACCATGGGATTTGGGTGCCGAAGAGGCATAGAGGGGGGTGGGGGGTGAGGGGGGATCTTTTTTTGATGAACAAGACGGCAATACTTTTTGTAGGGTTCACTTTGATGCGCCAGTCTGTGAGATACTTTTCAAGTGTTAGGATGTATGATTGGGCTCGTATTGAGGCGAATTTCGGTTTGAAGGAGGTTGACAGGATGGCTTGATCGTCGGCGTATTGTGCTGTCATGACCAGTCTGTTGTCAGGGATGGGGATGTCGGAGGTAAATCCGTTGTATAGAGACGGGGAGAGTGTCGAACCTTGGGGTACTCCCGATTTTATGGGGCGTACCGTGGAGTATGTTCCACACACTCTGACTCTGAATGTGCGGTCATAAAGGAATGATTTTAATAGGTGAGTCATGGAGCGTGAGAGGCCAGCTTAGATTAGTTTGAAAAGAAGACCTTCGTGCCATACAGAGTCGAAGGCTTTGGCGACGTCGAGGGAGAGGCTCCCGAGTGTACATACATATAACTTTCTAAAAGATTATGGTGGGGACTTATTATTCATTTGTGTTATGGGACTTATTATTGATTTGTGCGCATGTGTATTTTCGACATCCGTCCTGTCGTCAGATGCTTGTAATTCGGTCTAAGGCTGCATCCACAGTGAATGCGGGGTGCTGATTAGTGCTGCTGCGGGCGCGTCTGACTAAGCGGTAGATGGCCACAGTGCATCGCGAGCTATTGTAGCGATCAAGGCCCTTGTATACCCTGGGCATACGGGGATGCACACATTATATAAAAAAATACATATGTGATAATATCGCTTACAAGAATACTTGCTCAAAATCAAAAATTATTTCAAATCTATACCTACGGAAAACATTTAATATATAACCATATAAAACTTTTGTTACGCGGTAATCTAAAGTAATAAAGCAATCAAAATGTTAGTGTCTGTGTGTGTGTGTATGTGTGTGTGTGTGTGTGTGTGTGTGTGTGTGTGTGTGTGTGTGTGTGTGTGTGTGTGTGTGTGTGTGTGTGTGTGTGTGTGTGTGTGTGTGTGTGTGTGTGTGTGTGTGTGTGTTTGTCTCACGCCTTCTGAAAAACCAAGAGCATCTAAAAATCTAATTTATGTGCGAACGTGTACCTGTATACCTGATGCAGTGTCACGCTAAAAATAATGCGATAAAAATGCTGAATTTTAAAAATATTTCAATAATTATTTTTTTCATACAAAATTGTCCAAGTCGTATCTGTCAAAAAAGTGTACATTTTGCACGCAAATATCTGTTAGTTTAAAAGTTAGACGTACGTATTTACACGAAAAAAATTTACTTTCAAGTTTAACTTAGCGTTTAAGTGAAAAACATGGTTAATATTTTGTATAATTATAATGTTTAACTTATTTTTAAAGTAAGCGTTTTGTACATAAATGCCGCCATTTTAATATCTTTTCATACAATATTTCATTTTCCTACCGAATGAATATGTTCTTGAAAATAATAAACCTTTGAAATAAATATAATTATGAAATAATAAAATGAAACACAAGACATTACAGCAAGTTTTAAGACGTATATTGTAAAAGTCTGTTAATTATTAGTAAAGATATAGGCATAATAAAATTGCATAATTTGTATGTAATATTTGATATTTCGGACAATTTTCATTTTTATGGCATCGAACAAACCAATGTAGGTATCTACATACATATTATTCAAAAAATGTCTACAAACCATTTGATATTTTTTACATGTTCTATGGTTACTATGGTAACGAACACATTCTGATATTCAAATAAAATTTGTTATAAATCGAATTCGAATTAATTTAGAACATCATTGTAGGTAGGTACCTACATACCTAATACTACTTAAGAACCAACAATATACTAATTTCGTATAGGAAAATTATTAAACTATCTTAGGTTAACTACAATACACATGTCATTCAATCTACAAACTATTTCCTATAGTGAAATTCTTCTTTTATTTAAGTAGACCTTTGGGTGATTTTTTATACAAACTATTTCTTGGAGTTTAATTCTTCTTCCTCTTCTTTTGTGAAGTCATTTGGGACAGTTCATAAATAAACTATTTCCTATAGTCTAATTTTTCTTTTTCTTAATTTATGTAGACCTTGGGTGAGTTTTTATACAAACTATTTCCTATAGTCTAATTCATCTTCTTCCTCTTCTTTTATGTAGCCCTTTGGGTGAGTTTTTATACAAACTTATTCCTATTATCTAATTCTTTTTCTTCTTATTTTATGTAGACCTCTGGGCCAGTTTTGATACCATCTATTTCTTTTAACGTATTTCTTCTTTTTCTAATTTTATGTAGACCTTTGTTGAATTTTGTATAAACTAACTTCCTATAGTCTAATTTTTCCTCTTTTATGTAGACCAAGGGAGAGTTTTCATGCAAACTTTTCCTTTAGTCTAATTCTTCTTCGTCTTCTTTTATGTTGACCTTTGCGTTAGTTTTTATACAATCTATTTCCTGACGTATAATTATTCTTCTAATATGTAGACCTTTGGGTCAGTTTTTATATTAACTACTTTATATAGTCTAATTCTTCTTTTTCTTATTTTTTGTAGATCTTTTGGTTAGTTTTTATGCAAACTATTTCCTTTAGTCTAATTCTTCGTTTTCTTATTTAATGTAGACGTTGGGTGAATTTTATATAAAATATTTCCTATATTTCAATTCATCTTCTTCTTCTTTTATGAAGACCATTTGGTCAGTTTTTTATATAACACATTTACTATTGTGTAATTCTTCTATTGCATCTTTTATGTAGACCATTGGGTCAGTTTTTATTACAAACTATTTGTTATAGTCTTATACTTATTCTTTTTTTTCATTTAGTCTTTTGGGTTAGTTTTAAGTCTAAATAGTCTATTGTATAGAAATATTATAAACAACATGCACACTTGACGAAAATACATAAAACGAATGGGATGTGACCATCACTAGAATCTTCTCAATACTTTTTTACAATCGAAATTTACACCATTTATTATATCATCATATATTGCTTAATTTTCAATAACTACATATTTGATTTTGATGACAATATAATAAAAAAATCGGGGCTGTGGCCATTACTGGACTCTTCACAACGTTTATATTCAAATTAAAAACTATTTAAGTCTTCTTCTGTAATGTAGATCAGTTTTATTGTGCAAAAATATAATAATCTATAGGTATGCACACTTGACGAAAAATATAAAAACGAATGGGATGTGACCAACACTAGAATCTTTTCAGTACTTTTGTTTATTTAATTTTTAAGCCATTTCCCATCATCCAAAATTACTAAATATTTAAAACACATTTGCGTTCCATGACAATATATAAAAATAGGGGTTGTGGCCAAATCCCAAATCCAAACTCTTTAAAACCTTGTCTCTTTATAATCAGTCATATTTAAAACCATTTACCATAGTCCATGCGTGCAGAAATTGTATGTACCTACTTATATATAAAACCAAATGGGTTGTGGCCATCACTTGAACATTTTACATCGCTTAAACTCAATAAAATTTCAAACTACTTTTCATACTACGAATTAGCAAATATTTTTTTGTGACAATATTATATAAACGATTGCTTATTCCTTCACTAATTTACATTCTTGGTCAACGGCGAGACATAAAAGCTAGTTAGCAATAAATGAATTACGCGGAATATTTAAAGGGTTTGAAGAATCTCTTAAACGGCGTTGTTTAATCCGTTTATATAATTGTTCTCAAAATAAATATGAAATTCGGCATTGTTCGCGTAAATTATGACATTTAAATCAACATGGCGGCGTTAGATCTTGTCTCTCGACTCGATGTCGACCTAATCTCGCCATCAAATAAGTGGGCGAGAACGATTCGACGCGTTATCTGCTTAGTGACTACCAAAACTGTCAAAATATCGATATTTTGACAGTTAGTCTCGACATTTATCAGTCGAGATCTACTAACAGACTTAGCCTGCTGATATAGGAGGTATTGAACACACCAGATAGTGTGCACAAAATTAAAAAAACAGCGAAATCAACGGGGAATTGAAACTCTACTCTGCAAAATTCTTCTAGTATACTCGAATGACCGTGTCAACAATTAGGTATATTTTTAGTAAAATATCGACTAAAATCTACGAACCAGATACTTAATAATATTATCATCATCTCACAAGTAATCCTCCTCGTAGTATATTAGCAAACGCGCATATACCGACCGGCAAGACCGAACTGGTTTGATATACCAGCCTCAACCTGTTATAATTACTGTCGAAAAATAACTTGAGCCATAATTCTGGGTGCGTAGAGCGAAATTTGTGTATTTTTTGTTTGGTTGATATGTGTGCAAATAGCTCTCCTCCACGGCGAAATGGCTCAAGATTCTTGACGAAAGTGTGACCGCACACAGTGGATATGAAAATTTGAAAATCACGCACGTCGCGGTCGCGCCGAGTCGCATGATTAAGACGCCTATGGCGTTACTATGGCCAGAAACGGCGGATATTTCGCGCCCGTCGCAACTGCTCTACACTCGCACTGTGGACGAGGGCTTTTGTTGCTTTACGAAACAAAACTATCATTAAAGCGGCCTACAGACGACAAACTTGGTTGACAACAATATTTGTCAATCATGTTGACAACAATGTTGAATAACGAACGGGAGGTTGACAACCAAGTTGATCAACATCATTTCCGATGATGTTTCTATTGAATCAACAAGTTCGTGTGTGAATCTTTTGCTTCTTTTAAAGTGAATTTATAATTTATCTAAAGTGACTTTATACTTTTTTGTTGTTTTTTGTTTCATATTAGTATAGCGTTTAACATTAATAATGAGTGAAGATTTTTTACTGTGCGTAGTCTTAAATGAGTTGTATGAATAAGAGGTACATTCTACTTAAAAGAGGAAAATTTGGACAAAGGATTGGTAATATTAACATCAACAAATAATTATAATAATAAAAAATAATTAATTTATTAATATATATTTAATATTTATCTATTTATTATTTAACATTGGTAATAGGTATTAACATTAACAAATACGAACAAAAAATATAATAAATAAACAGGCAATAAATACACTGTGCAAGTTTAAACTTCTACATAGGTACTTTATTGTTCCGTCGCGTTCAAAAAATTGAAACATACTGAGATATTGATCAACTTGGTTGTCAACCGCCCCACACACGCTAAACATCGTCACCAACATCAAACTCCGCCCACTAAATATCAAAACTATTTGATATTGTCTCAACATTGTTGTCAACATGAAATATCAACCGCCAACATGCCCACAGACGTTCAATGTTGTCGTCAACATGACATGTTGATGACAAGGTTGTCAACCAAGTTGGTCGTGTGTAGGCCCATTAAGTCTACTTTACACGGACGCTGTTTTCAACGGGTTTCAGGTTTTCGACGGGATTTCAACGCGATGGGCAAAAAAATAGAACGTGTTCTATTTTCAACGCTTTTTTCATCCTTTTTGGTAAAACAGAAATCTGTAAAATTATTCGCTGTCGTCGTCACTGACGAGTCAACATGGCTGCCGTTTGCGTTGACATTTACGTGTGAAGTTCGCTCGCGATATAGGTATTTTGTTTATTTGGAAAGTGTCGAAACTTTCGTTACACATTTATATTATATTAAACATTTACTATGTATATAATTTTTCGATATACATTTATTTATATTATATTAAATATTTGCACATACATATAATTGTGTAAACTGTGTAAAGTACTGAAAAGCGATGCTCGGATCAACCTCTATTTTGGATGCTGTTGTAAGCGTTGCGTGTAAAGCGATGTTTGGAGTAACCTTTATTTTGGATGCTATTTTAAGCGTTGGAAACCGGGCCGCGTTGAAAATAGTGTCCGTGTAAAGTGCACTTTAGTCCTTTAAGTGCTCATGCTTTGAGCACTGCGGACGTATGAAAAAATATATTCAACACATTCAATTACAAAAAGGCGCTCAGTGCCGTGCTCAACATGTGAGCAAAACCACACTGCATAGGCTGTTTACTAATCATTTTGTGTTGAGAAGGGTTACCTAGGGATGTAAATTAACTCCAGCCACCCAGCAACTTACATAAAATATTCATACAGAAGCCATTTTTACCTATACGATAATTTATAGAGTTCGTTGGATTTTATTGGATGTAAAGTCAAAATATATGTATATACATATGTAGGTACATACATATATATATATATATATATATATATATATATATATATATATATATATATATATATATATATATATATATATATATATATATATATATATATATATATATATATATATATATATATATATATATATATATATATATATATATATATATATATATATATATATATATATATATATATATATATATATATATATATATATATATATATATATATATATATATATATATATATATATATATATATATATATATATATATATATATATATATATATATATATATATATATATATATATATATATATATATATATATATATATATATATATATATATATATATATATATATATATATATATATATATATATATATATATATATATATATATATATATATATATATATATATATATATATATATATATATATATATATATATATATATATATATATATATATATATATATATATATATATATATATATATATATATATATATATATATATATATATATATATATATATATATATATATATATATATATATATATATATATATATATATATATATATATATATATATATATATATATATATATATATATTATCAATATTAGGCACATATTTATGAGTCACAGCCGATTGCAGAGGGCTCGAACTGAACTGGAAGACTTCCACCCTGGATGGCGTCTGATAGGACCCGTCAAGGTTTGTAAAGCTTATAGAGAAACAGAATGTATAGGCACATATCAGTAAGCCTTTAACATATTTGGGTGAAGAAAGTGAATCAAACTCTAAACTCCTTATCCAACTGTCGATTTGTTCAAGAGAATTTATTTCTCTTTACATATCGACAAAGTTTCAAGCCTAGATACGCGAGATTTGTATGCCAGGTCTATAATTTTCAACTTAGAAGCTTCGCGGCATAAATGTTCTATATCAGTATAGGTTTACTCGGAGTAGAACATTTAGTGTGTCTGTGCGTGTGTCCGTCCCCCCTTATAACTTCTGATCCAATCGACGCATAGAGCCTAAAATTTCATAAAATATAGAAAATTATAGGCCTACACAACTTTTATTCTTTTATTTAAAATTTTTGTTTCGATCGGGGGTTATCAACTTTTGAATGTAGACTTTATTTTTCCATATATCTCTAAAACCATAAAGGCTAAAACGCTGAAAATTTGTATAAATATAGAAAAAAAAACAATTTTTTTTTAAATTTCAGAGCTTCTCAAACATTTTTTTTTATTTTGGATTTGGATTTTGGAAAAGAATTTTTTATGTAAAATATGTATGTTTAACTGCCAATATTTCCAAAGGTTTTAAAAATATCGAAAAGAAACAAAAAAAGCCAACAAGATAATTTTATTTTCTATAAAATATATAAAAATTGTTTATAACTATAAATTTTTGTAACAATTTTTATAAAAAAATAAATTAGTCGTTTCATACAATTTATAAGACAGGAAATTCTACACAATTTATACGTGGACTCAATAGTTTGATATTTAATATCCAAGCATACATACATACATACATACATACATACATACCATCATCCTGTTTTCATATTCTGGATAAGAAAAAAAGACTTACCTCCATACTATTCTATCCTGGCATACATACTTACATGTTTTACATAAAAATATCTTAAAATATTTATAAATTTGTGTTTAAGTGTTTATAATTTGGTACGTATTCTTCAATTATAAATACTATAGCCATCGACAGTTGGATCCCATGTGTTACGTGCAACTAGTGTAAAGTAAACAAAATATCTTTAAGTATTTATGAATTTGTGTTTAAGTGTTTATAGTTGGTACGTACTTCAATTATACATACTTTCGCCATCGACAGTTGGATCTCAGGTGTTAGGTACATGCAACTAGTGGATCGTAAACAAAATATCTTTAAATATTTATGAATTTGTGTTTAATTATTTATAATTTGGTACGTATTATTCAATTATACATACTTTCGCCATCGACAGTCAGATCTCATGTGTTATATGCAACTAGTATAGTTGTATATATTATATAATTCTTCTGTACGTCTGTATGTAACTGAACTGTTCCTAAACGGCTGGACGGATTTTGATAAAAAAATTGTGTGTCTGAGTGGGTCCATGGATGTTTTAGTTTCACAATTCGAAACCAGAAATACCTTATTCTTATAGTGGAAAGAACAAAAATAATCAAAAACATGTACACTAAAAATTTACGCCTTTTATTATGCAAACAATATAACTTTTGAGATATACAATACGAATGCGAAACAGGAGTTTCAGTAATACCTTTATTTGATTTTATTCTATTACCATTCTTTTTTTCAAAAGAAAAATATAACATTCTTCTTCTTCTTTTGCTTACATGGCATTCCACCCAATCATTAGGATGATTTCTGCCAGTTTCAAAAAAAATTTATTGAATTATTTAAGAAGTAAAGGTTATTTTATTGCATTATAGATTGAAGCCATTAAGGCGAAGAAATTTTGTTATATGGAAATAAATATGCGGTGAATTCAATGATAGAAGATGAGACATATTGATTGAGAGTGAGTGGGGTATTTAGTGTATAATACAAATCATGTTCGGTGTGGATTGGACATTCAAAGAACACATGGTCAAGGGTCTCTACAACCTCTCCACAAGCACACGAAGGGCTATCCCTTACGTGTATCCTGTGGAGGTGGCTGTTAATAAGGCAGTGTCCTAGTCTAATGCGACATATGTTGGAGACGTCTCGTTTGGCCATGCCTTTGTCATGGAACCATGGTTTAGACGGTATTGAAATTTGGATGGATTTATAAGATGAACCTTTCAAGGTACTAGACCTTTCCCAGTCAATGGTCCATTTGGATATGAGTTCTTTTTTGAAGGATGCTAATATGTCTTGGCAGGGAATCATAAATAGAGAGGGTAAAATGCCAGTAACGGAGGCTTGCTTCGCTGCTTCGTCAGCGATCTCATTTCCCACTATTCCCTGATAAGCCGGGATCCACGCAAGAAGCACTTCTTTATTCAATTTATGAAGGTTTAATAGAGCGGATTTAATGTTGCATAGTAAGGTGCTGTCGGCCAATTTGGCTAAATTGGAAGACAACGCCTTTAGAGCACTTAAAGAATCCGAAAATATTATAAACTGCGAAGAATCCAAAGTATTGCAAATCTTTAGGGCTTCATTAATAGCCGTACATTCAGCTGTGAATATTGAACATTCCCTGGGTAGTTTAACGAGTGATTGTATTTTTTTAGATGGTATGTGAATTGCGGCCCCGCATTCGTTGTCTGCGCCCCGCTTAGACCCATCCGTGTATATTTGTAGATGGGAGGGCCAGTTAGACATAACGATACTGTTGAACTTATTATTCATGGCTTGAGCACTGACTGTTGAATTTTTATGTAGGTCGATATTTAAAATAATGTTTGGGATTAATGTTATTGCCTCAAATGGAATTTCGTAATATGGAAGCATAGACTGAGCACGGTTAGAGACAATTTTGAGGGAGAGTTTTTGATAGCTTTGGCACATTGGGGGAGTACATTTTTTGAACCAATACCGGTGACTTTGACATAGAGATGAGAGCATCGAGAATCTAGGGAGGAGCGGATGAGAGTTGTAGTTTATTCGTTTGAGCATGAATATGTCAGCCAAATATTGGCGTCTTAGTTTGAGAGGTGGTTCTACGCATTCCACCTGCAGTGCATTTATTGGTGAGGAGCGCATTGCGCCAATAATTAAGCGAAGGCATTTAGATTGTATTCTGTCTAATTTGGATTTCAGATATTCCGGTATCGGTTCCATCAGGAAGCTACCATAGTCCAGATGACTACGGACAATGGCATTATATAGTAGTTTCATGGTTGTAGGATGTGAGCCCCACCAAACTCTAGAAACTGCTCTCAGAGGGTTTATATTTTTTTCACATTTGGTAATTATGTGGAAAATATGAGAATTCCATGATAACTTCCTATCCAAGGTCATCCCCAAAAATTTGACTTCTTCAACACTAGGAATAGTGGTTTCACCAATCTTAACTGATATATTTGCCGTATTGTGTTTCCTCGAGAAGGCGATTATTTGACATTTTTGGGGCGAAACTTCAAGTCCATTAGAATTAAGCCATTTAATGATTTTAGATAGGGCAGTTGATAATTTTCTCACTGCTGTTTCAATATTACTATTAGTAATATATAAAACGATATCATCAGCGAATTGGAGGAGTGAACAAAGACCCTGAACACATTCGAGTATATCATAGCAATATAGGTTAAATAAATGCGGACTCAGAACAGATCCCTGAGAGAGGCCAATCCATAGCGTTCGTTCATAGGTGTCTGGAGGCTTATTAATGACTATCTTTCTTTCACAAAAAATATTAAAAATTAATTGAGCTAGTCGTTCTGGAATTCCTAAATTCAACAATTTTCTCCGTAAAATTGGCAAAAAGACATTATCATAAGCGGCTTTAATGTCCAGGAAAGCTGCGAGTGTGTATTTTTTATTTGTGAACCCAATTTGGATGTCTGATATCAGGATACTTAAATTATCCATACAAGTCTTTCCCTTTCTAAATCCAAATTGTATATTAGGGAGAAGTAAATTGCGTTCTGTTTGCCAGTCTAAACGTTTTTTAATGATGTTTTCGAAAAATTTTAAAATGCAGGAAGAGAGAGCTATTGGTCTATAAGACGTTTGAATTTTGGGGTCTTTTCCAGGTTTTAAGATTGGAATTACCAACTGGGTTTTCCAATCTATGGGAACCATACCTGTTTGAAGGCATTCATTGAATTTATTCAGTATGTGTTCCAGAAAGCAAGTAGGCAGATGTTGGAAAAACGTATATGGTATTTGATCAAAACCAGGAGCAGAGTTGTTTAAGTTTTTGAGCACAATGGATAATTCCTCGATCTTAAAAGGTGAATCTAACCAAGATATTGAAGAGCGGTGACTAATGTTTTGATTTATGTATAATTCCGTTATATTAGGAGAGTAAGAGGGAGCCAGTCTGTTAATGAAGGATTCTAATATGTCTGGACTAATCTGATGATTCCGATTCTGGACATATGATGAGCGAAATCGTCGAATCATATTCCAAATCAGAGACAAGGGAGAGTCTGGGGAGAGGGATGAGCAAAAATTTCGCCATCCTTGCCTTTTTTTCTTACGTAGAAATTTTTTAGTTTTAGCCTGACTTTCCTTTGCAAGTATATAATTTTCAAGAGTCATGTTTTTCCTATATTTTTTATGGCTTTTTTCCTGTTGTTGACCATATCAGAACATTCTCCGTCCTACCATGGCGTACATGGCAGAGGGCTAAAGTTGGATTTTTTTGGAATAGATAAGTCAGCGGCCTTATAAATAATTGATAAAAGATCAGAGTATTCAATGTGTACGTTAGAATTGTCCAAACTTGTTGTTAATTTTTCTATATTATCGTAGAAGAGGGGCCAATTTGCCCTTTTTGTATTGTAACCTTTACGATTTGTCGGGTGTTGGGGTTTAGATTTAGCAATGTGAGGATCTTCTAAGTGAATAATTATTGGATAATGATCACTAGAGTAAGGATCATTGGTTAAGGTCCATGAACAAGCTGCGGCTAAAGAACTCGAACATAGTGTCAGATCGACAGCACTTTTCTTTTGGGAGGGTGGGGTGAGGCGAGTAGGGGAGCCATCATTTAAAAAACAAATATTATTGATATCCATGAAATCTATTATATTGTGACCAGATTTATTGGTAGCTTCACTTCCCCAGATAAGAGAATGGGCGTTAAAATCTCCCAAGATTATGGAGGGAGAGGGGAGCTGGCGAAGTAAATCCGTCCAGTCCTTTTCTATAAATAAAACTAATGGTGGAATATATACTGAAATAAAAGTTATGTTTTTAATACGTGCTGCGACAATTTGAAAGTCTTGGGTTTTGAGAGGGATAGATAGTTTTTCGAAATTTAAATTATCTTTAATAAAAAGGGCAGTTCCAGCCCGACCGTCAGCTCTGTCATCTCTAAGACACTGGTAGCCGATTACCTTAAATAGGCAAGACGGCTTCAGCCAAGTTTCAGAGATGGCTGCAATATGTATTGAATTATTATTTAATAGTTCGGTAAGTTCTGCTTTATTGGAATAAACGCTCCTACTATTCCATTGTAGAATTTTCAGAGTTTGTATGTCCATTATTGAAGAGAGAAGATTGCAATGTTGTGAGAATATCAGCAACGTTGTACGGTAGGCTATTATTATTCGAAAGAATAGATATAAAAAGAGATATTAATGTCTGCAGAAATGCTGAATTGCTGTTGGATAACTCTGCTGCAGAAGGAGGAGGTGAATGTTCATTTTGGTTAATTGCATGACCATTAGACATTTGATTGACATAATTACCATTTGGATTGAATAGGAATGAGTTATGTATGTTCTTGTCATATGCTGGTGTCATTGCTGGTCTAGGTTTGACTTGTTTGTGTGTAATAATTCTACGATAGTTGGAAGGATTCGCTGAATTAATTTGGTTTATTGTAGTTGTGTTAGCTGAGGTTGGTTTCACATTCAATGTTGTAGTTTCGGCAAAACTCTTTATTGCAGGGGGAAAACGTTTAGAGGCTTGGAAATATGATATATTTTCGCTCGCCATCAGTTGTTTAATGTTTTTTTGTCTCGTCAGTTCTGGGCATATAAAGCTAGTAGCCTTGTGACTACCTTTACAATTGACGCATGTTGGCTCTTCCGGGTTTGGACACTGATCAGCTTGATGGTTTTCACCACAGTGAAAGCATCGAGTGGAAGATTTACAAATGGCTCTTGAGTGCCCAAAACGGCAACAATTAAAACACTGAATAGTGGGATAAGTGTATGCTTCTACTGGAAGGGAGTTAAAATAAAGGTAAACATAATCAGGCAATATTTGGCCTTCGAATGTGAGAACGACGGTTTGTGACGGTTTCCACGTCACCGTGCCTTGAGAATTATCTTTGTAATTTAACCTTCGCGCCTATATTATTTTAATAATTCGTCTAGCATTGTTCAAATTTAAGGATTCAACAATATCGCTTTCAGAAAGATTAGCAGGAATGCCTCTTACCAACCCCATTCGCGTCACGTGATGCGTCGGAATAAACGCCTTAAATTTTTGATCAGATAAAGTTGTAATATTCTGTATAAAATTATTTGCTTGTTCCCATTTGTTAAATTCAGAAGAAATTTTAAAGCGCCCTTCAGATTTTATTGTACCGTTAATAATCCCAAAGTTTTTATTTTTACATGAAAACAAAAATTTGCCAACTTCTAAGGAGTTAATCGGTTTGCCACTTTCGCAATTTTGAATATATACTATGTATGGTGGGTTTGACATATTACAATATTGAATTGGGCTTGGTTCGGTTTGTATCGGGAGGCCTGCAGTTATTTCGAGTACAGAAGAAGGTTTCATTTTCGACGGTATATCAATTGGTTGATGACGCGGTTTTCGTTTACGGTTAGGTACAATAACTGAATCATGACTCGTGTCAGATTCACATTCGTCAGCAGTTGATAAAATTATCGATCGAGGATCAGGAGGTTTAGTCTCGTCCACCTCCATATCCGCGATGCAGTATTTAAATCAAATAAAATAGATATTTAACAGTTAAATAAAAAATACGAAACAAAAATTGTTAATGTCAAATAGACAAAAAGCAACAAAAACAATAGGTAAATATTAATACCAAATATGCTACATTGAAATAATCAAAACAATTTTTGTAACAATAAAAATGAAAAAAAAAAACAAATTTAAACAAAAATGACAGCAATGGAATCTTATCTGTTCGCTGCGTAGTGTAGTAGGTACTTGTGGGTATTTATTATTATTTATTTAAATGGCACTTGTAACCTCAAATGAAGGAACATTGGCCAGAGTCAAGTTTGTTACAAAATCGTGCATTTGTTAATTACAATAAAATAAACAACAAATTATAAAATATGTGGGAAACCAAAAAAAAAATATTAATAATTAATACTGAAATTAAAAATTTAAAAAGTTGTGAAAAAAGTTTTGTTTTTAAATGGGAAGTAGAAAAGGAAATCACAATTTGATGTTATTCTGTCTGATAAATTTTGTAAGAACATTAAGTACTTGAAATTTATTAAGGCTGAGTAAGGAGGTGATATTATGAGGAGGAAATATTTTAAATTTAATCAGATGTGTTAAAGATATTGGGAACTTAGATGTAGGGCAATTGAAAAATATGTGATCCAAGCTGCCTTCTTCTTGGCCACATTGACAAAGAGATGAGTTCTTAATACCCAACCTTGCTAGGTGAGAAGGGGAACAGCAGTGTCCGAATCTCAATCGGCATATGACGGAAGATTCATGTCTGCTACAACGAAATTTGGAAAACCATGGTTTGATGGGGATAAATTTTTGAATCGATGCATATCTTGAACCTTTTGAAATTGAAGATAAATTATAGTGTGTATTCCATTCATTCAACATATAAGAATGAACAAGAGGAAGGATGTCATGAATCAAATTAAATTTGTATCTGTGAGGATCACCCGATGAAATAGCAAATCTAGCTAAATTATCAGCTCTCTCATTACCAATAATGCCACGGTGACCTGGAATCCAGGCAATAGCTATTTCGAGATCTTTTTTTTTCATATCAAAAATAATATTTTTAATATGCAATGACAGCCAATTGGCAGGGGAATCAAAAGGATTTTGTGAAATTGATTGTATAGAGCTTAGGGAATCAGAAAGAATCAACGTTTTCTTAAATTTAAATTGTTTAGCCATTTCAATTGCTTCGATAATGCCAATACATTCACCAGTAAAAACTGTAGAATAAGGAGGTAGTTGAATTAGTCTTGAGATCTGGATAGAGTGACAGTATACTGAAACACCAACATGCTCATTATCACTAATTTTGGAAGCATCGGTAAAGATAAGAGTCCAATCATTCCATTTATTGTTGATTACACTTCGAAAGGCTGATTCACATTGAGAACTATTTTTGAAAATACCCAATGACTGGATTGTAAAAGGAGTAAATGTTATGACATCAAAAGGGGTGGAGAAAATTGGAAGTATATGGAATTGTTGAATGGGTACATTGTGATTGTTGAATTTCCGGAAACTTTGAACCAAATGTGGAACGTTTTTATTTTTCCAATAAGGAGATGTTCTAATAATATTGGAAAGGAGATTAAGTTTCTCAATTAGAGGATGAGTGGAAGTCATGGCTGATTTATAATAATATCTATCTGATAAGAATTGTCTGCGGATAATGAGAGGAGCATCCACACATTCAACTTGAAGAGCATTAGTGTGAGTGGACTTCATAGCTCCAGATATTAGCCTAAGGGATTGATATTGAAGCAAATCAATTTTTTGTTGAAGATACTTGCTAGAAATATTAAATAGGAAAGATCCATAATCTAGGTGGCTTCTTACAATTGCATTGTATAAAAGTTTGACAGAGAGAGGATGAGCACCCCACCATATTCCTGTTACCGCTCGAAGAATGTTTATGTTTTTTTGACAGGTAGAAGATAATTTTTCAACATGAGGTTTCCATGTTAATTTTGAGTCTAGTACAATGCCTAGGTATTTATAAGTTAAAGAGGATGGAATGAGGACATGATTATATTTTATAAAAATAGAAGGGGGGTGTCGTTTTCTGGTAAACAAAACAACAGAACTCTTTGAAGGAGAAATCTCTAAACCATGATTTGAAAGCCATTTTTCGAGATTTATCATCGCATTATTTAGGAGGATAGTACCGGGAGAAATTAATGAATTAATAACATAAATAAGAAGGTCATCTGCATATTGAAGGATATGAGTATCGAGAGGTAAAATATTAGAGAGATCAGCAACATAAATATTGTATAGAAGAGGACTAAGAACAGATCCTTGAGGAATTCCTCTCCAAGTTAGTCTGGAATAAGTCATTCCATCAACGTGAACAGAAATAGTTCGTTCAGACATTATGTTAAAAATAAAATGAGTTAATTTTGAAGGGAATTTCATCTGAAGCATTTTTTGTTTCAAAATAGATAAAATGACATTATCGTAAGCAGAAGTGATATCTAAGAAAACAGCTATAACAGAAGATTGCCGAGAAAAGGCGAGCTGAACGTCTGTTGTAAATATACTGAGGTTATCCATAGAACTTTTGGACTTTCGAAAACCGAATTGGGAAACATCTAAAATCCCTTCACTCGCGCAAAACCATTCTAATCTGTTTTTAACCAAATGTTCTGTAATTTTTGCTAATGCTGGTGATAGTGCGATCGGTCTATATGAATCACCAATACATGGATCTTTACTGGGTTTCAGAATTGGAATTATTATATAATTTTTCCAAGAGCAAGGAATTCGACCAGTATTAAACATGATATTTACCATAGCTAAAAAATATGTTAGAGTATGCGGTAATGCTTTACTCAAGAATGAATAAGGGACACCATCAACACCTGGGGAACAGTCTTTAACTTTATTGAGGACCATATTAAGTTCCTCTAAAGAAAATGGTGAATCAAGATGATGCTCAAAAGAATTAAGTAGGTATGTATATGGTAAATCTACAAAATTGGGAGCTGAGGGAGGAGAGATTTTATTTAAGAATGAATTTATCCAAGGTCCAATAAAGTTATTATGCCTTTTTGAGGAAAATACAGAACGGAATTTTCTTATATTTTCCCAAACTTTAGACGAAGGAGTGTCTGGAGAGAGAGATTGACAAAAAGATTTCCATCCTTGACGCTTTTTTTTTAATAATAGTCTTTTAGTCTGCGCTTGAATTTTCCGGACAAGAATAAAATTGGATTCAGACATATTTGATGAATAAGATTTCATAGCTTCTTTACGTTTATGTATTGCTTCACAGCATTCTTCATCCCACCATGGTGGAGATGGAATTTTACGAGGGATAATGTTTTTGAGGGGGATCCAGGTTTCAGCTGATTGAATCATTGCTTTTATAAGACGGTCATATGCAGAATGAATGTTAGATATTGAGGGCCATTCAAAAGTTTTAATTATCTTGTCGAGCATTACAGAATATTCATTCCATTGAGCTTTTTCAATATTAAATTTATTTGAATTGAATAATCGAGTTGAACTGGTATTTGGGAATTTTATAGATTTAGGGAAAGAGAGAATGATGGGAAAGTGTTCACTACCATGAGAATCTTGCAAAATATTCCATGTAAGTGAAGGAGCAAGGGAGGGGGAACATATCGATAAGTCAATTGCACTAATGTTTTGCATTGGTGGAGAAAACCGGGTAGGAGAACCGTTGTTTAAAATGCAAAGGTTCTGTTCATCGAGTAAATTGTATAGTTTTCTTCCAAAATGACAGGTTCTGGAAGAGCCCCAAAGAGTGTGATGCATATTCAAATCTCCTAGAATTAAAATAGGAGGAGGAATGGATTCAATTATATCTTTGAGTTGATCAATGATGAAGTCGGAAGGCCTAGAAATATATACTGATAAAAAGGAAATGTCATTAATACGAGCTGCTACTACATTTAAGTCGAAAATTCGAATACCAGGAATTGGTAATTGAGAAAACCGTTGAGATGGATGTACAAGGAGGGCAGAACCACCTTTACCATCGACCCTGTCATCACGTAAGCATGAGTATCCTAATAGATGGAAATGCGACTCTGGTTTGATCCAGGTCTCAGAAAGAGCAACAACAAATGGAGAGAAATCTTTTAGTAAAAGTTGAAGTTCGGCTTTATTGGCAATTACACTACGTGTATTCCATTGAAGTATATTAAAATAACATTGATGAGCCATTATTTAAATATAGATATAATATTATATATAACATGTAAAATTGTATATCTTTAAAAAAAAAAAAAAACAATAGAAAAAATTAGATTAATAAAACATGATTAAATTAGATTCAAGTTAGCTAGGGGATGTCATTATGAGAAGTATTCGGCAAATTGCCATCAATATATTTTTTTAAAAGTGAAGTTTGATTGAGAATAAGTGGAGCAGCGTTGGGCGGTATGGTTGATGGATTATTGAGTAATTTTGTAATTAGCAAAAATAACTTATTGAGAATTCCAGTTATGTCATTGTCTTTTTGAATAATACATGTAGGTTCAGAATTAACTTTGGCATAGCCACAACCATCTGAGAGATTGGAGTTGGGTTTCCAGGAGAGATTCTCAATTTCCTTCCTTTCTGACGGTGTGATGTGGGGTTGAAATCTTGGCAGGCTTTTTTTTAAGTGGTGGGTTTTGTTGTACTGAAAATGACTCGATAAGTTGGATTCCATGTGGGAGGCCTGAAGAGTGGACGATTTGATTTCACCGTGTGATAGAACATCTTCAAAGGTTCTTTTTGTTGGAGGTAGTTGTTTGGATGCTTCTAAATATGAAAAATTTTGTTCTGACATAATTCTTTTTATATTGTCCTGCCTGGCATATTCTGGACAGTTGCGGTTAACTGCAGAATGATGACCTGAACAGTTTAAACACTTTTGGTTGATTATTGGAGTAGTACATGATTCACCGGTATGAGTTTGTCCACACTTAAAACATCGCGGTGAAGATCTACATAATGTTTTTGTATGTCCAAATCTGCAGCAGTTAAAGCATTGAATTGTAGGATATTGATATTTTTCCACAATCAAAGAGGTGTAAAACGAATATACCCTTGTTGGTAGTATTTGTCCGTCAAATGTAACGACAACAGTCTGAGTGGGAACCCATTGGACTCCTTCAGGGGTTGTAGATTTGCGATTAAGACGGCGTGCTTTAATCACATTACCACAACCGCTTGGGACTTCAATATTTTTGCAAATGTCATCAACTGTCCAATCTGTGGGAATTCCTCTTACAAGACCCATTCGACAAACCATGAAACTAGGGATGAAAGCTTTGTAGCAATTTTCCAATAAAAATTTAGAACATAAAAAATCGTTAGCAGCCAGAAAATTTTTGAAAGATATTGAAATTTTGTTTCGGCCTATTAATTTCACACCTTCTTTCGGAATAATGTCAGCAATCGAATATTTCTTTAATGTCTTTCCAAAAGATATCGGATTAATAGAAGCACCCAGAGAGGAATCTATTTTTTGAACGTGTATAATAAATGGTCCAATGTCTTCTTTATTATAAAGGCGACTAATAATTGATGTTGGATTGCCGGATTGAGTCGAGATTGGATCTAGAGAAATATGTGAGTTCACATTAGGAGTAATCTTGATTGGTAATTCAGGGTCACTGTCAGATCTATGAGCCCTCATTCGTTTTTTCTTTAGTTTCCGTGTAGAATGAATCTCCAAAAAACTGTTTGGAACAGGGATGTCTTCATCAGTTACCGCAGAAGTGTACGTATCATTATCAAGAGATGATACTGTAGCAGGGTCAGGTGGTTTTGGATTTGGCCTAAAGGCCATTTTTGAATGGAGTAAACTTTAACTAAATGGTAAAATCAAGTTCGAAAAATAAGAATAAATTAAAAAAATCAACAAAATATAATCACTTTGCCACAAAATACAACAAAAAAATCAGAGCAAAAAAAAACAACCACTTGACAGATCAATCAAAGAGAAAAAAACTAAAGATCTACTTGTGGGTAGATCCGAAATATGCACTAAACACAACCGCTCACTGGCAACGTTGCGACGAGAATCTCAATATAACATTCAAACATGTAAAAAAATATTCATATTCGTTATTGGTTCTACTTTCAATAAATAAATCATTTCATATATCATTCAAATTTAGAAGTGAATATAATAGTTACGGTAAAAATCAGGGTAATTTACGGGTTGGGACTAACGCAGCAGAAAATGCTCGTAATGTTAATGCTGTGTTACGAGAGCATCAGCTCTCGATATTATGAGTGTATTCGACATTTCGCTGGTGAGCTATCTCGCGAATATTGCAACTGTGCTTTACATTTCACTGGTGAGCTGTCTCGCGAATTTTGCGACTGTACTTAACATTTCACTGGTGAGCTGTCTCGCGAATATTGCAACTGTACTTAGCATTTCGCTGGTGAGCTGTCTCGCGAATATTACGACTGTACTTAACATTTCACTGGTGAGCTGTCTCACGAATATTGCGACTGTACTTAACATTTCACTGGTGAGCTGTGTCACGAATATTGCGACTGTACTTAACATTTTACTGGTGAGCTGTTTCGCGAATATTGCGACGGTAATTGATATTTCACTGGTGAGCTGTCTCGCGAATATTGCGACTTACAATTTCTTCATTACATGAAGCTGAAATTTTAAAACAAACTTAATTAACAATTAATTACGCATTATCAACTAACTTTTTATGACCTGTTAGAACGTTTGAAGCAGGCAGTTAATTATGAATTTTCTAAGTATAGTATGGCGTTGTTTTTTTTTCTATAATTTAATTTTGTGGTACTCAATATTTTGGAGGCGTTTATACATAAGAACTTGCCACGATTCGGCCCACAATTTTCCATAACATCGCTGTAGGTTATGTTTAGCACAGACCCGGGCGAACCTACGTCTCTCTCTCTTCTGCTTCTCCCGAATTTTATCCCCTTACTCCCTCTCCAATCTCCCCAAACACAGCTCCTCTAGTCCTACCACCCATGTCCCGGTAAACTCTCAAACTCCCTCCATTTTCCCACTAAATAATATAATATTTACGAGCTCTTGTGGCGTGAATGGAGCCAAATTGACTTATTCTAAAAAAAATCTCTATATTTCGTTATATTCCTTCAAACTTTTGCTTACGGTTAGAACAATACCGAATTATGCAGTGTAAAAAACAAAAAATACCTACATTATTTTGTAACAATATTTTTTCAAAAAGCTTTCAACTTCTTACCTATTTCAAGATTCCCATCCAGATATTCAGCATTATTTATGAAAAAAAACAATATTATTTTTTTAACAAAACAAGTATACAGAAAAAAAATAATATGAACATTAATCTCTTAGGACAAATCCCATTCAACTGCCCCGCCAGACAAAACCGCCAGAACCTCCTCTTTTACACTAAATACTCAAGAACAAACTATGCAAACAACACTTTTATTAACCGCAGCTGCAGTATGTACAATAACCTTAATCATAAGCCAGATATTTTTAACAATAGCCTACATTCATTAAAAAAACAACTATCATCAATATTATAATGAATACTTTATGTACCAAATTGTACAATTTTTGGTATGTCCAATACTGTATTAATATGACAACTCACCCTTTCCTCCTCTCCTACCTTTCTTCATGTCCCACCCTCGCTTCATAAAATACACACACACACACACACATACACACACATCACAATTGTACACTTACACCACACTTTTGTCTTTGACTTTGTACTGAATTGTCTTTATTATGTATATTAATCTGTGGAACAATGTAATTGGCTTACTTTCCTGATTGTTATTTTTTTATTAATGTAAAACATGTAACAGCTGTTTTGTTTCCCAAAATAAAATAAATAAATAAATAAATAAATAAATATTCATATGAGAATATCCATACCCCCTATAATATTGTTTCATATATAAAATAATGTAGATAAAATAAACTATCCAATAATAACCTGCTCATGTGAATATTTTTTGCATTAACGAACAATTTCAACAAATTCTCGTAAAAGGAACCCAGAATTATTTAGATTAAAGTTTTTCAACATTAACACATTTTTTTTAATTCCATTACAAATACATATGTGTAGATTTTATAATACTTTACATAATCAATAAAGTCATAGATATTTTTGGTGACAGTCTGGTGATATTTAGTAGAAAACTTTCCACACTTCTAAATTACCTAATAAACCTTTTTTTTCTTTTTTTCTCTAACTATAATGGCTCTATCTGTTTGTTTTTAGTTGTATCTTTTATAGTAATGCTTTCCTATTTGTTTTCTTTTGCTAATATCTTCCACTATTTTTTTTTGTTGTGATCTTAGTTTCTATTGTATCTTTTCATTTTTATATATATTTTTTACATTTTCTTTTAAATTTGTACGCCAAATTTAAATGCAGGATGTGGCCACTTGTTATTGCCTGACTAGTTTTGTAGTAGCTTGCCCTTATTCGATGGAGCAACGATGCATAATAACTTGTTAGCTGTAAGTGGTCCTTTAATTAAAAATAAATAAACCATGTGCAGACTCTTCATTCCAACGAAATAATAATTGATAATGCTCAGATGGGCCGGTGATGTAACAAGGATGGACCGTTCATATACGTGGGCAGTTTCAAAGTCGCGACAATTAGCGAAAAACTGACCGAGAACAGAGACACTTTATGAGACTGCCACAGGATAATATGATAAAAAGAACGATGACGATGGACACAGAGGTGTGTCCCAAAAGACCAGGTAGACCATTGACCACTTGGACGTCGAAATTAACCAGATATCTCAAGGAGGCAAGGATCCATCGGAGGACAGAAGGACTTGGAGAATTAGCTGACCTAGGAGTGCCAACTTCAATTAAATGGTGCAAAGGCTACAAACTAACTTAAGGAGAAGATAAACTAACTTAAAAAATACAACGTAACAATCATATTTTATTTACTAATAACAAAATAGAATTGAGAAGAAAAGAAAGAGAGAGAGAAATAATAAAATAAAGAAGAGAAAGAGAATTAATAAACTTGTATAATATAATATTTTTATTATTGCATATGCGCAAACATTGGATTTTTTTCCCTGTTGGGAGTCAAAGATATTTTTTAACAGATTTTTAATTATCTCAATAGAGACGAAGTTGGAATATTTACTGTAGGAGAACCGGGAAATCAAGGCACCTACAGGGCTTACGACCTGTCATCGGCTGGTCTACGTTATCACTTTTATGCGCTTGCGCAACGTTCACCAATTATGCCTTTTAAATGAGATCCCTATTAATTCAATATTTGAAAGTTCTATATATAGCAATACTGAAATTCCTTTCGCTTGAAAATAAGGATTTTTACTACAGCTATCTATGTGTGAAATTATGAACAACATTCTTATTATTTTTATTTATTTTTGTTGTAACGCCATCTATTGAGAGAATTGTTTTTTTTGTAAAATAATGAGAGCAACAATTCTTATACCTGAGTTATGATTGTATAATAGAGTCTGTTGAAAGGAAAGGAATCGTGCCTACTAGGCGAGTTTTCTGTGTATTTTGAAATTGAAACTGATCTAAGGAATCATTTCCTTACACATAACACTTAAATTTGTCTCCTTATCCTATCCTTGTCCCTCCCCTCCATTTCTTTAGTGTTTTTGTTTATGTATTTATATTTTCATTGTATGTTTTATTCATACAAATTGTTGGTACGTAGGTATTATAAATACATTATTCTTCACCAAATGAATGTGATTGGTTGGAAGATTTTGCCATTTGTTAATTATCCCGTCATTGTGCTCAAAAAAAATTAATTAAATAAAAAAAATAAAAAAAATTACCGAAAGCTGACGAATTTTGTCAAACAAAAAAAAAATAAAAAACACACGCCTTTCTCGCACTTACATAAATACACCGTGGACTAACATTGCATTGAAATTGACATAAAATGCACTACAAAATATAAAATAATTACTTAATTTAAGAGGGTGACTGCTGCCAACGTACCTATTATTTCAATTTGAATTTGAGTCATTAATACAAAACGAATCATTTTGAAAAAAATAACCTAGTTAGTTTGGATATTAATAAAGAAAAATATACCTTAACTTTTTAAGGAAAATAATAAGCATACCCCGATTAAAAAAACTTTGAATTTAATTTAATTTGAATTTAAAGATTGAATTTCTAAAAAACTATAAGGTATAAAGCATTATTTTTTTTTATAAATAAAAGAAGATAAAAATATCTGGAAAAATACGATGTAACGTTGCATTAATGCATCAGGTTAAGTTATAAAACCAAAAAAAAACTTTTATTTCGCAATGGCACTGAATGGAAAATAAATATTTTTTTAGGTTTATTTACTTAACCTGAAGCATTAATGAAACGTCACATCATATTTTTTTAGATATTTTTGTCTTCTTTAATTAAAAAAAAATATGTTGAACTACGCCTTATATTTTATTAAAAATATAAGATAAACGTTGAAAATCGGGGTGTGCCATTATTTTTCTACAAGAATTTATACAGAACATTATTAAAAAGTAATGATATATTTTTCTTTGTTTATAAGTACCCAAATTATCTAAATTATTTTTTTCAAAACGATTTGATAAGAAATAATGATGGTATATCAAATTGATAAATAGGTACGTTGGCAGCAGTCCCCCCTTAATTATAAAGCTTATTATTTTTTCTATGGAACTTAGGTTGAAAAATATTAACTTACATCAAATCACTATTTGAAGTCGGCACCAAAAACATTTTATTTTACTTCGGAATTGCATATAGGACGTCGGCACAGAAATCAAATAACCCTCCACTGCGCCCCTAGTGATTCACAATTTAAACGTTGTTTGAATAATACGAGCTAATCTGTCCGTATTTGTTTGATTGCTAAACTGTGGGTAGGTACCTACAGGATATGGACAAAGAGATGTCATATTTGGAGTATGGTTCTGCTGTCGGTGGGAGGTTCAGGTGAAATGATCCTTCGCAACGCACATGACAACGGGCGCCCGTTGCTATGGAGACGACGCTATCGGAGAGACGCTGAAACGGTTGCTATTACGAGTTGCTCCGGTCCAGTGCCGTATCTACATTTTCCGGCGTCTGACGCGCTCACCTGAAAATGCGCCCGCTTTCCATGAAAATCATAAATTTATTTATTTTATTTTAATTTATTTCGAACAGCTCAAAAATATAGCGCATTTATAGTACAATAAACAATAAACAGAATTATAAACACATACATAAAATATGAGAAGTCCCTTGACATAGACCTATTCAGTGACACAAAACATAAACTCGCTCAAAAACTAAAACCAGGAATCTCATAAAATTATCACTTAGGCACAGCACGCATGCACATACACATATAAACTCACACACACCCTCACACACTCATTTGATTTTGTATCTTGAATACATGACTGTATTTGTAATATAATATGATAGTATTGTAAGCTTATTAATAATTGATGTATGGAGATGATAATTGTTATATTTAATATTTTTATACAAATAAAAAAATAAAATACAAAATAATGAATGCTTCTTGGTTGTTCTATGTTTATTTTACATTGAAATAAATTAAAAGTTATCAAAACATAATTCCAAGACGTTAATTTTTTTTTTATTATTTATTATTTTATTTCGCAACGATACATAATTGCATTACACATAATACAGCGTTAAGTACCTATAACAACAAAATAATTTCAAAATTACAGTGATAATATATCCTAAATTTAATGCTAGGTAACTATAATTTTTTTTTTCTTTATTTTAGCCATTATAAAATTTTGTATTATTTTTATGTTGTGTCATTGGACGTCCAACTAGGTGAACCTGTTTTAGGACGTCCAACTAGGTGAACCTGTTTTAGGACGTCCAACTAGGTGAACCTGTTTTAGGACGTCCAACTAGGTGAACCTGTTTTAGGACGTCCAACTAGGTGAACCTGTTTTAGGACGTCCGATATGTAAATACGATTAGTATCAATAACTTAACCATATCATTTGATGCTTGAAAACTTAATACATAAAAAATCTAATTTACTTAATAAAGCAAACTATGTAGAATAAACTTAATTTATTGTAAGATTCATCTATGCCGATGGATATAAACCATACGTTTATTGTTTTGTTTTAGAAAATCTATTCCAACTGTCGATCTGTTCAAGAGAATTTTATTGTCTTAACATATCGACAAAGCACCAAGCCAAGAAACGCGAGATTTGTATGCAGGGTCTATATTTTTCACGGTTTTTCCAACTTTGAAGTCAAAAAACACCAACTTAGTGGCTTCGCAACATATATGTTCTCTGTACGGATTTACTCAGAATTCGGAGTAGAATATTTAGTGTGTCTGTCCCCCCCCTTATAACTTTTGATCCGCTCAATAAACAGAGTCCTAAATTTCAGAATAGTTATAGGCCTACAGTACTTTTATACTCAAAATTTTAAATTTTTGTTTCAGTCGGTGATGGACGTCATTGTGACACCGGTGAAACACCTGGTGGACGTCACAATGTCCGGTGGACTCCACAAGGTGCGGGCTTCCACTCCATTACCAGTGTACTTATTTTTGCGGCTGCTCCGCATAGACACGTGGCCCTAGCGAGTCCATGAAGACTTGGCCCCGTAACCTGAGTACCCAAGAGGAAGGACGAACGCCTGCCCTCAACTGTGAGCGCCGTGGGAAGACAAATTACTCTGGATGCTACAATTTATCAACCTGCATCTTCGCTTTGTGTCTCATGGGCATATTATGATGAGCAATAGCACTCTATTCTCCGTGATCAAAATTTAGTTATTTACCACATCTTGGTTATAGACATATAACACCTAATTATCCATCTGTCGATTCGTTCAAGAGAATGAAATTCTATTGAAGGAAGAGACAGTTTAAATCCAAGATGCGTGTACGAAGGAACATTTTGTATGGCATAGTGGACTTTTTGCATGCTAATAACACCAACTAGAGGCCTCGCAGCATATATGTTCCCATACATCGATTTACTCAGAATTCGGAGTAGAACATTTTATGTGAGTTTTGTGTGTGTGTCTGTGTGTGTGTGTCTGTATGTGTATGTGTCCCCCCCTTATAACTTTTGATCCGCTCAATTTACAGAGCCCAAAATTTCAGAATATATAAACAGTTATAGACCTACAAAACTTTTATAATCAGAATTGTGAATTTTTGTTTCAGTCAGGGGTTATCAAATTTTGAAATTTTGGTTTATTTTTCCATATATCTCAGAAACCATAAAAGCTAGAATACTGAAAATTGGTATAAACATAGACAAATACAAAATCTCAAATTGGTTTATTCAAAAAAATTCCAGGGTTTCTTAAACATTTTAAAAGCCTTTATTTACCTACATTTTTTTTAAAGATATCAAAAAAAGCCGAAACACCCCAACTAGATAATTTAATTTTCTATAAAAAATATTAACATTGTATAAGCACATCTCAATTTTTTTTAACAATTTTTATAAAAATTGAATTTAGTGACGACATTGCCTCATACAATTTGTATGGCAGTCGCCTTTACACAATATCTAAGAAGACTTAATAGTTTGATACTATTCTCCAAAAATACATACATACCATCATGCTGTTTTCATATTCTGGGTAGGATTAAAGGACTGACCTCCATACTATCCTATCTTGACATACATACCTAGGTACATGTGTTGTATAGAAAACCAAATATCTTAAAATATTAAATAATTTGTATTTATGGGTTTATAGTTTGGTAGGTACTTATTCTTCAACTATACATATTATCGCTATCGACAGTTGGATCTCATGTTTAACATGCAACTAGTATTTTAGTTTAAATCGGTACCTACTTATGTTTTGAAATTCAGTAAGTAATGTTATTTTATTTTTCTTCCACTTGTAAACAATTACGTATTTGACAGCTAAATCGGTGAAATCAAACAAATTGACCCACAAGGCAAAAGGGAAAGATTGTTCCATGTAAATTGTTCCCTCTCCCTATGTAGGATTTCATTACGTGCCTATTGAGGTCTAGCTGCGGCGGCAACAGACACATCGTCATGTTGGTACAACGTAGAATTAAATAATTTTTTGAACACTATTAACAGCATTCATAAAGATATAAAGTTTACAATGGAGAAGGAAAATAACAGACAAATACCTTTCTTAGACGTTTTAGTGTTAAAAAAAGCAAACGGTAAACTGGGGCACACAGTATATAGAAAGCCCACACACACCGATAGATACCTACACGCAACGTCCAATCATCACCCCGCACAAATATGCTCAGTCGCAAAAACACTAATAACAAGATCAAAAAGAATTGCAGACCACGAGCATAAAAAACAAGAATTAGAATACACGAAAAATGCTCTACGTTGTAATGGTTTCTCAGACTATATAATAAACAAAGCATTAAAGAGTCCAAAAACAGTGAAAGAAAAATCCAATGAAACACCATTATCAACAGCCCGACTACCATATATCAAAGGCGTCACCGATAAAATCAGCCGTCTATTAAACAAAAATAACATACGTACCGTTTTCAGCACAACAAATAAAATATCAACCTTTCTAAGAAACCCGAAAGACATCATTCCACTTGAAGCTCATGGAGTATATGAAATACCGTGCGGATCGTGCAATAAGACTTATGTAGGAAGAACCAATCGAAAAGTTGAAGCACGAATAGCGGAGCACAGAGTCGACATGAGAAACAAAAAACTTACATCCTCACTTGTACAACACTCGCTCACAGAAGGACATACAATAGATTTTGACCATTCAAAAATAATAGCAAGTTTAAACAGTGAACCTCTCAGAATTTACAGGGAAGCTATAGAAATATATAAGAGAAGGGATATAATGAACAATCGGGACGACGGGGTTCGTTTGCCTAGTACCTGGAAGAACATTTTATATGACAAACAATACAATAATAATATTAATAATACCATAGCGAAAATAACCACAAAACACAACAATAATAATATTAATGTCACAACTAAAATTAACAATAAATCACAACACAAAAATAATGATAAAATATTATTACCAACGAACACGACAGCAGGTGGGCGTGTCACAAGGAGCCAATCACGTCGCGCTAACAATATTTGACATAAGCGGCCATCTTGTACGCTACGAGTCACTTGACGGTGAGCTCCCAGTGTGAGTAGACGTGTGTCGCGCGCGTGCTTTTCGTTAAGTCCTTGAAAATGCCTGGTGATATTCAGGCGAAACGTCGGAAGACAAATGGTCTTAGTCAAGACCTACTGACACGGGAAAACCGAGATAAAAATATTATAACATATATATATATATATATATATATATATATATATATATATATATATATATATATATATATATATATATATATATATATATATATATATATATATATATATATATATATATATATATATATATATATATATATATATTAGCAGCTTACATAAAATATTCATACAGAAGCCATTTTTACCTATACGATAATTTATAGAGTTCGTTGGATTTTATTGGATGTAAAGTCAAAATATATGTATATACATAGGTAGGTACATACATATATATATATATATATATATATATATATATATATATATATATATATATATATATATATATATATATATATATATATATATATATATATATATATATATATATATATATATATATATATATATATATATATATATATATATATATATATATATATATATATATATATATATATATATATATATATATATATATATATATATATATATATATATATATATATATATATATATATATATATATATATATATATATATATATATATATATATATATATATATATATATATATATATATATATATATATATATATATATATATATATATATATATATATATATATATATATATATATATATATATATATATATATATATATATATATGTTATTATTAAGTATTTTGGGGATAACCCGCGTCAAATTATGATTCCCGAGAGAATCAGTCGTCTGCCGACGTTTCGTCTGAATCACATCAGACATTTTCTAAAGGCGCCTTGTTAATAAATTTTCGTCTCGAGGGATAGTGCACGCACGTCCGTTCGAGTCGAAAGCTTACTACCAAGTGAAAGTTTGAAAGGAAGCCGCGTCAAGTGTTAGTGGAGGGGTGGGTTTCCCCAATGACGTCATTATTGCGTTTTGTTTGGCTTCTAGTGACTCTAGTACTTAACGGTATATTGTTTACAGGTGGATTATCAGTTTTCGGCTTACTAAGAATTTTACTAATGTTTTTAATGTGACTATTGTTTGAAATATCGGTAGTTTGATTACTATGGTTTTTAAAAATGTTGTTTTCAAGTACACTTGTCCATGCGGTCGCGGTCGGGATTCGAATGCTATCGTCCCTGTTATTCATTATACTGTTGCTTCTTTTATATATTTCGATTGCTTCCCTGTAAATTCTAAATGTTTCATTGTTAATATTCGCGACTACTTTTGAATTTTCAAAGTCTATGGAGTGATTTTCGGTCAATGAGTGATTTACAAGAGATGAAGTTAGTTTCCGGTTTTTAACATCTACGCGATGTTCAGAGACGCGCGCCGAGATTCTGCGATTTGTCCTGCCTATGTAAGTTTTTGAGCAATCACCGCATGGGATTTCGTAAATACCGTGTGACTCTAATGGTATTTTATCTTTCGGACTTTTTAAAAAGGATGAAATTTTGTTGTCTGTTCTAAAAATGGTGCGAATATTATGTTTATAAAGTAGGTGACTGATTTTGTCTGTAGTGCCTTTTATGTAAGGCAAAAATGCAATGGAGAGTGGCTTTACTTTAGTTGACGTATCTTTTTTATTAAAATTTTTATTAGTTTGATTTTTTACTGCATTATTTATCGTAAAATTAGAAAAACCGTTATTTCGTAGCGCGTTTTTAAGATACTCTAATTCGTTTTGAATGTTTTCGGAGTCGGCTATCCTTAATGATCGTGTTACCAAGGTGTTTGCTACAGAGGCGATTTGTGCTGGATGATGGTTCGACGATGCGTGGAGATATCTGTTGGTATGTGTTGATTTTCTGTATACAGTGTGGCCGAGAGTGCCATCGTCTTTTTTGATTACGAGAACATCAAGAAAAGGTATTTCACCGTTGTATTACACCGTTGAAAAGGTATTACAACGGTGAAATACCTTTTCTTGATGTTCTCGTAATCAAAAAAGACGATGGCACTCTCGGCCACACTGTATACAGAAAATCAACACATACCAACAGATATCTCCACGCATCGTCGAACCATCATCCAGCACAAATCGCCTCTGTAGCAAACACCTTGGTAACACGATCATTAAGGATAGCCGACTCCGAAAACATTCAAAACGAATTAGAGTATCTTAAAAACGCGCTACGAAATAACGGTTTTTCTAATTTTACGATAAATAATGCAGTAAAAAATCAAACTAATAAAAATTTTAATAAAAAAGATACGTCAACTAAAGTAAAGCCACTCTCCATTGCATTTTTGCCTTACATAAAAGGCACTACAGACAAAATCAGTCACCTACTTTATAAACATAATATTCGCACCATTTTTAGAACAGACAACAAAATTTCATCCTTTTTAAAAAGTCCGAAAGATAAAATACCATTAGAGTCACACGGTATTTACGAAATCCCATGCGGTGATTGCTCAAAAACTTACATAGGCAGGACAAATCGCAGAATCTCGGCGCGCGTCTCTGAACATCGCGTAGATGTTAAAAACCGGAAACTAACTTCATCTCTTGTAAATCACTCATTGACCGAAAATCACTCCATAGACTTTGAAAATTCAAAAGTAGTCGCGAATATTAACAATGAAACATTTAGAATTTACAGGGAAGCAATCGAAATATATAAAAGAAGCAACAGTATAATGAATAACAGGGACGATAGCATTCGAATCCCGACCGCATGGACAAGTGTACTTGAAAACAACATTTTTAAAAACCATAGTAATCAAACTACCGATATTTCAAACAATAGTCACATTAAAAACATTAGTAAAATTCTTAGTAAGCCGAAAACTGATAATCCACCTGTAAACAATATACCGTTAAGTACTAGAGTCACTAGAAGCCAAACAAAACGCAATAATGACGTCATTGGGGAAACCCACCCCTCCACTAACACTTGACGCGGCTTCCTTTCAAACTTTCACTTGGTAGTAAGCTTTCGACTCGAACGGACGTGCGTGCACTATCCCTCGAGACGAAAATTTATTAACAAGGCGCCTTTAGAAAATGTCTGATGTGATTCAGACGAAACGTCGGCAGACGACTGATTCTCTCGGGAATCATAATTTGACGCGGGTTATCCCCAAAATACTTAATAATAACATATTTTGTACTCGCGAAAACCTTAGATTTAACATATATATATATATATATATATATATATATATATATATATATATATATATATATATATATATATATATATATATATATATATATATATATATATATATATATATATATATATATATATATATATATATATATATATATATATATATATATATATATATATATATATATATATATATATATATATATATATATATATATATATATATATATATATATATATATATATATATATATATATATATATATATATATATATATGTAACAAAAATGTCGTCGACATATCTACGCCATAAGAGTGGTTTTAAATTTGTCTGTTATTGCCAACATATTCATGACATTCCTAGAAACCGATATTTTAAAACAGACAAATTTAAAACCACTCTTATGGCGTAGATATGTCGACGACATTTTTGTTATATGGCCCCACGGTACCGATAAACTGACAGATTTTCTAAAATATATTAATAGTTTCCACTCGGACATTCAATTTACTATGGAAATCGATGAAAATAATAGCTTACCTTTCTTGGATGTCCTTGTCATCAAAAATGACGATGGCACACTTGGTCATACAGTTTATAGAAAGCCTACTCACACAAACAGATATCTAAATGCAAATTCAAACCATAGCCCGGCTCAATTATCTTCTATAATTAATACTCTAGTGACCCGATCCTTCAGACTATCTGATAATAATAACATAAACAACGAACTTGACTGTCTCAAAAACGCTCTCATCTCCAACGGTTATTCAAAATCACGAATCGAACAATCTATTAGACGCTACAGTAATAAAAATATCAAAAAACCAGAACTTCCTCCGACTTCAATAGCTTTTTTGCCATATATCAAGGGCACGACAGACAAGATAAGCCGCATTCTGAAGAAAAATAACATAAAAACAATTTTCAGAACAGAAAATAAAATATCTACCTTTCTTCGCAATCCCAAAGATTCAGTTGCACTCGAGTCGCACGGAGTATATAAAATTCCATGCAATTCGTGTGACAAAGTATACATCGGTCGCTCCAATAGAAAAATATCCTCACGAGTAGCAGAACATAGAGTGGACGTCAAAAATAAGAAGTTAACTTCGTCGTTAGTCCAACACGTTCTTAACGAAGGCCACACTATTGATTTCGAAAATTCATCCACCATCGCTAACTTAAATTCCGAACCACAACGCATATACAGAGAGGCAATTGAGATTTTCAAACATGCAAATAATATGAACAGCAGAAATGACGCGATAAGAATTCCTCAAACATGGACAAATATTCTAGATAGTAATACTCATAAAACTAAAGTAATAATTAGAAATTCAATACCTCCACACATAACAAAACAAACAATATTTGAAAAACCCACTATTAAAATGACAACTCGTTCGCAAAGTCGGCTTAACGGTACAAATAATAGAACAAATAGCTAATAGGTGCGGGGAGTGAAGGGGTAGAGGGGGGAGGGGAACCTACCCGCTCGCTACCTCTGCGCTCATGCATAGACTGGCGCTTCTCACCACGGGTTGTTCACTTTCATACTAAAATTGGTCATGAACTGGACCATATAGAAAAACAGTTTGGTTTTCGCCTGTATTTGACGCAGGGGAGGATTGGCGCCACAGTCGTGAAAATTGCGACGGTTTGCGGCGGCCATGTTTTTTCCATTCTTAAAAGAGGCAAGTGTTTGTTTACATGTGTATCTTATGAGAATTTTGAAAATTAGCTTATTTGTTTTTATTGTTGTTGTTCAATTTACTGTTCTTTGTGATACTGCCCTTCTTTTTATTTTTCAGATTAACAATGGTTCGCGTTAAAAAGTGTAATGTTCCTGGATGTGTATCGACGAATAAAGTCATAAAGTTGTATTCGTTACAAAATAAAAATATTAATTCATTGAAAAAATACTGCATTTTATTTTCCAGTACCTTATTAAATATTCCACAGAAATGTGTGTAATTTTGATTTTACACACAGTAACTTATCATTATATTGCTTATTTAAAGATAATATCTTATAATATTATATTATAAAAAATCCCGCGAGGGGCGAGGAGATCAAGGGGCGCGGCGTCATATCGTCGCCTTCAGCGGACAATAGAGGTACTTATGTAGGTTGGCGTGACCAGTCGGTAAGTATGAAGTGAGAGATCTGTACTACCATATAATCTGTGCTTCTCACTTGACGGAAAGCCTTAGGTGTGTGCGGTCGTGTTTCGCGCGCGTTCGTTCTCGCTCGGTTTTCGTTGCGTTCCTTCGACAATGCCCGATGATATTCGGGCGAAACGTCAGGTCTTAAACAGTCCTTCTCAGGACTATCTGACACGGGTTAACCCAGAAAATTCTTTTTCATCTTATACCCGTGAAAACCTAAAAGTTAACATATATATATATATATATATATATATATATATATATATATATATATATATATATATATATATATATATATATATATATATATATATATATATATATATATATATATATATATATATATATATATATATATATATATATATATATATATATATATATATATATATATATATATATATATATATATATATATATATATATATATATATATATATATATATATATATATATATATATATATATATATATATATATATATATATATATATATATATATATATATATATATATATATATATATATATATATATATATATATATATATATATATATATATATATATATATATATATATATATATATATATATATATATATATATATATATATATATATATATATATTTACGATATATCTTTTCATTTTCTTCTAAAACAACACATTGCTATAAAAGCTTCGTCGACGTCCATCGCGCACAGTCGCATCGTGTAGAGTGCCGAATATTGGCTCTACCTATGTAGGTATATCGTGGCCCGACATCCGACAAGTGGACACAGAGGCCCGACACACGTAAAAAAATCGTCCGACAACATCCGACTAGTGGGAACGGGCTCTAAGGGTAAATTCGCATAAATAAATTTTGGCAAGTAAAGCAAACATGTATTCTATAATTCTTATTATATAACGTTTAAACATACTTTCTTTTGAAAATAATAAAAATAAACATATCAGCCCACGAAATTTGTGTTTTAGTACCGTTTCAAATGTAATATTATAAAAAAATGTAAGTTTTTTGCTCATCTTTAAAATTGCCGATTTTGACATAGGAAGGTTTCAAACGAATGCAAGGACAGTTAGACTAACATGAATTTAGCCGTAATATGTGCAAATGCATAACGAAAATCTTACGAGGTCTACTTTATTTAATTCCTTAAAATTTGCTAGTGTTTTTGTAATATAGTTTTCACTCAGCCGGCAATATAATGTCAATATGGTTGTTAAATTTGTCTAAGAATTTTAAAAAAGTCGATATTATTTATACTTCTAATATTTTGGTGAATAATTTTAAACTGACAGTTTTCCCAATTGGTAATTTGTCAATAACATCCATTTTATTGCTATGGGCAATGTTATTTACTCTCAACACATTTGTTATTCATACTATTTGCTGCACTAGGGTATATAAAAACTGAAATTTAGATCCCCAGCAGAGGAGAATTTTATTGAAATTAACTTCTCATGATAATATTACTTCTCTGGGCTGGTTATTTACACAGGTTATTTGAAAGAAATTGCCAATTGGCACTGTGCAGGGTGCAAGGAAGTGTTTATTATTATTATAATATTAAAATTGGCAGCCAGATAAACAAATGATTCTAGTAAATTAAAGGTAATAATGAAATGACACAATACATATCTACATACATACACACATGCACATATATACGCATATACATACACATACATACATATATACAGTAAACTCATTCGTATTCGAACTATCACATCATTGAGATGTCATTATTTTTCGCTTACTTGAATTGTTAAGTTTTTAGAATAGTAAAAAAAAATATTATAATTTTGTATTTTAGACCTACTTGCTTTTAGCGAATGAAGTTCGTTATAATGGGGTAACGTTTTTCAATCGTTCCAAGAACGTTCCAAACTTCAGCCACCTAAGTTTTTCTTGGTTTTGGCGTTTTCTGTTCTCTTACATTAGTGAATTTCAATCAATAGTCATATTTTGTGGTTATTTTTCTTTTATTCTTGACCGTAATCGGTGTATTAATTTATAAAATAGTGCTTTAATTCACATAGATCCTATGTTTCTATATATATTTCCTACCTACATTTTGTATACAAACAGTGTGAAGTTAGAAGCGACAGCGGCCGCAGATTTACTAGGATTACATATACTCACCACAGTGCATCAACTGAAATAAAATTCAAGTGCAACAATATTTCTATTTTTGCTTCCTGTTTATTTCTCCTTCTCCTTCGTCTCTACTTCAAAGCAACCTTCATTAGCATTTTTTTTAAAGAATTTTATTTTTCTTCACAAGATATTCGTAAGCAATAATCAAGATGTAACAAAATGGATGTTTAAAAAAGTTCCGAGACAAAGAGGTTATCACAATATGGTCAATATATAGACTTACCTGGATGCGTTGAAGTTCCATGCGTTTTGCCTTCTGAGTTGAACAGATCCTGCTCTTCTTATTCCGATAACCCTCGTTGCAAGAATTTGTTTGAGTCGACACCTGGGATGGCACTGCACAAATGATAAGGTCAGGCACCCCGCCATAAAGATTATCAGGGACCCTCCGATCAACCAATAGACCAAAACGCCCTGAAACAAAATAATTGTCTCTTTAATTCAAATTGACACATACACGTAACAAATAATTATGACAATTGTGAATTACTAACAATGTGTGTAGTTAAAGCTCTGTCATTTTGAGATTCTATAGCTGCATATTCCAAGTGTCGATTTATTCAAGAGAATTTACGCAAAGTATCAAGTCAAGATACGCGAGATTTGAATGCCAGGTTTATATTTTTCATGGTTCTCAACTTTGAAGTCAAAAAAGACCAACTTAGAGGCTTATATAGATTGTAGGAAACAATATCTTTAGATGTCATAGAATTCCATACGATAATTATATCCATGATATGGGTAATCACTAGGGTTTTCATTTCGCCGGTCAAACCAGACTTGAAATGTTTAATTTTGGACATTAAACGTTGTCAAACGTTTTATTAATGTGATGGAAGTTTTTTTTTAAATTGGAGAATTGCGTAAAGTGGTCACTTAAGCATTCAAAAAACAATCTCTGCCTCAATCTCTATAGAGATGTTCCAAAAATATACCTAAGTACATACTTCTATATGTTTCATTACTTCCATAATATACCTAGCATTGGTTTAATGTAAAAATATACCTAAGTACATACTTTTATATGTTTCATTACTTCCATAATATACCTAGCATTGGTTTAATGTAAAAATATACCTAAGTACATACTTTTATATGTTTCATTACTTCCATAATATACCTAGCATTGGTTTAATGTAAAAATATACCTAAGTACTTACTTCTATATGTTTCATTACTTCCATAATATACCTAGCATTGGTTTAATGTAAAAATATACCTAAGTACTTACTTCTATATGTTTCACTAGCTTTTATGTCCCGCCGTTGGCCAAGAATGTAAATTAGTGAAGGAATAAGCAATTGTTTATATACCTACATAATATTGTCACACATAATTTTTTTTAACCGTAGTATGAAAAGTAGTTTGAAATTTAATTGAGTTTAAGCGCTGTAAAATCTTAAAGTGATGGCCACAATCCATTTGCTTTTATATATAAGCACATACAATTTCTGCACGCATGGACTATGGGACATGATTTTAAATATGACTTATTATAAAAAGACAACGTCGTAAAGAGTTTGGATTTGGCCACAACCCCTATTTTTATACATTGTCATCAAACGCAAATAATGTGTTTTAAATATTTAGTAATTTTGGATGATGGGAAATGGTTTAAAAATTGATTAAACAAAAGTACTGAAAATATTCTAGTGTTGGTCCCATCCCATTCGTTTTTATATTTTTTGTCAAGTGTGCATATAGTTTATTATAGCTTTGCACAATAAAACTGATAGACTTTAAACTGACACATAAGTCTACATTACAGAAGAAGAAGACTTAAGCTATTATGTTAAATAGTTTTTAATATGAATATAAACGTTGTGAAGATCCAGCAATGGCCACAACCCCGATTTTTTATATATTGTCATCAAAATGAAATGTGTAGTTATTGAAAATTAAGCAATATATGATGATATAATAAATGGTGTAAATTTGATTGAACAAAAGTAATGAGAAGATTCTAGTGTTGGTCACATCCCATTCGTTTTTATGTATTTTCATCAAGTATGCATGTTGTTTATAATATTTCGTTACAATAGACTATTAGACATAAAACTAATCCAAAAGACTAAATAAAAAAAGAAGTAGAAGTATAAAACTATAACAAATAGTTTGTAATAAAAACTGACCCAATGGTCTACATAGAAGATGAAATAGAAGAATTACACATTAGGAAATGTATTATATAAAAAACTGACCAAAATGTCTTCATAAAAGAAGAAGAAGATGAATTGAACTATAGGAAATATTTTATATAAAATTCACCCAACATCTACATAAAATAAGAAAACTAAGAATTAGTCTAAAGGATAGTTTGTTTAAAAATAGTTTGTTTAAAAACTAACCAAAAGGTCTACATAAAGGAAGAAGAAGACGAATTAGACTATAGGAAATAGTTTGTATAAAAACTCACCCAAGGTCTACATAAATTAAGAAAAAGAAAAATTAGACTATAGGAAATAGTTTATTTATGAACTGTCCCAAATGACTTCACAAAAGAAGAGGAAGAAGATTTAAACCCCAAGAAATAGTTTGTAAAAAAAATCACCCAAAGGTCTACATAGAAAAAAGAAGAATTTCACTATAGGAAATAGTTTGTAGGTATATTGAATGTGTATTGTAGTTAACCTAAAATAGTTTAATAATTTTCCTATACAAAATCAGTATATTGTTGGTTTTTAAGTAGTAAGTATTAGGTATGTAGGTACCTACCTACAATGATGTTCTAAATTAATTCGAATTCGATTTATAACAAATTTTATTTGAATATCAGAATGTGTCCGTTACCATAGTAACCATGTTCCAACATGTGAAAAATATCAAATGTTATGGAGACATTTTTTGAATATGTAGGTACCTACATTGGTTTGTTCGATGCCATAAAAATGAAAATTGTCAGAAAAATCAAATATTTTTAACAAATTATGCAATTTTATTACGCCTATATCTTTACTAATAAATAACACATTTTTACAATATATGTCTTAAAACTTGCCGTAATGTCTTGTGTTTCATTTTATTATTTCATAATTACATTTATTTCAAAGGTTTATTATTTTCAAGAACATATTCATTCGGTGGGAAAATGAAATATTGTATGAAAAGATATTAAAATGGCGGCGTTTATGTACAAAAGGCTTACTTTAAAAATAAGTTAAACATTATAATTATACCAAATATTCACCATGTTTTTCACTTAAACGCTAAGTTATACTTCAAAATATATTTTTTTTGTGTAAATACCTACTTCTAACTTTTAAACTAACAGATATTTGCGTGCAAAATGTACACTTTTTTGACAGATATGACTTGGAAAATTTTGTATGAAAAAAATAATTATTTAAATATTTTTAAAATTCAGCATTTTTATCGCATTCTTTTTAGCGTGACACTGCATCAGGTATACTGGTACATGTTCGCACTTAAATTAGATTTTTAGATGCTCTTGGTTTTTCAGAAGGCGTGAGACAAACACACACACACACACATACACACACACATACACTAACATTTTGATTGCTTTATTACTTTAGATTACTTCCATAATATACCTAGCATTTTTTTTTTTTTTTTTTATATTTATTAGGCAATTCACACAATATTGTATGATTTGTGCCATAATTGTATTCACAGAACACTCAAACTTAAAAATAAACAAGACATACACTATGAACAGTATCAAATAAAAGAAAGTCACTTAACACTAAAAATAAACATAAAATATCAAAAAGTACATTACAGAAGGATATTATTTTTAACAATAAATTTTATTAGCTTACGATACACATTATTTTTTTTGAGAGCTAGGAGGTGAGCAACATTAAAAGGTCTAGAGATTTCACTAAATTCGTTGTAAAGATTACCAGAAGACTGGATTGGGCACGAAAAGAACAGATGATCCAACGTTTCTATGTCGGTATTGCATTCACATACATCACTATCGACTATTTTAATTTTATTTAAATGACTTGCAATTAGACAGTGACCAATTCTCATGCGACAAATTATTGAAATTTCTTTTTTTGAAAATTTAACATCGTTGTACCAAGGTCTTCTTGGAATGATATTGTTTTGAATAGATTTGTAAAATGATCCTTTGGTTTCAGACAGCCAATCAGAGTTCCATTGATTCCATATTGAGTTTTTTAAAGAGCGAATCAGATCAGAATTAGGTAAAGAAAATGATTTTGCTACAACGCCTGAAGAAACTGCAGACTTAGCATCAGTATCGGCAATTTCGTTACCAATAATACCTACATGAGCAGGGATCCAAGCAATCGAAATATTTATGCCATTTTTCAAGGATGATAATAAAGACTTAATTGAGCATATTAAATCGTTATCTGGGACTTTGGAGACATTATTTTTAATGAGTTTAATAGCACTGAGTGAATCTGTTAGTATTAAAATATCAGGAGAATATAAGTTTTGGGAGATAACAAGGGCTTCTTTTATAGCAAAGCATTCTGCGGTAAAGACGGACGTTTCTGGTGGCAATTTAAATTTATAAGATTTATTGAGTGAAGGAATAGAAATGGCAGCTCCAGAATATCCATTTGATTCGAGTTTGGAACCGTCTGTGTATAAGCAAATAGCTGATGGCCAATGTGAGGAAATTATGTTTTTAAACATTTTATTAATATTATTTGAATCACAATGTGACGATTTGTCTAAACCTATGTTTTCAAATGAATTAATCGGCACAGTTATTGCCTTATATGATAATTGATAATATGGCAGGATTGGTGAAAAGGTAAACGGAGGAATTTTAGAAGAAAGTGAAAAATAACTTTTACATAAAAGAGGGGGGGATTTATTTTTCCAAAAGTTATTCGACTGAGTAATTGAATGGAGTGTAGCCAATTTATTAGGGAGAGGGTGGGTACTCAAACGAAGTCTTTTAGAAATGAATTTATCTGATAACAGTTGTCTTCTGAGGGAAAGTGGCATATCAGAATTTTCAATTTGAAGAGAGTTAATGGGCGAGGAGGACATAGCACCAATTATTAATCGTAAGCATTTTGACTGTAATTTTTCAAGATTTAATTTGAGATATATTGGTAGAGGATCCCATAAAAAACTGCCGTAGTCCATGTGACTACGGATGAGAGTATTGTAAAGAAGTTTCATTGTAGATGGATGAGCACCCCACCACACCTTTGTAACTGCACGAAGAACATTTATGTTTCGTTCACATTTAGAAATAATAAAATCAATGTGAGGTTTCCATGATAATTTACGATGGAGGATTATACCAAGAAATTTAACAGTCTCAAAAATTGGAATCGGTATACGGTCAATTTGGATAGATATATTAGGTATTTTATGTTTTTTGGAGAAGACCACAACTTGACTTTTATGCGGAGCAAGTTCAAGACCATTTATATTAAGCCATACATTAAGACACTTAAGGGCAATGTTAAAATTCTTTACAGCTGTATCAATTTTTTTCATAGAAAGATATAAAACAACATCATCAGCATACATTAGAATAGAACAGAGGCCTTCAACACATATGTGTATGTCATGGCAATATATGTTAAAGAGGATGGGACTTAAAACTGACCCTTGAGGTAAACCTTTCCAAATAGTACGGATTTTGTCTTCGTTGGAGTTCAGAATTTTTATTATTCTTTCTGAAAAAATATTGTGTATGAGTTGGGATATTTTTCTAGGAATTCCAATTTTAAACAATTTTTCTTGGAGTAAAAAAAGATTGACATTATCATATGCACTAGTTATATCCAAAAATGCAGCTAAAGTAAACTGTTGTTTTGTGTATGCAATTTGGATGTCAGTAGTCAAAATACTGATATTATCCAAACAGGATTTAGATTTTCGGAAGCCAAACTGAATTGAAGAAAGCAACATTTTACTTTCCACAAACCAGTCTATTCTGTTTTTAATCAAATGTTCTAGTAATTTTAGAAAACATGATGACAAAGCAATAGGGCGATAGGAAGACCCTATTGTTGGGTCTTTACCAGGCTTAAGAATGGGCAGAATTAAGTGAGTTTTCCAGGATTTAGGTATATAGCCAGATTGAAATATGAAATTATAAATATCTAAAAGGAAAGATTTGAATTTGAGGGGAGAGTGTTGAATAAAAGAATAAGGGATGTTATCGATTCCAGGGGTATTACTGTGAACTGTTTTAAGAGGAATTAGCAATTCTTCCATAGTAAAAGGGGCACAAAACCAGGAGGAAGAAGGCTCTATGCTCGCATAATATTTAATTTCGTTTAAATTAGGGGCATAAGGAGGGGCCAGTCTATCTAAGAATGACTCAATCCAGGTGTTCGTACAAGCATGTTGAATTTTAGAAGAATAAGCCGATCTAAATCTGCGGATTTTTTCCCAGACATATGAAATGGGAGAATCTGGTGAGAGGGAATTGCAAAAGTCAATCCACCCTTTTCGTTTTTTCTTACGAAGAAATAACTTTACTTTCGCTTGGATCATCTTAACCGCCAAATAATTATCTAGGGACATGTTTTTCCTATATTTATGCATAGCCTCTTTTCTTAATTTTATAATATTGGAGCATTCTTCATCCCACCATGGAGCTTGTGGGGTATGCCTGGAGAATTTTTTGCATAAGGGAATGGCTGAGTCGGCCGCAATTTCTAAAGTATGTATCAGATTGGACAATGCAATGGGAATCTGAGAGATATCAGAAAGTGAGTTAAGAGGAATAATCGAATCTAATTTTGATTCTATTAACTGAGAAAATTTTGACCAATTTGCTTTGTTCAGATCATGTTTTTTACGGGTATACAAAGGTTCTCGTGGATTTGAAAGAGATGAATTTAAAATAATGGGGTAATGATCGCTAGATAATGAGTCATAAATGATAGTCCATGCAGTGGAAGATGCTAAGTTAGTAGTACAAATTGAAAGATCAACTGCACTGAGATTTTGATTAGGGTTGCTCAATCTTGTGTGAGACCCATCGTTCATGATACATAAATTATTGTCATCAATAAAATTTAATATTGATATTCCATTTGAGTCTGAAATAGAACATCCCCATGAGGTGGAATGGGCATTGAAATCGCCAAGGATATAAAAATCTGATGAGAGAGATGATATAACTGCATTCCAATAATTTACATCAAAATGAGTTTTAGGTGGAATATAGACGGATAAGAAAGATATATTATTATGAGTAATACCAACAACTTGATAAGAAGGGTGGGGATTTAAATTAATCTTATTAAAAGAAAGAGAAGATTTGATAAGAACGGCGGATCCTCCGTAAGAATCGGATCGATCATCGCGGATGCAAGAGAATCCAGGGAATTTATAATGAATACCTGGAGTGAACCAAGTCTCCGAGATTGCTGCAATAGAAATATTATATTTCGTTAATAAATATAAAATATCTGATTTATTACTCACTGCGCTTCTACAGTTCCACTGTAAAATGTTTAAAGGATTATGGGTTTTGTGATTTCGAACCATTTTTTAAAAAAGAATTTAAAAGCGGGATAAGATTGGCAACGTTGGACGGTAAATTAAAATTTGATTTAGAAATTAAACTAATAAGAATTTGCGTAATTAAATATACAACAGAATGGGTATCATCTTGGAAAATATTTTCTTGGACTTCATTAGATGCAGAAGCAGTTGACTGGCTTAAAACAGCGCATCCATTTGTAGGATGGCTAGCTTCACCATTTGAATACGACATGCACTTGTTTATTTCTTTAATATTAATATGAGGAATTGTCTGTTTTTGAGTTTCCGATGACATTTTAGTGTATATTGTTTTTTTAAAACTTTGATTATTGTTCAATTGGTTATTAGTTACTTCAGAATAGCTTTTCACAGAAGTTGGGAAGAGTTGAGATGCTTGCAGATATGATATATTTTTTGTAGCCATTGAATGTTTAATATTTTTTTGCCGAGTGAATTCCGGGCACATTGGGCTTGTAGCTGAATGAGATCCTGAACAGTTTATACACTTTAAAAAGTCCACCACTTGGCAAACTTCTCCAAGGTGACTATCTCCACATTTGAAGCAGCGAATAATAGAACGACACTGAATCTTCGTGTGACCAAAGCGACAACAGCGGTAACATTGTATTGTTGGAAATATATAAGTTTCAACTTTCAGAGAGTTATAAAAAAGGTAAACATACTCTGGGAGATTTTGTCCTTCGAACGTTAAGACAACAGATTGCGATGGTTTCCACATTGTTTCTCCTGATGATTTATCTTTAAAATTGAGGCGTCTTGCTTTTAAAATCTTCCCAATATGGTTTGGTACTGCACAATTTTCTATAATATCGTCAATCGAAAAGTCTGTTGAAATACCACGAATCAAACCCATTTTTGTCACCTTGAATCTAGGTATATAGGCCTTAAATTATTTATTTTTAAAAAAATGGCTGTCGTGAATTGATTCGCACTCTTAGCATCTTTGAAAGTAATTGAGATTTTATTTCTCCCTTCTGATTTTACTCCACCCGGAGAAATATTTTTAATGTTATGTTTAATAAGGATATTACCAATTTTCATTGGGTGAATATTCTTGCTAGAGTCAATATCTTGAACGAAAACAATGTAAGGCCCAGGCGAATTTTCCAGGTATTGGTTTTCAATTTCACTATGAGTATTGTACAATTTTTCCGGAGAACTATTTAAATTTGGAGCTTTAGACGGATGGATAATGTCAGAATTATTTGTGTTAGGTCTCTTGTTGTTTTGTTTAGGTGGCGTTGATATGTCAGATTTTTTAACACTTGGACTTGGTCCCGGATCAGGTGGAATATCCAAATCCATATTCATGGATAATGAACGGATACAAAATAAAACTCACAATAATGAAATTAGTGCACAATAAATATAAAATACACTTATATTTTAGTAAAAAACAATATTTTTTTCAGAGCGAATATAAACACAATGTTGTTGACAACTCGGTTGCTATGCGACCTCGATACCTAGCATTGGTTTAATGTAAAAATATACCTAAGTACTTACTTCTATATGTTTCATTACTTCCATAATATACCTAGCATTGGTTTATTGCAAAAAAAAATCTTGCATCACATAAGAATAAAATATAATATAACATAGTACAGTCCGTTCGGAGCTTTAATAGTCCCTTGCATAGGATGGTTACAATTTTTTTTTATAAAAAAATTAAATTTTTTGAATATTTATTTTATCAATTACCTACACAACATTCTAAACATACACAATAGCTTTTAGTACATAGGTACAATCAAACATAACTACTTATACATATTAAATAAAACGCTGAAACACCCCAACTAGATAATTTAATTTTCTATAAAAATTATGCAAATTACAGAAAGTCTCAATTTTATTTTGTGATCAGTGATCAGATGAAAATGACGAGAACAAATTAGTATCTAACATTCTTCGCCCGATAATTCAGACTCTTCAGATTCACTTTGTGATGATGAACTGTCACCTGTATTTACAACAAACGTGTTCTCATCCATAGTATAATCCATAATAGCATCACTTAGTTTATATTTTTCTTCCTCTTTTTGGACATGTCGACACAGTTGAACCCAATCATTGCTGGTAATTTGTGATATTTTATCTTTTACCAAAGCACGTACACTTTCCATTGTTAATGATACATTTTTAGATCCCACATTACTTTTTATTATGGACCACATATTTTCAATTGGATTAAGTTCTGGATGGTAAGGGGGTAATCGAAGTGCAGTATGTCCGTGTTCATTAAGAATGGCATATATTTTAAATTCCTTTTCCCGTGGCTTGTTGTAAAGTATTATTCAGTACAATTGTGGCTTAAGCAGATTGGGAGGAAATGATATACTTAACCAATCAATCATAACTTGCTTTTTAGAATTTGAATTTGGCACAGGATTAAGTATATTATTATGGTAAGGGGCGTTATCTATCACAAGAACAGATCTTGCTTGAAGATTAGGAATTAATTTCTCTTTCAGCCATTTTTCATAATTTGTATTATTCATATCGTTATGATAGTCGCCAGAGATAGAGATCGCGATACCACTTCCACGCCGGTGATGTTATAGGACCCATTAGTCCTGTTCACCCCCGGACGCAGCCGCAACGTCGGACAACACAATATCCCCTATCCAGCGAGTTCAACCACTACCCCCGAGAATCTAACCTCACACGTCAGGGCCTTCGATTGGTCTCGAAATCGGTCGATAAGTACACCCCGATTCAAGTCGGAGGGGCTTGTCCCCAACCCCTCGGTCCTCGTGTTGGCGTCCGAAGGTTCCGCGGGCTAACACCGGGGGCATCCGACGCAATCATCACCTGTCAGATTTGACGTCTCGTTGTCAACACAGGATGTCTGACCCGACGTCTGCGCCGGCGGTGTGCCCGAACCACACAACAACATTCGCCACAGTTGACGAGTCACTGCCGAGCGAGACTAAAGGCGTTCGACCTGCTCTTCTCTAAGTACAGAATTGAAGGGGACACAACAGCGTCTATACATCAGAAAAGCATTGAGAATAAAACCTGCCTCACCTCCCGCGTGAACAATAATATATCGTGAGCCCTTCGAAATTGGTTTCTTTAACCCTTCATTTGAACCATCGGACCAAGACATTCCTGATGTGTGGGTAGAATGAATGTAGGTTTCATCCATATTGGCCTATTTCATCCATATTCACAAGGCCTACCTTCAGAACGATATTTAGTATTTTTTTCTAAGAATGTAATTCTTTTAAAAACTATATCACTTTTTTCGATTAATAATAATTTTCTATTGTCTTCTGTTTTTTTTCATTTGAAACCCAGTTCTTTGACTATGTGCCACAAAGAAGTTCTTCCACCCATAAAGTTTATGCCTGATTTTAAAACAACTAATAATTTCGACAGTGTAGGGAGTTTTTTTTTTGTAATATGAAAATCTACATTAATTTTTTTTAAGGCACTTCAATTTTTTCGGATAAGAAAAAGAAGTAGAACAATCGGGAATAAATTTATTTTTTTCCCTTATTATATTTTTTACAGTCGCAATAGATAATTTAGTCGCTTTTGATGTTTGTTCTAACGGAGATATTGTATTATTATTGTTTTTATATTGTTCCCGGAAATACTCGTACATATTAAAAATGAGTTCTTTGGAGTGACGGGAAAGAGGTATGCCACGTCCTAATTTTGTATTTTGTGACATACTAAAATAAACCATTATATACTTCACTAAAAAAATCTATTATGTTATTTTAATTAAAAAAAGAACTTTTATTAAAATCAATATTATTATGCAAAACACCCTATACTTTTCATCAATTTGAAGTCTAAAGCGGTACTGATTTAAGTATGTATGTGCGATCAGCCAATGACGCTTGTACTCATACAATCACAATGTACATATATGTACACTCGATATCACCGATATGCACTAATACCAAGGTTTATTAAAGTTTCGAACGGGCTGTACCTACATATGTTATATTAAAATTAATTCTATTGTAAAATCTGGTCTAAGCATCGATAGTTTATTTTTATTTTTTTAATTGTGTACTTAAAAAAATCTGTTATAGTTACTTTCAAGATTTTAATACATATAAATTATAGTACCTACCTACATGTTTATCAATTTATTTTCGAAAAAGAGGGATGGATTTTACAGCAAAAGGATAAACCAATTAGTTGAACAAAAATAACATACCCGAGGTATTGTTGTATTTTTTCCATTCTATCTTCCTTAAATAACACTCTTAAATTCATCATTGTCTAAAATAATACCTACAGCATTTAGTCCAGAGTTAATTGGTATATTTCTTGTTTTTTTTTAGGTTTTACTGTCGGAATTCGCGGAATATGCAAAAACTCGACTTGTACGTATTAGGTACATTCTCAACGAAACAAAAAATCTAACCGTTTATCATGATATAAAATTTTCATTAAGATATTCTTTTATTTTTTGGAAAATTCTTCAGAATAGCAACGTTGTTTTTTTTTAATAATTTGTGTGGTTTCAGGTGTGGGTTTTTAATTATAAAGAAACAAGGGGTTATTTTATTTCTCGGTGCTATTGAAGTTCACGTGTTGGTGTTTAATTAGTCTACTTTTCAACATTTTTGTTAGCCGTTTTTTATAATACTATTTTATTTTTTTTTTGTTCTCAATTATAAGTTAGAATTGTAATATAAAAAAAATGAGCTGTTGGCTTCCCAAATAAATAAATAAGTACTTAATATTGTTTTTTTTTTGTCTTTCATACTATAACGTTATATTTCTACAAAGTGAGATAACCAGCGAGAGGTGTGTAGGTTTTTACTACCTCATTAAAGGAAATACGACTCCTACCAGTCTCGTCTCAACTTAAGAGGACATATATATTACTCTTTACCTAGTGACTGAAAACATGATATATCAAAACCGCCTAATGCATCAAGTTACGCGTTATTAAGGTTAACTGTCACGTGCGTTAAAAATGGTTTATATGTGATTCAAAATATATTATTTTAAGAACAAACCTGACTTGAATTGAAAAAAATATGAATCTATCATTCACTTCGATTTTATGCACTCTTTAAGTATATAAAATATTTATTTCTCTACGACACATAGGTAGTTATGGAGTAATTAAAAAAAATGTAAAAAAGGATATTTTAAATATTTTTTTAGGAGAATTTATGCTGAATTATAAAATTTTGTGAATAACATTCACTAGAGAAATGTTGAAAATTTTATGGTATTTTTTATTAGAAACACACTGTTACATATATTTAAGAAATTTGATTTAAAATTGGGGTGTTTAGGTTTATATGTCCCCTTAAAAGGCTCTATATTCAGAAAATCTAAATAGGCGGTAAAAACCCATTGCTGAAGTACCTATATAAAACGTTTTTTTGCCTTATATGTTTTTGATTACCCAAATACGATGATACAAGGCTGAAAAGAGTGGAATGAGATGTAAGGGTCGACCTAGAAAGAGCTGGCATGATCATATAAATGAGATTTTGAAAGAGGGGAACATACGAAGTCAGAACAATTGGAGAGCATGTATGACGCGATGTATGAATGTAAATGAGGCAAAACAGGTATGTCAAGATAGAAGAGTCTGGCGTTCGGTTCTCTCTGCCTACCCCAAATAGGGAAACGGCGTGATGGTATGTATGTATGTATAAATACGATGATACCTAATAGAACAAAAGAGGGGTAGCACTATTCGATGACACATGATAAAGACCTTAACTGTGTTTTAAATGGGGTAGGCAGGGAGAACCAACCGCTGAATATATCTATCGACATATTATTTATTCATGCTTCCGACCCATTCATACACTTTGTAACATTTTATTTATAATTTTCAATTTATTTTTCTCCCAGAAAGGGATAGCATAACCATGTGAATGATATTTTGAAATAAGGGAACATAATAAGCTTGAACAATCGACGAGCATTCATGGATGTAAAGGAAGCAAGGAATGTATGCAAAGATAGAGAAGTATGGCGCGCGGTTTTCTCTGCTTACCCTGTAAGGGACATGGCGTGATGGTATGTATCAGTCCCGTGTGTGGACTCGTATGGAGTAATGGACTTGTGGCATGGCTTTGCTACAAGACTCTGAAGTCAATACCAATTTAGAGACTTCGCAGCGTATATTTTCTATACATATATTTTTTTATTTTTTTTTATTTCCATAATAGAGTACAATTAATTCAATATGATAAAAAATAAATATTACAATGGAATTTATTACCTCACTAGGCAAAGCCTGTTCTGAGGTAATACTAACAATAATTAAGAAATACATTTTTTCTCTATAATTTTTTTATAGTATAAAATTAAAAAAAGGAATAAAAATATATATAAAGAACAAACAACAAAACACATATGAAGAACAAGTGTATTTATGAGGGTGAGGGTAACTTAACATGTGTAAGAGGACAATACAATACAATACAATGTGGGGATATGTGTAATAAGGATGTATGATGGCGTAAAAGCAATCTCTCTCGGAGTGGAAAAATCATCATATACCTATATATGATGAACTCAGGATTCGGAGTAAAAAATTTTGTGTGTCTATATGTGTGCGTGCTTGCGTGGGTGCGTGGGTGTGTGTGGGAGAGAGAGAGGGTATGTGTGTGTGTGTGTGTGAGGGTGTGTGTGTGTGTGTGTGTGTGTGTATGTGTGTGTGTGCGCGCGTGTGTGCGTGTGTGCGTATGTGCGTGTGAGCGTGTGTGCGTGTGTGCGTGTGTGCGTGTGTGCGTGCGTGCGTGCGTACGTGCGTGCGTGCGTGCGTGCGTGCGTGCGTGCGTGCGTGGTCTGTGTGTGTATTTGTATGTGTATATGTGTGTATGTGTGTGTGTGTGTGTGTGTGTGTGTGTGTGTGTGTGTGTATGATATTACATTTTGACAAATACAATGTACGAATTCCAAAATTTCATAAATTTAGATCTACTAAAAGAACTTTTTAAGTTTAAATAATATGTCAAAGTTCCAGGATTCTTCATAAGAAAAATATTTTTGCTATGACAAATTTGTGTTTCACTGTCAATATTTACAAAAATATTTAAAAATATCGAAAATCGCCGACATACATCAACTAGATAATATAATTATCCATAAAAAGTATACACACTATAGTTGTTCATATCAAAAGTATACACACTATAGTAGTTCCATCGTGGATTGCCCGGAACTGCTTGAACGATTAGCTCTTCGAGTTCCCACCCGAGCTACCCGATCCCACCACTTATTACACCTGCCTCACTGTAACACAAGCGCTAAACAGCATGCATTCATATATCGAGCATCACACTTTTTCAATGAGCACTTAAACGAATTTGACTTATTCAACTCCTCAATAACTAATATCAAATCAAAACTTCTCTTACAATAATTATTCATATAAACTAGTCCCTGGACATCTTGGGATTGAGGGCAATGAAAAGGCTGATGAACTTGCGAAATTGGGAACTACTTCGGACACAATTCCAGATAACTTTATTATTCCAATCTCAGATCTTTTACCCCGCCTTAAATCAAATATGCTTTTCATATGGGAAGAAAATTGGTCAAAACAAAAAAATATAAGGGTGCTTATCATGCAGGTAACCAACAAAAAATTTCCTCTAAACCATGGTTTTATAATAGAAACATATCTAAACGATTAATATCATGTATTTCTAGAATGAGAATTGGCCATTGTTCAATTGCCTCCCATCTGTATAGAATTAGAGTTCTAAATAGCCCACTTTGCCAAATAAATAAATATTTTCTAAATAGCCAATGTGGTGATGAGGATGAGACAATTGATCATGTATTTTATAACTGTAAAAATAATTCCGCCTTCAAAACCCGATCACCAATCTCCACTTAATATCCAACATCTTTTGTCTCGTAATAATTCACGTGTACTGTCCGTTATTTCAAAATTCCTTTCATTGAATGACTTCAATTTATAATAAAATTAACTTTTCTCCTCTGACATGAAATAATTGGCACATAGCACTCTTTACAGGGTGAATTGCCTTAAACAAAAAAAAAAAAAAACTAATCCCTCTCCTTCTGTACTCCCCCTCTTCCCTCCCTATTCCCTCTTAACTCCCTCCTAACTCAATAATATTTACTTCCTACTTCTTACATAATATAATTTTATCTGTATACTTGTGGAAACATGTTATTGGCATAGTTGTTATTATTTTATTGTTAATCCCTTATATTGTATTAAGCTGTTTGTTTCCCGAATATAAATAAATATATATTTTTTCCGTATATAAGAGGTGGTAATCAAGGACTTATAGAAACCCAGGACGAACCCAGAAATGCTGCAGGAGAAACGATGAGGCGCGAGTGGACATGGATACTTGACCAGCTGAAACCATAGGGTTCAAATATGGAATAGGCCTTTGTTCAGAAAAGGAAGACAAAAAGCTGTAGAAGAAAACAGACCATTTTTTTAAGTCATAACAGAAGTCATCTTTCTTCGGAACCTCAGCAATCAAGAAGGAAATCACCTCTATGATACCTACTATGGTAACAATTTAACTTCTCGTTGCTCGAATTGGTTGGAAGTAATTACCTTATGGCAATAAACCCGCCTTTGTGTACTTGTACATAAAGTATATAAACAAGTAAATAAATGATAGTCAGTTTGAAAGACGGTACAAGAAATAACAATTTACAATTTGCGCTAATGTAGAATTAAAAAAATGTTCAATTTGAATACTTCAATCAAAAATACTGTCTACTGTAACAGCAAATTATTACTCTTGTTTCAAAGGGAGTGTCAATCAATCTACATTTCTAAGATGATGATTTTCAACAGAATAATAAATTATATTATTTAATCAATAGGAATTATTTAGGTATTTGTTAATATTTGTTTGGAAAATTCGTTATTTTTTAAGATATAAATCACACTTCCAATTATTAAGAAACGTCGATCCAAATATTAGGAACAAAGAAATTTTAAATTGTGGCGAACTGTATTTTAATTGAAAGATTACCTAATAAGTCTTGCTATACTTAAATGTAAAACGACAAAACTACGCGTTTGAGGAAATTTTTCTGTCAAAATATTGTATCGAATCAATGACATTTTATATATAGACACGCTCTACAAAAATGGTAAACATTAACGAATTCTAACAATGTCTCCAAGAAAGAATACAAAAGAATAAATTTAGTGAGAAAGATATCATATAATAATATATACACACTGCAGACATATTCTCTCTTTTACTCCAGTGCAATCACATTTTAACTATCTCTCACACCAGTAATGAGTGTGAAAGAGACAAACATATAATAAATTAAAACTATGAAAAAATTATGTTTAATTTTACGTTCTACTTAAATTATCATATAGCAAATTTAAGTAGAACGTAAAATTAAATATAATTTTTTCATAGTTTTAATTGATTATGGAGTTCTACCATGAAGTGACAGTGTCTTATATTGAAAAAAAAAACACATAATAAGTTAAAACTGTGTGAAAAACATTGAATTATATGTAATACGTACTAGTACATATAAATCAATGGTGAAAAAGCGAAAACAACAACAGAATAACTGGACAAATAAACTGGTGATACACTATATAAAAAAAAGAGTCACGCCCAGCATCAATTAAATGTATAAATTATTACCTTTTCAATTAATTTAGTAACGTAAGATAAAAAAAACACGGAATATTAAATAATACAAAATTTGAAACTGCAATATATGCTACCATGTGTGTGTGTGTGTGTGTGTGTGTGTGAGGGTGTGTGAGTATGTGAGGGTGTGTGTATGTGCGTGAACTTTTATGTGATGCACCCAATTCATCAGTGTGGAAAGTTAAGATTATAGTAGAATGCTTAATAATTGATTCATTATTGTAATTAATTGGGAGTTAAAAAGATCTGCATCACTAATCTTACCAATCCAGAAACAATATTTTGCGCTAGCTTACTGGGACAATGTGGGGAGCGACGCCATTGGATCTCATGTATTACATGCAACTAGTTCTTATTTAAAATTATTAATAAAATATGTATATATTCCGATGCGATGCTCTTTGAGTAATACATAAAATATTTTATTTGTTTTGATTTGATCTGAGACGCTTGTGAGTCATATCAAATACATCAACACATCTTGTTAGTGCCAAATTGCCGATTGCAAATCGAGCTAAGAGAATAGTAAATTATAAAATGTAAATAATAGCACTTTGTCACGACGCGTTATACACGGCGATTAGGTAAATAACGGGATAAGAAGAAATGGATCGAGAAAGGAAATCACCTCCCTGTATGGAAGAAATCCTCGTCTCGATCGCTCAGCCAGTCCGACGAAAGATGCGTAGTCGATGTAGGGGCACAGCACTACACATAATGCTTCCTATAACGATTATTCATGGCGATATTGAGCACGCTACAAAACGTAGTCCAAATGACGTGGGTTAGAGGTCGGCGGCAAGCAAGTACTAATTGGTGTGTAACAGGAACGGAACAGAGCAATTACATGGAAGAAAGGAAGGGGGGGGGGTTCTCTATAGTTTTGAAATATCAAATAGCGTCAAGGATTGATTTTTTGAGGGTATTCTAGTTGGTGTACTTGTTTGTGTCATTATAAAATATAAGGAGATAAAAAAATAGAATCTTTTAAGATCCCGGACAAGTATTGCCCTGATTCTCCACGCCCATATCTATATATTAATACGTGAAGCCTGTGCCAAAGATCCCTTTTTAAGCAAACTGCGCGCAAGGAGGAGTCTGAAGTTTCGCATAATTTAAGTTTGTATGGAGAAGAATAGGAGAATAATAATATTTACACATAATATGCGTTATTAATACAATAAATTACATAAAAAGATATTTCACATCAAACCATTCATTGGGTTCCATAGATTGCAAAAGTAAAGAGATACAATACTTTTATACACTCAATTAGTATGGAATATTTGCTTATAATGAAGCCAAAATTCGAAATTGTATGCATCTCATTTATTTTGATATTGTTGGTTACGTTTCAACTGTCATTGTGACTTTTACGACGCATTTGTTTTAATTCGAATTTCGAACATGTTAGTAAAATACATATTTGAATACCTGGTAGGTACCTACTTAAACAATAATATAATTTTTGAAATCGATTTGAAATTAAGAGACTAAGAGACCGAATCCGAAATACCGAAATAAGAAAAAAGTGTAGTACGGAGGACATCGTCAGATGGGGAAGACAGCGGAGGCGATATTGGAGCTCACATGTAAACAGAATGGCTGAAAATAGACTCCCACGTATCGCTCTCCAGGAGAACCCAGCTGGAAGAAGACCACCAGGAAGACCTCCAAAGAGATGGCGAGACAGTTGGCAGTCCACATCGCAGGAGACAGAATAGCGGTACAAACAGATTTTCGGATCTATGAAAAGGAAGAAGAAGAAGAAGAAGAAGAAGAAGAAGATTTGAAATTCAAATTTCGAACATGTTAGAAAAATATATATTTGAATACCTGGTAGGTACCTACCTACATTAAACAATAATATAATTTATAAAATTTATTGTCGAATTGAGTAACCTCTTTTTTGTGAAGTCGGTTGAAAATCGGTTTGAAATTCGAATTTTCTTTTATTTATGTGTTGTATAAAACAGCTGCTTATTAGTTGTTGTAAAACCAATTAACATTCAATATTATTAAGATATTATAAAAAAATCTACCCTTTTTGCTGATTTCAAATTTTTGGGTATTCATCAAAGTGTATAGGTAAGTTTTTACATTTTATTATTTAAATCTTATCTAATTTTTATCAGTAATTTTGGTTCGCCAATATGAACTTCATGTTGAATGTCAGGAAGAATGCAACAATCTCACGCATACAACACATTATTCTTAACCGATGTAGACATGTACCTAAAGGTAATACATTATACATATGCAATTAATATCCCTCTATCTTATCCTTTTACTCTCTTATCTTCCTGACTGTTTTCTACTTATTGATAATAATATATTGATGGAATGCTTATTTTGGCTCTGTAATTATATCATGTATAAATTGAACTATAATGTGTAAATGAGATATTAGCTTCCTTAAAATAAAATTACACGTTTTTTTACATTCAGATATTCACACCTACTTACTGTACACTGTTTACCATACCATCATGCCTCGACATGGAACATTGACGGGTCAGAGTGAGCGTCGAAGAAGAAGGAATTTATTATATTCGCGTGAAAATCGAAATGATAATAGACCAAATGCAAATTTAAATAGTGTAAATAGTATATAAAATTATGAAATTATTTTGACGGATCTTCTTATATGTGATTTTGGAGGTGTAAAACTACACGTTTCATTACTTGTATAACAAAGATTTATTCAGATTACAATCAATACATGTTCTCTTTCAATGACATACCTAACAGGAAGTATAAACGTTAGTATTGCCATCCTTCACACTCTACAGAGTTGCCAGCATAAATATTAACACCCCCTTCCAACTCTAGTACAGACATGTATTACACTTAATTCAACACTCAATATATCTTTTATCAATTGTTTCAAAAATAAACATTCGGTTAAACATAAAGAAATAGCAACATATTCAGATTCTGCTGATGACAAAGCAACCACAGTCTGTTTTTTAGATTTCCAACAAATTAAATTATTATTCAATTTTATAACATATCCTGTAATACTTTTTCTTTCAATTATATTTGAACCAAAATCAGCATCAACATACGCTGTTAAAAAATAATTTTCAAAATTATTACTCTTACAAAATTTTAAACAAAAATTCTGAGTTCCTTTAAGATATTTCAAAACATTTTTCAAGCTTTTCCAATGAGTAAATGTAAATATATGCTGAAATTGACTATAGTAAGTAACAGCAAAACATAAATCTGGCCTAGAACCTAACATAATGTACATTAAACTTCCTATCAATTCTCTATAAGGCAAATAAGAATAATCATCATTATTAGTATTTTGAGTTAGCTGTAACCTTACATTAATCGGTACATCACTTTTATTACAATTTAACATTTCAAATGTTTCCAAAACTTTACTAATCAATTCTTTCTGAGAAATAAAAATACAATCATCGACAAACTCTATCTCTATTCCCAAAAAATTTAATTTATTTCCAATGCTTAAATCTTTCATTTCAAAATTAGAATGTAACAACTTTTTCAAATTTAAAATTTCTGCATCATTGTCTGAAAATATAAGTATATCATCTACCCATATGAGTAAGTATAAATTTCCTTTAATATACAGACAAGGATCAACTTTACTTTACAAGGATCAACAAATTTCATAGGTATTGCAGAGAATTAAAAGCAAATAACACGCAATAATGAAATATTTGTAAGCATACGCTTGCAGGTGCCGTAATATAACAAAATTTAAAAAAAATATAGGTGTACGCAATGGCTTTGACAAAAAAACCTCATTAAGATTCAAAATTTAATAGTATTAATTCCAAATATTCTTTTTAATGAATTACGGTCGAATTTTGACCATTGGGCGATCACTAGTATAAATAAATACGGAATGGGACACTTGGCTGCGGGACACTTGGCTGCGAGATACTTGGCCGCGGCGGACACTTGGCTGTGGGACACTTGGGTGCGACGGACACTTGGGTGCGAGCCCACTTGGTTGCGAGTCCATTTGGTCGCGACGGACACTTGGGTGCGAGCCCACTTGATCGCAAATATTAAAATTATTATAAAAATATTTTTTTCTGCTTAGGAATAAAGTGTTTCGTACTGATTTTTGTAATGCTCTTTGTATATATGTATATGTACGGTCTAAAAGTATAAACAAGTTTAAGTAGTAAAAACAAGTTTATTAAGTGAAATTATTTTTCATACTACGAGTATGAGAATTTTTTATACCCAACATGTAAAGTCAAATTTTTTTTTCGAAAGTTGTGATAAAAATGTAGGAAATTTGAAAAAGAACCTACGTAGTTAAACATCAATACATATCACGCCGTATTCCTAATTTATGTGATCGTAAAAGTTTTTTCGTGGATGTATTAGGTAGGTACATACAATTGATTACATTTCATGACTACAAACACATAATTACTATCTTTAAGTTAAGTAGATAGAAAAAATTTTTTTTAATAAAAATAAATTTTAACGGGTTTCTAAATCATGTTTTTATTATTAATTTTTTCCTATCTCAAATCTGAAGCTACCTAATTGATTAAATCACACTATCGCATTATTGAAGATTTTTCAATTATTTTGGAAACGACTGTCTACTAGTATAAACTGTAGAGAACAAAATATATGTAGGTACTTTAGTGAATAAAAATAAAACAATTAATGTACAGAAAATAATATCTTATATTTAAAAAAAATAATAAATTACATTTTATAATTATTTAAATATGTATTTGTAATAATGAAATGTAATGAATTGTTTGTAATATGTACAAGAAAAAGCTATTACGATCACATAAATTAGGGATACGGCGTGATAGTATGTATGAATTGATGTTTAACTACATAAGTTATTTTTCTAATTTACTGCATTTTTGCTATCACAACAAATTTCGAAAAAATATAATTCACTTTTCATGTAGGTAGGTATGGGTATAAAAATTCTCATAATATTTATAGTATGAAAAATAATTTCACTTAATAACCTTGTTTTTACTATATACTATTAAACTTAAGTATATATATATATATATATATATATATATATATATATATATATATATATATATATATATATATATATATATATATATATATATATATATATATATATATATATATATATATATATATATATATATATATATATATATATATATATATATATATATATATATATATATATATATATATATATATATATATATATATATATATATATATATATATATATATATATATATATATATATATATATATATATATATATATATATATATATATATATATATATATATATATATATATATATATATATATATATATATATATATATATATATATATATATATATATATATATATATATATATATATATATATATATGTTATTATTAAGTATTTTGGGGATAACCCGCGTCAAATTCTGATTCCCGAGAGAATCAGTCGTCTGCCGACGTTTCGTCTGAATCACATCAGACATTTTCAATAGGCGCCTTGTTAATAAATTTCCGTCGCGAGGGATAGTGCGCGCACGTCCGTTCGCGTCGGAAGCTTACCACCAAGTAAGCTTACCACCAAGTGATAGTTTGAAAGGAAGCCATGTCAGTTGTTAGTGGAGGGGTGGGTTTCCCCAATGACGTCATTATTGCGTTTTGTTTGGCTTCTAGTGACTCGAGTACTTAACGGTATATTGTTTACAGGTGGATTATCAGTTTTCGGCTTACTAAGAATTTTACTAATGTTTTTAATGTGACTATTGTTTGAAATATCGGTAGTTGGGTTAATTTGATTATTATGGTTTTTCAAAATATTGTTTTCAAGTACACTTGTCCATGCGGTCGGGATTCGAATGCTATCGTCCCTGCTATTCATTATACTGTTGCTTCTTCTATATATTTCTATTGCTTCCCTGTAAATTCTAAATGTTTCATTGTTGATATTCGCGACTACTTTTGAATTTTCAAAGTCTATGGAGTGATTTTCGGTCAATGAGTGATTTACTAGAGATGAAGTTAATTTCCGGTTTTTAATATCTACGCGATGTTCAGAGACGCGTGCCGAGATTCTGCGATTTGTCCTGCCTATGTAAGTTTTTGTGCAATCACCGCAAGGGATTTCGTAAATACCGTGTGACTCTAATGGTATTTTATCTTTCGGACTTTTTAAAAAGGATGAAATTTTGTTGTCTGTTCTAAAAATGGTGCGAATATTATGTTTGTAAAGTAGGTGACTTATTTTGTCAGTAGTGCCTTTTATGTAAGGTAAAAATGCAATGGCGAGTGGCTTTACTTTAGTTGATGTATCTTTTTTATTAAAATTTTTATTCGTTTGATTTTTTATTGCATTATTTATTGTGAAATTTGAAAAACCGTTATTTCGTAGCGCGTTTTTAAGATACTCTAATTCATTTTGAATGTTGGTCGGCCTTCGTGGCTCAGTTGGTTAGGTATCAGACTGCTGATCCAAAGGTCCCGGGTTCGATTCCCGGTGGAGACACAGTTTTTAATTGTGTTTTCAGTCTGGATCTGTGAGACGATTACTATCGTATGTCTCCAGAATGTGGCAACTTGTTATTGGGTGCGTGTTAAATTAATATTTGACATAGTACCTGTTAGTTGCCCGAGAAGCAATATTAAATAAATAAATAAATGTTTTCGGAGTCGGTTATCCTTAATGACCGTGTTACCAAGGTGTTTGCTACAGAGGCGATTTGTGCTGGATGATGGTTCGACGATGCGTGGAGATATCTGTTGGTATGTGTTGATTTTCTGTACACAGTGTGGCCGAGAGTGCCATCGTCTTTTTTGATTACGAGAACATCAAGAAAAGGAATTTCACCGTTGTTTTCGATCTCCATTGTGAATTTGATGTTATTGTGGAGATCGTTCAGAAAATCAAGAAATTTGTGAAGTTCCTCCAAACCGTGAGGCCATATAACGAATATATTAAAAACCGGAAATTAACTTCATCTCTAGTAAATCACTCATTGACCGAAAATCACTCCATAGACTTTGAAAATTCAAAAGTAGTCGCGAATATCAACAATGAAACATTTAGAATTTACAGGGAAGCAATAGAAATATATAGAAGAAGCAACAGTATAATGAATAGCAGGGACGATAGCATTCGAATCCCGACCGCATGGACAAGTGTACTTGAAAACAATATTTTGAAAAACCATAATAATCAAATTAACCCAACTACCGATATTTCAAACAATAGTCACATTAAAAACATTAGTAAAATTCTTAGTAAGCCGAAAACTGATAATCCACCTGTAAACAATATACCGTTAAGTACTCGAGTCACTAGAAACCAAACAAAACGCAATAATGACGTCATTGGGGAAACCCACCCCTCCACTAACAACTGACATGGCTTCCTTTCAAACTTTCACTTGGTGGTAAGCTTCCGACGCGAACGGACGTGCGCGCACTATCCCTCGCGACGGAAATTTATTAACAAGGCGCCTATTGAAAATGTCTGATGTGATTCAGACGAAACGTCGGCAGACGACTGATTCTCTCGGGAATCAGAATTTGACGCGGGTTATCCCCAAAATACTTAATAATAACATATTTTGTACTCGCGAAAACCTTAGATTTAACATATATATATATATATATATATATATATATATATATATATATATATATATATATATATATATATATATATATATATATATATATATATATATATATATATATATATATATATATATATATATATATATAATATATATATATATATATATATATATATATATATATATATATATATATATATATATATATATATATATATATATATATATATATATATATATATATATATATATATATATATATATATATATATATATATATATATATATATATGTTATAATATTTTTATCTCGGTTTTCCCGTGTCAGTAGGTCTTGACTAAGACCATTTGTCTTCCGACGTTTCGCCTGAATATCACCAGGCATTTTCAAGGACTTAACGAAAAGCACGCGCGCGACACACGTCTACTTTTCGTTAAGTCCTTGAAAATGCCTGGTGATATTCAGGCGAAACGTCGGAAGACAAATGGTCTTAGTCAAGACCTACTGACACGGGAAAACCGAGATAAAAATATTATAACATATTTCACCCGTGAAAACATCAAATATAACATATATATATATATATATATATATATATATATATATATATATATATATATATATATATATATATATATATATATATATATATATATATATATATATATATATATATATATATATATATATATATATATATATATATATATATATATATATATATATATATATATATATATATATATATATATATATATATATATATATATATATATATATATATATATATATATATATATATATATATATATATATATATATATATATATATATATGTTATATTTGATGTTTTCACGGGTGAAATATGTTATAATATTTTTATCTCGATTTTCCCGTGTCAGTAGGTCTTGACTAAGACCATTTGTCTTCCGACGTTTCGCCTGAATATCACCAGGCATTTTCAAGGACTTAACATTTTCATTTTCCAGGCATTTTCACTTTCTTGACGGTGAGCTTTCAGTGTGAGTAGACGTGTGTCGCGCGCGTGCTTTTCGTTAAGTCCTTGAAAGTGCCTGGTGATATTCAGGCGAAACGTCGGAAGACAAATGGTCTTAGTCAAGACCTACTGACACGGGAAAACCGAGATAAAAATATTATAACATATATATATATATATATATATATATATATATATATATATATATATATATATATATATATATATATATATATATATATATATATATATATATATATATATATATATATATATATATATATATATATATATATATATATATATATATATATATATATATATATATATATATATATATATATATATATATATATATATATATATATATATATATATATATATATATATATATATATATATATATATATATATATATATATATATATATATATATATATATATATATATATATATATATATATATATATATATATATATATATATATATATATATATATCTTTATATTTTAAATGCATGTATACCTACTTGTATATCAACTACATATATATAAAGAGCATTACAAAAATCAGTATGAAACACTTCATTCCAAAGCAGAATTTTTTTTTATTTCGCAACCAAGTGGGCTCGCACCCATGTGTCCGTCGCGACCAAATGGACTGGCAACCAAGTGGGCTCGCACCCAAGTGTCCGTCGCACCCAAGTGTCCCGCAGCCAAGTGTCCGCCGCAGCCAAGTGTCTCGCAGCCAAGTGTCCCGCACCCAAGTGTCCCGCAGCCAAGTGTCCTAGACCGAAATAAATAAATAGTAATTTATTTGTTGCATATATAATATATAAAAATAACAACAATTATGCATCTTTTGCACTATTTTACAACACATAGGCTATTGCTCAGCTGTACACCCGTGGAGTCCCACAGTGCAGCAGGTTTTCAGCAAAGCCTTGGACGATCACAAAATATATATTTAGATACATATCTATATTACTTCTTACTTTTTGCAGATGATGAATTTTGAAAATTTACAAAACAATAAAGAACGATATCAACTTAAACGACTGCATGGCGTTACAACTAAATCTTAACCATTTACTCGAGTGGTGTACATTGAATTCTTTATATTTAAACCATACTAAATGTCAATTCATCAGATTCTGTAGAAATAAAACTAGTATCAATTTTCAATATACAATGGACAACTATAACTTAACTAAAGTTACATCAATAAAAGATCTTAGTATATTGTTTGATGAGAAGCTTACATTTATTTCTCACATAACTGAAATAACTAACAAAGCTTTATAACATGCCTTGGTTATATTTTGAGAACAGTAAAAATTACAGATCTATTCATACATTTAAGAGCCTATATACATCACTTGTTCGTAGTAATCTTGAATATAATTCAACTATATGATCACCATTTTATAACGTGCACTCATTGAGGGTTGAAAAGGTTCAACATAAAGTTTTAATAGGTTTTCAGATAACGGCTATAGGCGCGGTCTCTAGCCCGCATAATATATTTTTAGTATCGGTTATCCAGGGTTTGTGTCTATTCCTTATTATTTTCGTCTATATTGGTGCAAAGGTGTCAAATAAATCTATAGCATATGAATTGAAATTTTTAACCATATCATCTACAATATTTATTGATCTTATGTATTCTAATGGACCATTATTTATTTCGGCACCGAGATTATTTACATCAACATATTTTATGTTTCAAAATGTTATTGTTTTTGTTACTTTTCTGGGTTTAAGAAATTTCAAGTCGCAAACAATTAATACATTCAATTGATTCACCAAAGGCCTTACTATACGGTCTATATAATGTACCCATTATCATACTGATGTTTGGAGCCTTGATTTTTATCCACATTTGTTTGAAATATTTATTTTCTTAAGATAGAATCGTAAAAGAAGGTCCGTGACGAACATAAAAACCTCGATTTGGTCGTGGTGTCAAATATAAAGTGTAACCTGGTGTAGCCCTATCAGTTGCACCTCTGACCTCATCAATCCACGTCTCGTTCAGGGCAAGCACATCAATTTCATATTCATCCATATAAACATACAGATCATCGAATTCTGTGCCTAGAGATTGAGCATTTAGTAAGCCTATAGTGAAGCTCCTTCTTTTATTGCTGATTCGACTCATTCTGAATTATTATTTGAACTAAATTGACTAAAAAAATAATTATTTGTCAAAGAATTGTCACAATCATCAATAAAAATATTTCACCACTATAATCGTCAACACAAGAATTACGCTCAAATACATACACATAAACAATACAATACACACGAAGTCAATGGAGTGAAGCACCACAACGCAACCAACAACAAAAATATACAGCAACCAAATATGTAATACCAAAGGTACACGAAAACAATATTAATAAAAAAGCAAGTAGGTACAGGACCAGATATCCATAAGAGAAAAACGGAAAATAGTTAGAAAATAGGATAAGAAGAAGTTGAGTAAATTAAAAAAACAAATTTATAATTGAACATAATTTTGAGTTTGTGAGAGAATGTTAGAAGCATGTACAATAGACGAACATGTATGAGACGATGCATGAATGTTGACGAGGCGATGAATGTGTGCCAGGATAGAAAGATATGGCGTTCGGTTCTTTCTGCCTACCCCGTAAGGGACATGGCGTGATGGTATGTATGTAAAATAATAATTTTTGTTTTTTTTTAAATATTAAAAAAAATATTAAAAAACCTATGAGTAAAAAATAAAAAAATTTCAATTACTCATATGTTGAATGTTATAAGCCCTGTAGGTGCCATGAGTTCCTGGTTCTTCTATAATATCCCAACTTCGTCTCTATTGAGATATTAAAAGTTTGTAAATAGAAATATCATTTGACTCCCGATAGGGAATAAAATCCAATGTTTGCGTATATGCAATTAAAAAAATATTCGATTTACAGAATATAATACATACCTATAATTAAAACTCTAATAAAATGAGATAAGGCAAATTAATAACAAAACATATAATCTATGATTAATCACTAGTTTGTGAGAGAAAAATAATAGGAACAAAAGTATAAGTGGAAAAAGAGTCAAAATTATATATGAATCGTAGGTATGTGTAAACGATGACATATTTTAATCAATTTCCAGTAATGCACCCAGACATTTCTGTCAGGGGCTCATCAATATTGTCGCGTATTATAAAATCACCAATTGTCATGGAACACTTGAGAACAAATAACCGCACTTTCCGTGTACCGGCGTTTTAACAAGTCTATCACAAGAGAGCTACCTGATCTCCCCATCTCCTGTTCATCCATGTTCTCCCTCTGCCCATGACCGAAACTTCCCATACCCCACATCTCTCCCTAGCAACCGCCTTAACCAATCCGACCTTGACGGTAAACAGGGGTGACGTTTGATCACGACTGCCTACTCACGTTGATTTATTTCATTTATATACAACAATATGGACAAAGTTTAATGAGAAGGCAATCTATTCCGAAATGACTCCATATTATACCATGGACCGATAATACACTCAATAATGCGACCATACTTTAATGAGAAGGAGCCAGTAGAAAACTGGTGTCGTATACTACGGTGTGAAAGTAAGTGTAAACCACGCAAACGCCTCGGGCATTGCTCAACTATTGAGCATTTGTCAATGATTGAAGTTTGAGTTTGTGTTTGGTTGAGTCGAGGTTTAGAACGAACGTGGAAACGTAAGACCATATATTTTCAAATGCCCTAACTTTAGAAACGCTTACCCAAATTTTTCCAATGCCAGTGAACGTGAAGTCGCTTTTGGTTTCAAATGCCATGTTTGTTAGGTTAAAATAATAATAAAGATATAATATATACGTCTTAATAGATTTATAAAAAAACTAGTGATCGCCCAGTGGTAAAATTCGACCGTAATTCATTAAAAAGAATATTTGGAATTAATACTATTAAATTTTGAATCTTAATGAGGTTTTTTTGTCAAAGCCATTGCGTACACCTATATTTTTTTAAATTTTGTTATATTACGGCACCTGCAAGCGTATGCTTACATATATTTCATTATTGCGTGTTATTTGCTTTTAATTCTCTGCAATACCTATGAAATTTATAATTTAATATAGATAGTGAACCCCCGGCAAACTTCGTATTGCTTGTATAATTAAATATGGTCCTTCATTACCACCCGTCACTTCAGACCCTTCAGTACTTACCTCCCGTCCCTTCAGTACCTCCTGTGCCTTCAGTTACTCCAGTCCCTTCAGTACCTCCCGTCCCTTCAGTACCTCCCGTCCCTTCAGTACCTCCCGTCGCTTCAGTACCTCCCGTCGCTTCAGTACCTCCCGTCGCTTCAGTACCTCCCGTCGCTTCAGTACCTCCCGTCGCTTCAGTACCTCCCGTCGCTTCAGTACCTCCCGTCGCTTCAATACCTCCCGTCCCTTCAGTAGGTTAAGAAAATATAACGAAGAAGAAGATGATAAAAGATTAAATCCAGAAACCTGCGAAGAGATGGAAGGAAAATTGAACCTTCTCCCAGGATATTCCACCTTCATAGGTAAAATGACCTATTAGGTTCCCGATGAAGAAGAAGAAGAAAAATGTTTTAATCCAGAAACCATCCCGGGCATACGCACGACAATTCACCAAAGTTTCACTGCAATCGGATGAACGGTTTCCAGTATAGTCCACCTTCATAGGTAAAATGACTTAATATTCGATGAAGAAGAAGAAATTGTTTTTAATCTAGAAACCATCCCGAGCATACGCTCAATAATTCATCAAAGTTTCATTGCAATCGGATGAACGGTTCCCAGGATAGTCCACCTTCATATGTAAAATGACCTAATACCCGATGAAGAAGAAGAAGAAGAATTTTTTTTTTGATCCAGAAACCATCCCTGGTATACTCTCAACAAGCATTACCCATATATGCATTCAACACATGCATATATGGGTACATATGTACATACAAACATTCAAATTTATAATATAAATATCATGTTTTCATCAAGGAACACAGTTTTCTCTTCATGTATTGCAAGTCAATTTTATAAATGAAATTATTGTGTAAGTACCTACCATTTATATTGTTTCACAGTAGGTAGGTATACAAATATGTATTTTCCTTTAAAATGTTCTTATATTTGAATTTAAACAACTGCGCATGCGCCGTAAATACCATACATCGTTCTATGGTACACAATATATGGTTTGATGTGAAATATTTTTTATTTGATTTAATTTATTCATAACGCACAATCTTAAACTCGTCCGTGCGCCCATTTATCCGGATATTGTACTTAACGTTTTCGCTTCACGTATTAATATAAATGTAGAAGATGACATTCAGTGCGCATTTAAATGTATCCGTCAAAATAATTTCATAATTTTATATACTATTTACACTATTTAAATTTGCATTTGGTCTATTATCATTTCGATTTTCACGCGAATATAATAAATTCCTTCTTCTTCGACGCTCACTCTGACCCGTCAATGTTCCATGTCGAGGCATGATGGTGTGGTAAACAGTGTACAGTAAGTAGGTGTGAATATCTGAATGTAAAAAAACGTGTAATTTTATTTTAAGGAAGCTAATATCTCATTTACACATTATAGTTCAATTTATACATGATATAATTACAGAGCCAAAATAAGCATTCCATCAATATATTATTATCAATAAGTAGAAAACAGTCAGGAAGATAAGAGAGTAAAAGGATAAGATAGAGGGATATTAATTGCATATGTATAATGTATTACCTTTAGGTACATGTCTACATCGGTTAAGAATAATGTGTTGTATGCGTGAGATTGTTGCATTCTTCCTGACATTCAACATGAAGTTCATATTGGCGAACCAAAATTACTGATAAAAATTAGATAAGATTTAAATAATAAAATGTAAAAACTTACCTATACACTTTGATGAATACCCAAAAATTTGAAATCAGCAAAAAGGGTAGATTTTTTTATAATATCTTAATAATATTGAATATTAATTGGTTTTACAACAACTAATACGCAGCTGTTTTATACAACACATAAATAAAAGAAAATTCGAATTTCAAACCGATTTTCAACCGACTTCACAAAAAAGAGGTTACTCAATTCGACAATAAATTTTATAAATTATATTATTGTTTAATGTAGGTAGGTACCTGTGGTGATGGTTTTGTCTATGGATGTCTTATTTTAAAAAATAGTCTTTATTCTTTTGTTATTATCTTGATATGTCACTTATTTTATCATGTAACGTCATGTAGTTTTTCTTAGTTTCTATATATAACAATTTAATTAACAGAAAAAAAATCGCAGCTCATCATTACATAATGGAGCAATTGTTGCGACCCGATCGGTTCGACATAAAACCGACAAACACTTGCGCCGACGCAAAGTGGAATCATTGGAAGAGGACATTTACTAACTTTTTGGAGGGCATTCCAAAGATTACCGAAGAGCAAAAGTTTCCTCTTTTATGTAATTACGTGACTTCAAACGTGTTTCAACATATTAGTGAATGTGCAACCTACGACGAAGCTATTTTGACTCTAGAATCAATATACGTCAAAAAACGAAATGAGATCTACGCCAGGCATTGTTTAGCATGCAGGTACCAACAATCTGGAGAAACAGTAAGTGACTATCTACAAGTGCTAAAACAAATGAGTAAGGAATGTAATTTTAAGGCTGTTTCGGCAGAAGACTACAAAAATGAGTATATTAGAGACGCCTTTATTCGAGGTTTACGCTGTTCAAATATACGCCAGCGACTTCTTGAAAATGTGTCTGTAACTTTAGACATAGCGTTTGAACAGGCCAGATCTTTAGAATTAGCTGAGCAGCATTCATCATCTTATTTAAATGTACCTGCCTCCATTGCCGCCATAAAAAACATAAAAACCTCTGAAAATGAAGCCGATCAAACGGAGACAACTGCAGCCATTCCACAAAAATTAGAGAAGTGCTACTTTTGTGGTTATAAACGCCACCCTAGATCATCATGTCCTGCTAGAGACGCAGTATGCCAGCTATGCAACAAAAAAGGACACTATCGACGTGTTTGCAGATCAGGAGCACCAAAAATCTCCACCGCTTCCATGAACGCACTTTTGGCCTCAACTACAGTACACTGCCTTGAAAAATCAATGACAAAGGTAAAAATAAATGGAATTGAGCTTGAAGCATTAATCGACACAGGAAGCTCCTCTTTAAGTTTTGTAAATCAAAAACATATACCCAAATGTAAAATACGTGTAAAACCATACTTCGGAAAAATATCTATGGCAAACTCTACTATGGTGAGCGATATTGTGGGATGTTATCTAGTAGATATGACAATAATGGAGTCATCTTATTCTACTGAATTGCTTATAATGAAAGACCTCTGCACAGATGTCCTGATTGGGCATGATATACTAAAATACTACACCTCTGTAGAAATAGGGTTCAATGGTAGTAAACCAACCCTGTCAATCTGTTCTCTGGCTAAAGCTCTAATTCACCCTGTTCCATTATTCGAAAACTTGACACCAGACTGTAAACCTATAACCACAAAATCAAGACGTCATTCGGAAGAAGATTTCAACTTCAAAAGAGCAGAGGTTCAGAAGCTTTTGAATGAAGAAATAATTGAGCCTAGCAATTCACCATGGAGGGCCCAGGCTTTTGTTACTAAAGGGGGAAACCATAAACCTAGAATGGTTGTGGATTACTCCCAAACAATTAATAAATTTACCATGCTAGATGCATATCCTCTTCCTCATATAGAAGTAGTCATTTCAAAAGTATTCAAAAACAAAATATTTAGCACAATTGATCTAAAAAGTACATATCATCAAATACCTATCCAAAATACAGAAAAAATCTACACCGCTTTTGAGGCATGTGGTCAATTATATCAATTCTTTCGCGTGCCTTTTGGTGTTACTAACGGAGTAGCCTGTTTTCAAAGAGTTATTGATAGAATAATAAAAGACGAAGAACTTAAAGGAACATACCCATATTTAGATGATGTCACCGTTTGTGGGAAAACTCAAGAAGAACATGATCACAACTTAAAAAAATTTATGAACGCTGTTAGAAAGTACAATCTAACTATAAACGAAGAAAAATCTAGCTTTTCAACAAACACAGTCTGCTTGCTCGGGTATATAATTAAAGACGGAGACATCAAACCAGATCTTGATCGTCTTAAACCGCTGCTTGATCTACCTTTTCCAAGGGATTCTACTTCTTTACAACGTGCATTAGGTATGTTCGCTCACTACTGTCGATGGATACCTGCTTTTTCTGAGAAAATACGCCCATTGCTGGGAAAGACCAAGTTCCCTCTGCCAAAAGATGCAACATTGGCATTTGACGCTTTAAAAAATGATATAGTTATGGCAACCTTGGCAGCAATAGACGACAATATTCCTTTTCGAGTAGAGACTGATGCTTCTGATTTTGCCATCAGTGCAACACTCAGTCAAGCAAGTCGCCCTGTAGCCTTCTTTTCAAGAACACTAAATAATTCTGAACAGAAACATTCATCCATTGAGAAGGAAGCCTATGCAATTGTTGAGTCTCTACGTCATTGGAGACACTATTTAGTAGGTAGACACTTTGAAGTTTTCACTGATCAACGATCAGTTTCATTTATGTTCGACTAACACCACAATAGTAAAATCAAAAATGAGAAAATCATGCGCTGGAGACTGGAATTAGCTTCCTTTAAATTTGATATCATCTACCGTCCTGGAAGTAAGAATACAACAGTGGATACATTATCCAGAATAACTGCAGCTACATATTCAAATATTAATCTGCAAGAGTTGCACAAATCTCTCTGTCACTCAGGAGTTACCAGAATGCATCATTGGATTCGTAGTAAGAATTTGCTTTTCGTTAGAAGAAGTCAAGAAAATGATCAACTTGTGCCCAACTTGCAATGAATTAAAACCAAGATTTTTTAAAAACCATGGAATTTAAGTCAAAGCTACATCTCCATTTGAACGATTAAACATAGATTTTAAGGGCCCACTACCAAGCAACTCTAAGAATCGCTACCTCCTAACAATAATCGATGAATTTTCCAGATTCCCCTTCGCAGTTCCATGTTCTGATATTTCAGCAGCTTCAGTCATAAGTTCATTATAGAATATTTTTTCTATCTTTGGAATGCCAGCTTACATACACTCAGACAGGATCAGCCTTCATGTCAAACGAATTTAAATCATTTTTACACTCTCGAGGAATTGCAACAAGCCGGAAAAACTCCCTATAATCCTCAAGGGAATGGACAGGTGGAAAGATACAATGGCATCATTTGGAAAACCATCCAACTGACCTTAAAGTCAAACGGAATGAAAAAAGAAGAGTGGGAGGAGGTCCTACAGGTTTCATTACATTCTATACGATCTCTCTTATGCACGGCGATTAATGCTACACCTCATGAACGTATGCTTTCTCACCACAGAAGATCATTCAACGGATGTGCTATTCCTACTTGGTTAACACAACCAGGTCCAGTTTTACTGAAAAACTACGTGCGAAACAACAAATACGAACCCTTGGTTAGAGAGGTGGAACTTCTGGAAGCAAATCCAAACTATTCATACGTCCGATTGGAAGATGGAAGAGAAACTACTGTTTCAACTCGCCATTTAGCTCCTAAAGGAGAATCAATAATACTGAATGAAGAGGATGAAGATGAAAACATAAATGATGAACCTTCAACATCGGCACAGCCAGAGGATGTGGAACGGAGAATCTTCAATGACCTTCCAACCGCTGTGAATCACAAAGATGGACAGAAGTGTTAGATGATAGAAGTGAAAGACGATAGTGATATATATAATCATTTATACAGTGTTTTTCTTTTCTTGTGTTTCATATAAACTCATTTAATTCTGTATTCTGAGAAATATTTTCTTCTTTTGTGACTTTTAGTGTATACTTTGTATGTAAAAGTATGGTTTGTGTAGCATTGCACCCCCCTGCTCACAGACTGGAATAAAAAAATTATTATTATTATTGCTAAAATGTTGATCTCGGTTATGATTCGGTAATTTCCTTCACAACGGAGCGTACTCAAGTTGTGAGGCTATGTGTTTATGTGTCTGTGTGGTTGTGTAGTTTTTTAAAGTGGTATCTGTAGAAATATTCTGACTATTGTGCATGTGTTGATTATTGTAGTTTTTTGTATGTTGGTGATGACGTATGGGGGTAACTTTAGTATGTTTATTATTATATTTGTTGATCTCGGTTATGATTCGGTAATTTCCTTCACAACGGAGCGTACTCAAGTTGTGAGGCTATGTGTTTGTGTGCCTGTGTGGTTGTGTAGTTTTTTAAAGTGGTACCTGTAGAAATATTCTGACTATTGTGCATGTGTTGATTATCGTAGTTTTTTGTATGTTGGTGATGACGTATAGGGGTAACTTTAGTATGTTTATTATTATATTTGTTGATCTCGGTTATGATCTGGTAATTTCCTTCACAACGGAGCGTACTCAAGTTGTGAGGCTATGTGTTTGTGTGTATGTGTGGTTGTGTAGTTTTTTAAAGTGGTACCTGTAGAAATTTTCTGACTATTGTGCATGTGTTGATTATTGTAGTTTTTTGTATGTTGGTGATGACGTATAGGGGTAACTTTAGTATGTCTATATTTTTTTGAAGTGTTTTTGGTATAATGCCTGTAGATGATAATATTATTGGGACTATTGTTACTTTTTCTTGTTTCCACTGTGATTTTATCTGTTCTGCTAAAGGTATGTATTTATCTATTTTTTCTAAATGTTTCTTTTGTAGATTTGCTGTATTTGGTATCGATATTTCTATTAGATATGTGTGTTTATTATTATTATTATTATTGCTAAAATTTTGATCTAGGTTATGATCCTGTATTATTATTATTATTATTATTATTATGCGCTTGCGCAACGTTCGCCAATTATTCCTTCTTATTGAGTCCCCTTATCAATGAAATTTTTGAAAGTTCTACATGTAGCAATTCACTTGAAAATAAGGAATCATACAATTGCCATCTATGAAGTAACGAAGAAACCTTTTTATGTAACGCCATCTATTGAGAAATTAGTTTATTTGTAAACAATGAAAACAACAGTCCTTATAAATATGCGTATATGCAATTAAAAAATATTATGTTTGAGTGTGCTTCAATTATTGGAAAACAATTACAGTATTGGAAAAGTTATAAAAATAGTTATAAAATAGTTTATAGTTAACAAATAATATATTAATAATAACATAATAATAATAATAATATAATTCTAATTATAATAATTCTAATTAATAATTAATTAATGATTAATTAATAATTAATTATTCAATATTAATTAATTAATTAATAATTAATAATACTCTTTTAAATAATTTACAATTTACGCATTGATCTGCTAATTCTTTTGAGGAAGTGTATAATGGTAATAATAATAATTGAGTGTTATTATTTGTAGTGATTAATTGTTATTAATATCATTAGTAAATCGGCCAGCGCCGTAAAAAAAATATATAATTCTAATAACAATAATAATAATATAATTCTAAACTTTTTTTATCAATAGTGGAAATTCCGATAAAATTATCGAATCAAATTCAAAAATTTCTCCAAAGTTTCGATTTTTCACAATCGAATATATTCACCGAGATATCTCGGCTTTATGTATTTAAAAGTTTCGATTTTTAAAGATGGAACGTGTTTGTCGAATTATCTTGGAATAAATTAAGCCATGAGTATATTTTTTTTCAATGTCAACCCTGTTTCATCACCTATCTAGAAAGTTTCACTCGAATAAACCCCGGGCAGACATCACACAGCTGGGTTTATTGACTAGCTCTCTGTATTGGAGTGTGTACTTATACGTAATAGGTACCACACCGAGCTTAAAATGCGATACGCTTTAACATAATACATACATACAAACACAGACAGACAGTATAGGCCCATCCAATAAAGGGAAGCCATGGGTTGTCGTCTCTCGGAATTACGGTCGCAATTCTTAGAAAATATTGGGAAATACAGGATTTTCTCACCTCTAGCATCAGCGTACCCTCACCACAAAAAGAGCATATCTATCGATCGATCTTGAACAATACGAATAAATTGTGCAGTGATTGTGACATTATTATTGTTTTGCACTCAATGTTTTTCATCTTTACTCCTCACTAACCCAAGGGGATTTATTGGGGAGTTATGATTTCACGTTATGTGTGCGTGTGTGTGTGTGTGTGTGTGTGTGTGTGAGTGTATGTGTGTGTGTGTGTGTGTGTGTGTGTGTGTGTGTGTGTGTGTGTGTGTGTGTGTGTGTGTGTGTGTGTGTGTGTGTGTGTGTGCGCGTGTACGTGTTTACTTTATTTTTCCATATATATCAAAAACCATAAAAGCTAGAACGCTGAAAATTGGTATAAATATTCACACAAAAAAAATTTCAAATTTATTTTTCAAATAAATTCCAGAGTTTCTCAAACATTTTTTATTAAGAAAAACATTTTTTATGGTAAAATTATGTGTTTATCTGCCTATATTACCAAAGTTATAAAAATAATGAAATAACCGAAACACCCTAACTAGATAAATTATAAAAAATATGAACATTGTAGTATTATATCTCGAAATTTTTAAAAATAATTTTGTGACGACATCGCTTCATACAATTTGTATGGCAGTGGCCTATACATTATATCTAAGAAGACTTAATAGTTTGATACTTAATCTCCAAACATACACACATACCATCATGCAGTTTTCATATTATGAGTAGGAAAAACAGACTGACCTCCATACTATCTTATCCTGACATACATACCTACATGTTTTATGTTTTTATAATTTGTGTTTATGTTTTTATAGTTTGGTGCGTATTCTTCAATCATACATACCTCCACCGACAGTTGAATCTCATGTGTTACATGCAACTAGTATATTAAATTGAGTCTTTCCATTGCTCGTTGAGTACATTTAAGTTTGTGAAGACTTTTGTCAGTAAGTGACATGGTTTCAAGACCGTATGTTATCACTGGCAAAACACAAGAATTGTACACGTTGGCTTTTAGGTTATTCGGTATTTCCTTGTTACCGAATATGTTTCTCAACTTCCCAAAAGCAGCCCAACTTAGCTTACATATAATTATGCCTCATTTCCACCCAACCATGTTGACGTCCATGCTTTTCTATTATTCTGACTAGAAACATTCCCATCTTTCAAAGTTCGTGCAAAGTTTTTCTCGGCTGACCCTTAATCTTGTTCCACTTATTTCTATACATGATTCGTCAAAACCTTTATTATTTCTATGTACATACCTATCCGAACCATTTTTCATCATTTTGCTTACAATATCTCTAATCCTTTATTCATGCCATTCAAAATCTTTTAGCTATTCAAATTCAATCTATCGTGTCAATATCGTATTGTATTCTATTAATTAGTTGGAAAAAAATCCTACCTTTTGTTCACTGCTGGTGGGACCAACATCGGCAATGTTTACGGGAACTGGAAATAGAATTAAAATATCAAAGAATAGGCAATACCTACATTATACAGAGTAGAAATTTTTTCAAGTTATTTTATTCTTAATGATGAATAATAAATTGGAGAATACTAATGTAGAGATAAAAATTTGCAATTTTAAACGTATTTTTTTATCTTAGCGAGTATTAACTTCGTGATGTTTTTATGGCTGTGGCAAAGGTTCTATGAAATTGTGGGCCCTCTGTACAATCAAACTTATAATTTCAATCAAAATTAAATTTCATATTGGTAAAGTGCATTAAACTTTCGTGAACCTTCATAGATTGTCATAGCTCGGTAAATGTTTTCTCTGTGAGTTCATTTATCAAATCTTTCGAATTGTTCTCACGTTCTTGAAATTTCAACTTTGTATATTTGGTAAAAAGTGAGTGTACAATAGAAATGAGCTTAGTTTAAATGCATTTAGAGATTATTAAAATTTTACGAAGTAAAAAAGGAAGGGACTATATCTTATGTACCGGAAAATTTAGTGAACTCATTTATATTAGAATAATGAAGATATTTTTTAATTAATTTGGATAATGCCTTTTGTTAGTCATAATATACCTAATTTTCTCAATGATATAGTTTAATAAACTCTGTATGTAAACATTTCGACAGTATATATTCGCGGGCGTCAAGCCAGAAGGGAGTTTTCGTTTTTATGCCAAACGATACTTTATTAAGACTTCCACCATCTGTAAAAAAATCACGGCTTTCCGTTGCGTATTTTTCGAGATATTTCAAAAAATAATTTTGGGCGTATGCTATGGCATAGGTGAATTTGTCGAGCCAGAAGGGCGTACGAACACACGCCGAATACTTATCGATATATTTGTGAAATATTATCAAACCAGATGGGCTAATCTGCATACGCCGAACATTAAACACATGTTTGTAAAGAAAAATGTCTGAAAACAAATGATTGAAAAAAGAAAATAATATGATACGACCTTTCAAAAAATTTGATGATGCCACAGAAATCTGCCAAGCCAGAAGGGCGTACCTACAAACATTAAAAATGACAGAAACTTTAGACATATTTTCTAAATTTAGCTATCAAAATGTTTAAATACATCTCATAATTAAGCTACATATTTTTTCACTAAAAAAGCTATGATTCATTGCTTTTTATAAAATTTGTTTTTACGCCCCACAATAATTATGAATTTTCTATGCAAAAGTCGAGTCCACATCTAGAAACATTGGCGAGCCAGAGGGGCGTATGTACAAAATATATAATAAGTTCACTAGTTATTGAAATTTAGGTAACACTCCTTGATGAGGCTTAATTTTTGCTATATTTCCCAAAAAAACTCTACATTGATAAATTGAACCGTAACAGAAATAAATAGTTTTTTGTCTCTCCTGTAAAGTAGTCGTTTCGTTTGTACGCTCTTCTGGCTTGACGCCCGCGTATTGTGTCTAAAACACAATGTAAGAACAACCATCTCTAAACAGTTTTTTTAAATCTATAGTTCAAAATCACTTCCTACCTTTATAAACAAATGTCGCAATTTTTCCATTACATTTCCTCGTGTCCACTGCCATGACATCGAAGCGATACGTCTCTCCCTTGACAAAGTTTATTTTCATTTTATTCCATTTGTAAATGTCCGAGGATCCAATTTCAACCCGATTGTGTCTGATGAATTGGGGTAAGTTAAAGTTCGTCTTGTTGCTTACACTATAAAAGATGACAAAACCATATTGACGAGATCTCACATCATAAACACTATTCTGGACATGTGAAACTTAAATTATTTCAATTTCAATACTTTGGGATGTTCCGAATTTTGAATAAAAAAAACTGAACAATTCATATTCGGGGGCCACTTGGTGATGGATAGCAAATGATAAATAGTAATGAAGATACAGTCACAGCTCGACCGACCAATAATAAAGTGACGTACTATATTTATGTTTGTGATTAATCAAAATTTGATACAAAATATGGTAATACCTGACGATGAAATGACTAACGGGCTTTGTGGTATTTGAGAACCTCCAGGAGAGTATGGTTGAATTATTAATCAATTCTGCTTTCAAGTTTTGTGGTTCCGGAAGTCGATGTTGACAAGAACACACGTCTTGCACACATTCTAAAAAAAACAATATTTAGCTGACTTGGTTCATTGGATGACAAACAATATATAGCTAACTTTATTCATTTGATGATAAACAATATTCAGCTGACTTGACTTATTAGATAACAAACAATATTAAGCCGACTTGGTTTATTGGAAAACAAGCAATATTTAGCCGACTTGGGTTATTGGATAAGAAGCATAATAATTTAGATGTCTCGATTTATTGTATTCTTTACCTGGTATGTGCAGCACAGTGGTAAGAGCGTCTTTTCCATTCCATGGATGAGCAGTCATTTTCACAGAGTACGAACATTCGGGTTTAATGGTGCATGTGGCACCTTCCACTGGTGATATGGATCTAGGTAACAAAATCCATGACAATCTCTGATGACAAAAACAAAATGTAATGTGAATATATGTACCTACACTTGATTTAACTCAAAATTATAAACAACAGATCAACAGCAATTCTCCTCTTCACCCAGAATCAAGGCCATTCTTTTTCTTTAAATACCTCTCTTGTGTTGCAGAAAATGTCAACTATGTTTGAGTTGCTGTTATTGTAAATACGGCATATGCGAAACAATGGATTAAAAAATGATATTTTAGATTTACAGAACCCTATGTGAAAAATATTTGAGTTTTTTAGTGATTTAATATTGACGTTATATTTCAATTCATTGACCAGCTGTGTGTCCATCACGTTATACTTATAAGGATTTCAATAATTAAAAAAAAACTGGAAATATAAAATATATAAATAACCTTGTCAATGTCGTGTTCGTAGCACAAAATAGTTTGGCAGTAAGTACTTTTGGTCAAATAATCTGCTTCTAAATTGTAGTAATCTGGTTCTCTTCCACCTAAAATGTTATCGAAAATACAAATTAATTTATACAAATGTTAGCAACTCCATTGAAAAAAATGACCAAATCTTCTACTTATTTTAGTAGATCTCTTTTAGTAGGTCTGTAATACAAAAACTATGCCTCCTGAGATGACAAAGTCCAAACTATCCTTCCATCTCCTGGGTGGTCTTCCGCGTAGAAGGAATTTCATTAGCTGATATATACGTAAGTCTATCAAAAAAAATCCACTAAGCAAACTTACGAATACAAAAATACAAAAGGATTTATGAAATGTAACGGACAGTAGGTATTATTTGTGCTAAATTAGGACAATGAGTGGAGTCAAAATGGATAACTCAGATAAGTAGAAAACAAAGTAGAAAAAAAAACACACCTTTGAGTGCATCCCATGAAACATTCAGCACCAACTGATTTTCCACAACGATAGCTTCGACATGAAGGGCTTTTGGAAGTCCAGCGTGTTTTATCGGTTGATTTATACTTGATTTTATACCGTCCCTCAACTTTTTGAAAACTGGTAATGAAGTTGTTTCAATTTTTCCATTATAAATCTAAAACAAAACATTTACCATCAAGTACTTATTACTAAAGAAGTAATAGGTGCGTCTAAGAAACAAAATGGAAGTTCAGCACAAGCGCGAGCCACACATTCGTCACCTCGTCTAATGCATGTTCATCTGATGTTCACGCTTCATACGTTTCCACCTTTCAGAATATCGTTTACATGGTCATGCCATCCTTTTCTTGAGGGTACCCGACCTCGTATTCCATACCTTTTCGCCTTGTATATTTTCTACGTCAATTAATCCTCATTGATTATTTCCATGTGGCCAAACCATCTCGATGTGTTAACTTTCACTCTATAAATTACATCTTTCATTCTTTCCTTGTGTCCTCGTTTCGTACCCTGTCATTCATGTTCTATTACAAATTCGCCTTAGCGATCTCATTTCAACTGCATGTATTCTGCTATCGTGCGCCTTCTGCCTTATCCAGGTTTCACTTGCATACGTCAAGGTTGGCACTACGATTGCCTTATGAATGGCTAATTTGGCATCCTTTGATATATTGTGATCATTCATAACAGGTCTAAGTGCTCCATTCACTCTGTTTCCTGCCATAACTCTTCTTTTGATATCCTTATCAGGCCGTCCATTCCGTTGGAACATGCTTCCCAGATAGATATACTCGTCAAATTGCCATTCATTCTCTACTGTTAATTGACAAGCGCGAGCATATTATACAATTGAAGTATTTAGATTATAATTTATAAAATCAAAAAATAAATAAGAAACGTCAAAAATAAAAACATTAAATTTGCTATGATAACATTATAATATCAATTAATAATTAATAAAGCAGAACCAATTCATGGCTGAATACAAAATACTGTAAAATAGATTATTTTTGCTTGTTTTATAATTCTATGTATCAATTTTTAAAATTTGTAATGTATTCCTATAAATATCATATTTTAATTTATTTTTGAACGTGCCATCTTCAATCCAGAGATTGGCGATCATCAAGTTTAATGCGGACGTAAACAACGGAATAGTGTTTATCCTGAAACACTGCCTCAGAATATGAAGCCAGAAAAATCATCGACCTCTCCTTCCTTGCTTTTTCATGCTTCTTACTTCTTACTCTTCGTACTTCTCTCTTCTCATAAGGTGACCAAATAATTACAGCATCTTCGTTTTCACACAGTTCAGTTACTCATGAGTCTAGAGTAAGACCCGAATGCACAATCCTAGGTAACTAAATACAAGGTGTCTCAAAAAAAAGTTTATAGTTTATATTACAAGACAGCTACTGACGGTATTAATAAAATAAAACAATGGCTAGATGCAAACCTGCTTACATTAAATATTGACAAAACGCAATACATGACATTCAGTATAGATTCTAGACGGCAACCTAGCCAAGACAAAATTTAATCATACATGACTGTACTCACGAGCAAAGTTGCTTTTGCAAACCACTGACAAGGACTCCATTGTATAAATATTTGGGTATCTACATTGATCACAACTTAAGATGGACAGAACAAATAAACACAGTTGCAGGAAAAATAAGAAGGCTTATTTATATTTTTAAAAACATTCGCAACATAATGACTAAAAAAGACTTAAAAACAATATATTACGCGTTAGCTCAATCGATTATAACACACGGAATGATTGGTTGGGGTGGCGCTGCTAAAATTAATATGGATCCTCTTATTAAAGCACAAAAAGCTTTAATTGAGGTTATAATAAAAAAACCATTTACATATCCAACAGTTCAATTATTAAATGTGGTTCCAGTTTTCAACATTCCACAGTTATATATCAAAATTATTTGTATACATTTTCATAAAGATAAAACAATTCACATTACACCGCAACACAATTACGAGACGACACGCAGGAATTTTCTCATGACTCCAAAGACAAACACGACATTCGGACAAAGACATTACTATTATTTAGGTGACATAAATTGGCCCCCATGCAGTCTTGATTTAACCCCTATGGACTTTTCCCTATGAGGTTATCTTAAATCTAAAGTTTACGCCAGTAAACCGACTCTCCTGGCGCATTAGAATGAAAATATCCGCGAATATCGAGGGTTATCTGAAGATAGATTTCTAAGAAGCATTGGGTTGAAAATATAGATACATATTTTGCATTATAAATATGATTAACCCAGCACGTGTATGGAGGGTTATTTTATTTTACATTACTTCTCGGGCAACTAACAGGTACTATGTCAAATATTAATTTAATTCGCACCCAATAACAAGTTGCCATATTCTGGAGACTTATGTATAATATTAATCGTCTCACAGATCCAGGCTGAAAACATAATTAAAAACTGTGACTCCACCGGGAATCGAACCCGGGACCCTTGGATCAGCAGTCAGATACCTAACCAACTGAGCCACGAAGGCCGACAATACGCAATTTAATACGCGCATAATACACATTCTACGTACACGACACACGTACGCGCAACCAATGTGTGGACGGGCTTAAGTAAGTCATATTTGAAAGAAAAATATTCCAACTGTCGATTTCTTCAAGAGAATTTATTTCTCTTACAAAGCATCAAAGTTTCAAGCCAAGATACGCGAGATTTGTATGCCAGATTTTTCACGGTTTTTCCGACATTGAAGTCAAAAAACACCAACTTAGAGGCATCGTAGCATATATGTTCTATATGTATATATATGGATTTTAGAATTCGGAGTAGAAAATTTAGTGTATCTGTGTGTGTGTGTGTGTGTATCCAACCTTATAAATTCTGATCCGCACAATGCACAGAGCCTAAAATTTCCGATAATATAGAAAATTATAGGTCCACAAAACTTTCATACTAATTTTAAATTTTTGTTTCAATCAGGGGTTATCAACTATTGAATTTTCACTTTATTTTCCATATATCTCAAAAACCATAAAAGCTATAACGCTGAAATTGGTATAAATATAGACAAATATAAAATCTCAAATTCATTTTTTTTTTTTTCAAAAAAATTCCAGACCTGCCTTAAAAGCTTCGCTTCATTTTGCCGCATGAATCGCTGGAGGCGACCATTTGCCGCGCAGCGGTAAAAAGTTGGCTGAAAGCCCTAGCTATAATATAATATAATATAATAATACCTAGTATACATACCTAGTTTATAATATAAGAATCACAACCAAAATTTTCATTTTGAAAATTCTACGCAATAAATCGTATATTCTCTCTCCCCTTCCCCAAATAATTAAATAAAAAAATTTTAACCCGTTTTAGAACAGAAAATTCCTGGAAATTATCATATTAATGTTTGCTAAAGTAAACAATACACAAATATTATTTAACAGATTTTTTTTTAATTATCTCAATAGAGACGAAGTTGGAATATTTATTGTAGGAGAACCGGGAAATCAAGGCACCTACAGGGCTTACGACCTGTCATCGGCTGGTTTACGTGATCACTTTATGCGCTTGCGCAACGTTCACCAATTATGCCTTTTTAATGAGATCCCTATCAATTCAATTTTGAAAGTTCTATATATTGTAATACTGAAATTCTTTTCGCTTGAAACTAAGGAATTTTTACTACAGCCATCTATGGGTGATATTATGAACAACAATCTTATTATTTTTTATTTATTTTGTTGGAACGCCATCTATTGAGAGAATTGGTTTTTTGTAAATAATGAAAGCTACAATTCTTATATCTGAGGTGACAATGCATTTTTCGCATAGAAGTCACCCCTGAATTGCGCCAGACTTATAAGGTCATTTTTGTCTTATTTACCTACTTGTACCAATGTGTAAGTAATCGAATATTTTTATTATTGCATATGCGCAAACATTGGATTTTTTCCCTGTCGGGAGTCAAAGATATTTTTTAACAGATTTTTTTTTAATTATCTCAATAGAGACGAAGTTGGAATATTTATTGTAGGAGAACCGGGAAATCAAGGCACCTACAGGGCTTACGACCTGTCATCGGCTGGTTTACGTGATCACTTTATGCGCTTGCGCAACGTTCACCAATTATGCCTTTTTAATGAGATCCCTATCAATTCAATTTTGAAAGTTCTATATATTGTAATACTGAAATTCTTTTCGCTTGAAACTAAGGAATTTTTACTACAGCCATCTATGGGTGATATTATGAACAACAATCTTATTATTTTTTATTTATTTTGTTGGAACGCCATCTATTGAGAGAATTGGTTTTTTGTAAATAATGAAAGCTACAATTCTTATATCTGAGGTGACAATGCATTTTTCGCATAGAAGTCACCCCTGAATTGCGCCAGACTTATAAGGTCATTTTTGTCTTATTTACCTACTTGTACCAATGTGTAAGTAATCGAATATTTTTATTATTGCATATGCGCAAACATTGGATTTTTTCCCTGTCGGGAGTCAAAGATATTTTTTAACAGATTTTTTTTTAATTATCTCAATAGAGACGAAGTTGGAATATTTATTGTAGGAGAACCGGGAAATCAAGGCACCTACAGGGCTTACGACCTGTCATCGGCTGGTTTACGTGATCACTTTATGCGCTTGCGCAACGTTCACCAATTATGCCTTTTTAATGAGATCCCTATCAATTCAATTTTGAAAGTTCTATATATTGTAATACTGAAATTCTTTTCGCTTGAAACTAAGGAATTTTTACTACAGCCATCTATGGGTGATATTATGAACAACAATCTTATTATTTTTTATTTATTTTGTTGGAACGCCATCTATTGAGAGAATTGGTTTTTTGTAAATAATGAAAGCTACAATTCTTATATCTGAGGTGACAATGCATTTTTCGCATAGAAGTCACCCCTGAATTGCGCCAGACTTATAAGGTCATTTTTGTCTTATTTACCTACTTGTACCAATGTGTAAGTAATCGAATATTTTTATTATTGCATATGCGCAAACATTGGATTTTTTCCCTGTCGGGAGTCAAAGATATTTTTTAACAGATTTTTTTTTAATTATCTCAATAGAGACGAAGTTGGAATATTTATTGTAGGAGAACCGGGAAATCAAGGCACCTACAGGGCTTACGACCTGTCATCGGCTGGTTTACGTGATCACTTTATGCGCTTGCGCAACGTTCACCAATTATGCCTTTTTAATGAGATCCCTATCAATTCAATTTTGAAAGTTCTATATATTGTAATACTGAAATTCTTTTCGCTTGAAACTAAGGAATTTTTACTACAGCCATCTATGGGTGATATTATGAACAACAATCTTATTATTTTTTATTTATTTTGTTGGAACGCCATCTATTGAGAGAATTGGTTTTTTGTAAATAATGAAAGCTACAATTCTTATATCTGAGGTGACAATGCATTTTTCGCATAGAAGTCACCCCTGAATTGCGCCAGACTTATAAGGTCATTTTTGTCTTATTTACCTACTTGTACCAATGTGTAAGTAATCGAATATTTTTAAAAGAATTTCAGTATTACAATATATAGAACTTTCAAAATTGAATTGATAGGGATCTCATTAAAAAGGCATAATTGGTGAACGTTGCGCAAGCGCATAAAGTGATCACGTAAACCAGCCGATGACAGGTCGTAAGCCCTGTAGGTGCCTTGATTTCCCGGTTCTCCTACAATAAATATTCCAACTTCGTCTCTATTGAGATAATTAAAAAAAAATCTGTTAAAAAATATCTTTGACTCCCGACAGGGAAAAAATCCAATGTTTGCGCATATGCAATAATAAAAATATTCGATTACACAAATATTATGTTATAAGCTGATTTTTTTTTAATATTCTTACCATTTTTTTCGATTGATCCCATGTTTCGTTGTGTACTGAAAAGATAAGAAAATATTAACATTACATGTTTGTATTTTTTGCACAACAATTTCATAAAAATATAGGTACTAAGAATATTGTATAAAATTATAAACATACAAAAAGAGGTAAATATATACTAGACGTTAGAAAGAACCGTCATTGGATGTTTGGGCATGCGCAGCAATTTTAATTATATTTCAATAGGGAATACACAGTATTCATAGTAATTACCTTTTATATTTTTTTTATTTTTATAACATGCCATATTTTAAATGATACAAAAAAGAAGATTACTGCTGCCCAACTATTCTAAGTTTAGCAGCTTACAATTTTACAGCGACAATATAATATTATGATCTGTGTGATGATAGATTCCGCTCTACATAAGGTAGGCACATAATCAAAATACTTTGTACTAATAAGTAACTAACCAATACTTCAATAAACATCAAAACAGACATATAGCTCACATAAAGCAGATCAATTAGGTCAAAATGCACGTTATAATATCTGTCAAACAGACATTATAGCTCACATAAAACAGATCAATCAAGTCAAAATGCGGTAATTATTTACAAGTGGCCTACAACGCCAATTTCGTTGATTTTTTGTCTATAGGTAGATAAAAATATACAGATTACAGGAAAAATATTATTATTCCCGGAAAACGCCTAAAAAAATTAAAAAAATATTAAATTACGAAAAATGTATGAAGAAATCCATTCAATAGTTGCTTTTTTGACAACTATGGGCGAATATTCAAACTAATTGTTAGTATAGAAACACGCGGCGAAAATCTGAAGTTAATGAAAATTCTATGAAATATCGAAAATTAATAAAGTTTTAAAAAATACAAGGTTATAAAATATTTAAATACTACATACATGTCGGGTCTTAAATTTTTTTTGACACTGATTGAAAACGAGAATTTCGGTGAGCTTAAGTATATCCAAATCATTTTAGGTTATCAAAATGAAATATTGTATGCTGTGCGTGTGAGCGAGTTGCATTATACATTGAGTGACAGAATGTAATGCAACTCGCTCACGCGAGTCGCAATAATAACTACATACTAACCTAACCAATTTTTACCAAAAGTTTGCTTAGAATAGGTTGGTTAAGTTTGTATTAACCAACCTATTATTATTATTTTGATATTTATGTATTCGCATTTGTTTATAATTTACAAGTAAATTATATTTCGTAACAAATTTAGGTAGTTGTATGGTACCGACCAGTTTTAATATTTTTTTATGTGGTATTTTTCGCGAATATAGTCGGTCATCTATGTTATATGTATTTATCTGTGGTTTAATATTCAGTTTTCTGTCGCGGTTGACGTATTGGCTCGCGTATTTAATCGTATTTAATAAACGTTAAAAATAAGAAATTAGTAAATATTTTTCTGTTTTTTATCGTTAAAATCGAATGTATATTGATATTATGCGTGTTTATGTGTGAAAATTGTTATTTAATAAAGTTTCCTGTCGCGTTATAAAATTACTCTTTATAACATGGCGTCTACGTGAGAAAATCGTTACTCCCAAACTCGGCGATAGGTGTCGTGAAATCGAATATTCATGTGAATTTCTTCATACATTTTTCGTAATGTAATTTTATTTTTTTTAATTTTTCTAGGCGTTTCCCGGGAAAATGAATATTTTTTTCCGTAATCTGTCTATTTTTATCTATCTATAAACAAAAAATCAACAAAATTGGCGTTGTAGGCCATTTGTAAATAATTACCCAAAATGCTTCTTCTTCTTCTTTCAAACAGACATATAGCTCACATAAAACAGATCAATTAGGTCAAAATGCACGTTTTAATATATGTCAAAAAATCAACTGCCGACGCGATTTGATATTTAAAAACCATAAAGAAAAGGTTTTAAGTATATCAATATCGAGATGTGTTGATATATTTGGTATGACTCGTATGCGTCCCAGATCAAATCAAAACATATTAAATATTTTATGTATTACTCAAATAGCATCGCAAACATAATACGGAATATTTAAAAGATTAATTAATATTTTTAAATAAGATTTATTTTATTGGTAATTGTTCAGGACTCAGTATTTGTGTTGGTTCTGTCCTTCCGTAATTTATGATGTATTTTTTAATGTTTGTTTAGAATATTTTTTCAGATGTTATTTCTTTAAGAAGATAAACAGTTGTAGAGTCGACGAGAAATAAACGAAATATACTTACACACAGATTTGCATCAATCTTAAGTCCACATACTCTCTTTTACACACACACACACACCCTCACACACGCACCCTCACACACACACACACACACACGCGCACCCTCACACACAAACACCCCTCACACACACATACATATACAAACCCTCTCTCTTACATAAGCGGAATAATAATTAAATAAATAAATAATAAAAATACTTTACTACTTACACTACACACACAAACCAAAATGTATTTGACACATGTCATGTAACTGACATTAGATTTAGATAATATTGATGTATCATATGTATATATTATTAATCCATGTAATCAAACTATCTAATGTTGTATGTGTAAATTAAAAAATAAAAATAAAATAAAATATTAAATTTTTAACTGATGGAACAGTTTTCAAACATGTAGATTTATCAAGAATATTCACCTTTGAATTAAATTTGCAATAATTTAAATGTTTAAAAGGGAAAGGAGGAGGGGATAGAGAAGAAAAAAGATGACAGTCAATGTTTTCATCAAAAAAATCTTTCGTTCTAGAAAGGTCTTTTCGTGTGCTGGATATCTACATCTTTCGATGTACTTTCCAAGTTTTTATACGTAACTATCGGACGCGACAGACGTTGCCATGCCCTATTTGTGAAACATCGAGGGAGATCGCGATCCACTTCCACGCCGGCGACGCTATAAAGCCCATTGGCCCTGTTCACCACCGGACGCAGCCGCAACATCGGACAAACACAAAATATCCACCATCCATCGGGTTCAACCACTGCCCCCGAGAATCCAACCACACACGTCAGGGCCTCCGATTGGTCTCGAAATCGGCCGCTAAGAACACTCCGTTTCAAGTCGGAGGGGCTTGTACCCCGACCCCTCGGTCCTCGTGTTGGCGTCCGAAGGTTCCGCGGGCTAACACCGGGGGCATCCGACGCAATCGTCACCTGTCAGATTTGACGTCTAGTTGTCAACATAGGATGTCTGACCCGACGTCTGCGCCGGCGGTGTGCCCGAACCACACAACAACATTCGCCACAGTTTGACGAGTAACTGCCGAGCGAGACTAGAGGCGTCTGTCCTGCTCTTCTCTAAGTACAGAATTGACGAGGGCACAACAGCGTCGGCCGCCCACCCCCACCTTTACTGCCTAGGCCCTTAGAGCCGCAACCTAGGCCCAAAAGTATTTATAGTATTTGTGAAACAAAATAATATCTACATTTATCATATATTATCATATGGTCATATGGATGTTGTTATTCTCTGAAAATAACATTTTCTTGTTCGATTAGCCGCTAAACACTTTGAGGTTAGATTGATTGTCATTTCGTGTATAATTGCAATACGGCATATATGATCTGGACAGATTTCTTAGTGTTGTCAGATGGAAAAAACTAAACATTGCTCATTCGACATTAGCGCCACCAATTATAGTTATAAAAAATCATGTTTATTTATTTTTCTTTTGTTATATTAATGATTAAAATTCCAATTTAAAAATCTTAACCATTCAGAGACTCATACAAACACACACAAAAATTTCATCAAAATCAATTCAGCCATTTAAGAAGAGTTCAGTGACATACACACGTACAGAAGAATTATATATATAAAGATAATATATCTATGTAACGGAGCATTCATACCATTATTCGTATTACATTTATTTGAGTTTAAAAAAAGTCACGAATCATCAATCCAAACAAACATCGGGTATGCACAACCTACTCAACTTATATCGAATCAATCATATAGATTTATTTTATTTTATTTAGCTTCTTGTATAATAATGTATACAATGGCGGATTTATTGCCATAAGGAAATTTCTTCCAACCAACCAAAGCAACATGAAGCTATGTATATATAGTGAAGTGGTCGGTGTTTTAAATTTATATTAAAAAACAAATAAAAAGACAAACTCGTAACATTATTAAATGTTCATCAATTAAAAATTATTAGAGAGGTGTAACAGCTTCAGTCTTTTTTCAAAGAGTTGAATCGATTCAGACTTCGTAATATTATCACTTAAGGTATTCCATAGCCTTACTGATTGTACTTGAAAAGAGGAAATGAGGAATCCAGTAGAATGAATGGGAATAGCTAGTGTGGTACGATCAGCAGATCGAAGAGGCTGACCGTGGATTGACATTAAAATTACATCTTTCTGAGGATATTCTGGTGAATTAGTGTTATTGACTATATTTTACAAAAGTGAGAGTAAATGAATTGGGCAATCGTTCAAAATTATTAAAAAGTTCTGCGTTAGCATCTAGATAACAGACATCAACATAATCAAGCAATGGAAGAAGTAAGGATTGTGCATGCGTGATTTTGGAATGTGGCGGAGAGAGTATATACTATTAATCTGATTTTTACTGACATGAAAAATTTGTTTATGCCATGAATGATGTCAGATTACTCGAATCAAGTAACTCAAGTATGAAATTATTGCGACGCGCGTGAGCCTGTTGCATATAATACCTTTACTGAAGGTTGTATTTTGTATGTAAAAATCTTTCATATAAAAGTTTAATAAATGTATGAACAAAAATCAGTCGTTTTGGAGATATGGAATTTGGTTACTATTCACAAAATTTACTTTCTTGTGATTAGTAACCAAGAATCCATTAAAGAGTATAAAATAATAATAATTTACCAACCTTTCGTGTTGCTTGTGTTTGCAGCTGGACCTCTGCATCCATTCACGTCAACCGCGTATACGCTGATGAAAGACAGACCCTCAAGATTTAACGGACATATCATCTTACTTTCCTGATAAAAGGTCTCCTTAGAAACCTGGCCCGGTGGATCCACTTCAGCCAGGTTACGTCTATAATACTTCAGTTTTCCGTTTTCTCCTAGACAACTGAAAATAAAAGAATAAGGAAGATCGGAAAGCGTGAAAGAATTTTGAAGAGGTCTATATCCAGCATAGGAGAAAAAAGGGCTAGCATGTTAAAATATGTAGCGCCGCATGTGTTGCGCAACGCTAGCGTCAAGTCGCCCACCGAGCTACGCCAAACTAGGTATATAAGGAGCTGATCCGCCTCAGAATTCATTCGCTTCAACCAGATCACCAGCTCTACTTCTACGCTGCCCGATCGACCGTTCATCGTTCAAAATCCGCGAAATATATTTATTTTATTTTTATTTCATTTTACCAAGGACAGCACACAGTACATGCATACAATTATTGAAATTAAATAAATAAAAATACAAAAATAACATGTACCTCTTACGTACTATACCTAATATCAAAATAATACAACAAAAAACTGTGAATTAGTGGGGTGCGCGCATGAGAGAAGAGTAATACATGTATAATATTATAATTTGTATTTATCAGTTTAAATATTTGTATTAAAATAAGACTTTGAATTTATACCTAGAAGCACACAAAAAAATATTAAACGGGAGTAAGTAATATCTCAATACATCTTTTGATCCCTGTCTATTAATATTTCCTGAGTTTCATTTCTGATATAATTATTTAATTGCTTATTGTTTTTTTATTGTATACGGTATCGTGTGAATGTTGATCCTCTCTATGTTATAATCGGTTATCGGGTCACTCCGATAGACGATTATTTCATGTTAATCAAACACGCATACGATATCGTTTGGTTGTTGTTGAACTAAGAGGCTGGCATACAGGTTTATACCTAACGTCCATCTAAACTGGGATTACCACTCTCAACCTGTCATGGTGACTGCCCACAGGTTTGCACCGAGACAACTGGCGTTCTAACTAGTTGCCACCGGACAACCCTGGTTGTCCCAAAGCAACCGCCTACTGGTGTAATACCTTAACAACTTGACCATGACCATGAAGAAGTCATAATACAACTTGAATTGACGTGCTCTATCTTTCTCTCCAATAGTATTTAACTTTTTGCAGTGAAAAATCTGTGCAATTCATTACTTATATATATCATTCGATAGCAATTTTTCTGCTTTACTGTGTGATAAACTTTTTTTTGTAAAATTAATTGAATTGGAAAGGCTGTCGTGGAAAAAGTGAATAATCATCGGAAAACTGTGAGAAAATTGAAAACGCTGCTCTTCCCGATTATCAAAGTGATAAAATTTTGTTTGTAAAATATAGAGGGTATCAACCCGAAGAAAAAACGTCGCGGAGGCGCTACTCTAACTCCTAACGCTGAGGAAGGAAAATGATTTTTCCGTAGTGAAAATTTTCAAAGTTTTTCCAAGGAAATTTTTTTTTTATCTTTTTCCAGTTCATTTGAAAAGTGCTACAAAACTGCATTTTTAGTATTCGAAATTAAACAAAATCAATAAAGTTATACCAGTTTATATCTGAAAAGTGACATTTTGGTGAAGTGCCGCTTTTGGTGATGGGTATGTGTTGTTTATTTATATACCATTAGAAAGCCCATCAAATTTGGTACAAAAAACCTCGCGGGATCAATGTTCTATCTTACAAGGTTCTAAAGTTATCTATGAAAATAAGCTTTTTCTCATACTAAATAGAGCTCTGTTGAGCCCTACCCACATACCTACACTATATATGTACATAACAAAAAATCAATTAACAATTAATATGGATTGCTTTAAATGCCAACAAACTGTAACTGACGGGGTAACCTGTACATCGTGCAAAAAGTTATTACATTATGAATGCGGGGGTACCTCTGAGACTACTTTCCGAAAATCAAACATAGAGAAAAGGAAAATCTGGCGCTGCGTTACGTGCAAATCCGACCCTACTAACTCTAATAACACCATAGATTCTGTGATGGCAGAACTAAAAAAGATTACCTCTGAACTGTCTGCATTTAAATCCATAAGCATACAAGTACAAGATCAAGTCAAAGAGTTAAAAGATGAAATAACACAATTTAAAAAATCCATTGACTTTACAAACTCAAAACTTGATCAATTTTCTGTTAGGTTCGAGGCTTTGGAGAGTAAAATTCATAAAGTTGACAGATTAGAATCCGAGTTAGCTACACTAACGAAAACAGTAAACATTTTGAAACAAAAAACAGATAAAAATAACAGAGAACTATTAGAGTCTGAGCAACGTTCACTGATAAATAATATAGAAATCCACGGCCTGCCAGAATCAAACCAAGAGAATATTAAAAGAGTTGTTTTGGATATTGGAAAATCGTTGGGGTGTACACTTAGTGACAAAGATATAATCGAGACATATAGAACAGCCGGCAGCAGAAATATTTTGACTCGGAAGAGTAACAATATTGTTGTTAAGTTTGACTCTAAGAACAAAAAAGATGAAATATTGGCAGCAGTCAAAAAGAAGAAAGGCATCGACACAAACATGATCAATATACCAGGAGAGAAGATTCGCTTTTTCATTAACGACCATCTAACATTCAAATCGAAACACATACTGAGAGCCGCCAAAGAATTCAAAAAACAAAATAACTACAATTTTTTATGGATAAGAAACTCAAAGATCATGATTCGGAAGGACACCACCTCAAGACCGATACATATCTACAGCGTAGATCAACTAGAGGACCTCGAACGTCAATGAAATACTCATTTATATTATTATTTAAATTCTACTTACCACTGTCACAATACACACAGAAATATACATACATTCTCACAAATTACACAATACGCATACAAGACTCACTTAGACCAACATGTTACAACAATCAGTATGTGAATGCATATGTAATATTCTTATCATATAATAGATCCAATTGCATTGGATATCTCGATATAGGTGATTGTTATTCATTTGAGTGTAACTTAAGTCTAAAAATGGATATTACGCTTACATTGCTAGTGCGTACGAATTACCTATGTCAGTCAACAGAGCTGAGCCCAGTGGACTTTTCACAATTCATAACATTTTTCTATAGATATTATTTATGTTTAATAATTGTATTTTTTTTGAGTATCAGTAATGATAACTTAATATCTACCTATTATAATGGCTGAATCTATTCATGTGTACTATCAAAATACTCGCGGATTAAGAACAAAAACTGAAGAATTCTATTTTAACGTATTGTCAAACGATTATGACGCAATATTTATATGTGAAACATGGCTTGTTGATAGCATATCCGACAGTGAAATATTCGATACACGCTATAATGTGTACAGGAGAAATAGAAATATTCAAAATAAAAGCAGAGGGGGTGGAGTGGCAATAGCTATTAAAAAACAATACAAAACTATTGTACAGAATGATTGGTATACATCGGCAGAGGATATTTGGATAACGATTACATTAAAAAGGTTGAAAAAAGTCCATTTATGTTGCACGTATATCCCAGGAACGGGCCCCAAACTGACAACTGCAGAACGAATAAATCTGGTTTCCGAGCATACTAATAGAATAAATGATTTGATAGTGAAATTTCCTGATGATGGTTTCTTGATTATTGGCGATTATAATATGCCCTTTATAAATTGGGAAACAACGGATGTTATAATGGACAACATAGATCAATGCTCTACATTATTGATAAATTCCCTTGCTTTCTCTAACTTAAAACAAATGAATAATATTCGCAATGCTCATAATCGCATATTAGACCTCATACTTAGTAACATATTAGTCTCTGTATCTGCTGCAGATGAGCCACTTGTTAGTGAGGATCCTCATCATAGATCATTACTGCTGGATATTACTCTAGCGGATTCTACGATGAAAACCTCTATACCACGCTCGACAAAACAGTTCCATAAAGCAGATTATAATACAATAAATGAAATTCTTTCATTAACTGATTGGAGTCCAGTTCAAAATACTTCTTGCATCAACGCATCTGTTGAAATTTTTTATAATATAATTAATCCTATTATAGATTCATTGATCCCAAGTAGAGTCATAAAAAGTTGTCACTATCCCAATTGGTATACATCATCATTGATAAAAATAACTAATGAAAAACTTTTTTACTTGAGATTATCGAAAAAAAATAAAAATCCCCTTGACCGCGCCACATATGAACTCTTAAGAAAAAGGCACAAAAAAATGGCTAAAGAGATATATAAACGATATATCACTTCTGTAGAATCGAATATTCAAAATAATGTCAAGAGTTTTTGGTCATATGTAAAATCACAAGGTAAATCACAGATTATACCCGACTCAATGACATATCAAACAAATAGTTCAGAAAATCCAGTTGAAACTGCCAACCTGTTTTCGAAATATTTCGCCACAGTTTTTGACTCATCTACAGTAACACATACCAGCGGTCATAGTACAACTGATCAATCAAAATTTCCAATAAACATTGACAAAAACGTAACATTAATTTATCTTAGTAAAACAGACCCCAGGAAAGGCGCAGGTATTGATGGAATACCTGGAATATTTATTAACAAATGCGCCAACATGCTGGTGACACCGGTTTTCGATTTGTTTAACAAATCACTCAAACAAGGTATTTTCCCCGCGAGATGGAAAACAGCATTAATATCTCCGATTTACAAATCTGGTGACAAACATAATGTAGAAAATTATAGGCCCGTATCAAAGTTACCAATTTTGAGCAAAATATTAGAAAAGATCGTCTATGACCAACTCTATCCCTGCATTTCTTCATTGATCACACAAAAGCAACACGGTTTTATGAAAAAGCGCTCAGTGATATCTAACCTCGCTGTTTTCACTCATTATCTCAATGATAATATGGATAAAGGACATCAAATTGATACAATTTACACTGATTATTCAAAAGCGTTTGATCGTGTTAACCATGATGTACTAATAACAAAACTTTTACAAATTGGCATACATGGAGATCTTCATAGATGGATTCAATCTTATATTTCTAATCGCACTCAACTTACGGTGGTAAAGGGTTATGCATCTGAAAATATAACACATATATGTTCTGGAGTTCCTCAAGGATCCCACTTGGGACCACTACTGTTTAATGTATATGTCAACGACATTGGAAATTGTTTTAAATACTCTAATTATTCACTCTTTGCAGACGACATGAAAATTTACAATTGTGTGAAAACTATATCTGACTGTGCAAAACTTCAAGAAGATTTGGATCGACTTGCAGCTTATTGTAGATTAAATTTATTAAAACTGAACACCTCTAAATGTTTCTCAATTTCTTACACTAGAAAAATTAATAAACACACTTTCGATTACACATTAAATGATGAACACATAGTAAAGAAATCTTTGTGTCGGGATTTGGGATTATTCTTGGACAGCAAATTAAATTACAGACAACATATAGATAAAATTACAACAGCAGGTTATAAAAAATTAGGTTTTATTTTTAGGATAAGTAAAGATTTCAAAAATCCACAAACATTTAAAATATTATTTAATTCACTAGTCAGAAGTACACTGGAGTTTGGCTCTGTTATTTGGAACCCGCAATATCGAGTGCACATTAATAATATAGAAAAAATACAGCGTAAATATTTGAAGAGATTGGCATATCGAAGTATTGTTGCACCTATTCCACCGTCACTAGAATCAAGACGCAAATGCCAAGATATACAATTTCTGTACAACATATTGAACAATATTATTGACTGCCCGGAACTTTTGTCGAGTATTGACTTTAACGTACCATTGAGACGCTCCAGACACACAACTCTCTTCCGACCTAAATTATACAAAACTAATGCCGCGAAAAACTCAACTATAAACAGAATTATAAACACATACATAAAATATGAGAAGTCCCTTGACATAGACCTATTCAGTGATACAAAACATAAACTCGCTCAAAAATTAAAAACAGGAATTTCATAAGATTATCACTAACGCACAGCACGCATGCACATACACATATATGTACACTTACACATACACACACATACACACACACACCTTCACACATATACACCCTCACACACACATATGATTTTGTATCTTGTATATATGACTGTATTTTGTAATAAATCATGATAGTATTGTAAGCTAATAATTGATGTACGGAGATGATAATTGTTATATTTGATATTTTTATACATATATACTATTCTTTGTACATTGTTAGCTTCAATTTGAAAAAATAAAAAATAAAAAAAAAAAATAAAAACAACTAAATAGATGTATATGTGTGAAGTTTATTAAATTCCTAAATCATCTGCGAATATACATATTGTATTTACTGCATTATTTAATGATGTGTCCGAGTTAACATATTCTTTAAGGCTAGCGTCAACACAGGCGCAGCGGACGCAGCGCATAGAGGTAATTTTAGAATTATTTTATTTTATTTTATTTAAAGTACACAAACAACGACTGGACAAATAAACTGGTGATACACAATATAAAAAAATAGTCACGCCCAGCATCAATTAAATGTATACATTAATTAATTTATTTATTATTAATACACAAAACATATATAACATATATAACTGACTAATAACGCCCCACTAGGCAAAAGCCTGTTCTGGGACTGTTATTGTTGAGTATGTGGCGGAGCGGTACCGACCACACAATCTAGCATCTCACTCGGATTACCGAGGATGGCCGAAGGACATCACCTCCTAAAGCGATTAACCAACGCCGGCCAACCATTCGCTCGTCAACTGGCCGTACATGCATAGTGTGCAACCTGTTCTAGAAATATATCAATTCACTCCCGACCTCAGTATCGCGGAACATTTTTATATCGAGTGTAATAATTGTAAATCATTTGTACTGAAAATATACTGCATATTTGTAAGTCTGCTTTTAATATGAAACCCATCATCACTCAATTATTTCTATTCTAATTAAATGACTGATTGTATTAATTTGCAATATCTAAAATAGTGTTGTGTATATTGGGAGATGATTTGAACACGTAATTTAAACTTGCAACCTTTCTGATATCATATTAATATTCATAATTAAATAATACAGCTTCTACCCAATATACATTTACCCCTATAAGTATGTTTGGTCCGTCCTGTTGTATGGTTGCGAAACTTGGACGCTTAAAGTAATACAATGAACCGGTTAGAAGCGTTTGAAATGTGGATTCATCGAAGAATGCTTCGAATACCGTGGACAGATTTAATATCCAATGTACAAGTTTTGCGTCGAGCACATACAAGCAGAGAACTCCTGACAAATCTAAAAATTCGTAAGGTATCATATTTAGGCCACATTTTATATTTGGAAAGAAGAAGAGTATCTTCATTCCGCTGTAATTTTCATATTTTCACATGTTATCACATGTCATTATATTCACATGTCATTTAGTCTGAAATCGATATTCTAAATAACGATTTTGCAGTTTTTAAAAGAAAACTTTTTAATGTTGTGTGAAAAGAATACTTTTTAACTTATATGTGGGTATGTATTAACTGTTTTCTTTTTTTTCATTTCTTGACAGGTTAACTGGTTATTTATTTTATTATTTTATGTTTTATTTCAAACTTGTTTATTCTTCCTCTTGCTATAGCTAATGTTCTTTTTCTTCATGAAGTATCTTATTGTAAACCATTTATGGAAACTTTGCTGGTTTATTTGATTATTATTTTGTACCATTACAATTTATTAATAAAACGGTATATTTCCTTGATAAATAAATAAAATAATAAATAAAAAATATAAAAGAAGAGTAAACAAGAGTAAAAAATATTTATAAAATGAATAATACAAATACACAAAAATAATCAATTGTACAAAATACTGAAAATACCTATTACCTTATTAATTTATTTAGTAGTATAAGAAAAAAACAAAGAATATTAAGTAAGACAAAAGTTGAAACTACAATATATGCTATCATGTGTGTGTGTGTGTGAGGGTATGTGTGTATGTATGTGAGGGTTTATGTATGTATGGGTGTGTGTATGTGTGTGAACTTGAATCCGATGCACCCACTTCATCAGTGTGGAAAGTTAAGATTATAGTAGAATGCTTAAGACGGTGACTGCTGCCAACGTACCTATTTTTTCAATTTGATATACCATCATTATTACTAAACGAATCATTTTGAAAAAAATTACCTAGTTAGTTTGGATATTAATAGCGTGGAACAGTAGAAACAAGTCTCCCCGTGAGCGTATCCCCGTGCGAGTACCAAGCGAGAATAAAGAACAGTCATACGTAATAAAAATAAAAGTAAGTAGGGAAATTTGTTTGCAGTGATTTTAACTATTATGTTTTGTATAGCAACAGAGTAAAATGGGTGCACCGTATGTAACTGCAGTCTCATTGTTACTTACTAAAGAAATATCTTCTTTTTTTCATTTCGGCTACGGCCTTGATTGGGAAGACCCAGGTAGCGATATGTGGACAATGTCATGGCCGACCTAGAGAGAGTAGGGGAAAGGGAAGACTCTGCAAGAGTCGTATGGTCATCGGAAGTATTTTCTGTAATACTGTATATGTCGCCAATTTTTCATGAAAGAATGTTGTTTTTCATAAGAATGTTGTTCATAATTTCACACATAGATGGCTGTAGTAAAAATCCTTATTTCCAAGCGAAAAGAATTTCAGTATTGCAATATATAGAACTTTCAAAAATTGAATTGATAGGGATCTCATTAGAAAGGCATAGTTGATGAACGTTGCGCAAGCGCATAGAGTGATCACGTAAACCAGCCGATGACAGGTCGTAAGCCCTGTAGGTGCCTTGATTTCCCGGTTCTTCTACAGTAAATATGCCAACTTCGTCTCTATTGAGATAATTAAAAATATGTTAAAAAATGAAAAATTTTCTTTACATTAAGTCGATTATCATTGCCATGGTAAAGATCAAATCTTCATAATAATATTTTAGTGTGTATCGTAACATGTATGAAGGTATGTAAGTATGTATATGTATTTTTCAGAACGCAACGGATCGAAACAGAACGCAACAAAACGGAAAGAATCAAAATTTAATCTTGGAATCGGATTATTATCAATAGCTTCAATTAAATTATTATGATTTCCATTTATTCCGTTCTGCTACCGAAACTCTTCGATTCAAACATTATTCAATGTTGGTATACCCAGAAGCCGTATATGTAAATCTTGACTGAACTAATAGAGAAAATATATCATTGAAGATACTAAAAAAACATTTCTTGTTATTAAAAAAACATTATTGTAAAAAACATTATTTTTTATTAGATGTCCCACGACGATGTATATAAAAGGTTTTACTTTTAAAAATATACAAGCTTTTTATGGAAATTATTGTATCCTGTCATTATTGAGAATACAGATACAGTGTAAGTACTTTAGAGAAAATTGCATTTCGTTGCCCTTTACGCAGTACTAGATCGAATGAATTATTTGCTATTCCTGGGGGCTTTTAAACAAGCCCCGCCACTTTGAAAGTCTTAGAAACATCGTTAATAAAAATAATGCTAAAAAACCACCTGATAACCCAACTTTGCAACTACTTCAAGATTTTAAGATACCTTCCATACAAACATTTTTAAAACCATAGTTAAAAATCAAATTTATAAAGAATACTTCATAAATAAATTGCATCCCCTTGAATGTATTAGTGATAACTATAGAACTAAAGATAGTATCGAAATTCCAAAAATGAATTCCACAACTGGCCAACACCAATATATACCTACATACATGTAAAATTACAGAACCCTATTCAACATTTAAACAAAACGTAAAGACATTAGTAAACTAAACTTATGTACAACTTAAGGGTCGTATTACAAGAGTTATTTGAGAAAAATGTAAGAAAAAAGTAAGGTCCCGTACTGCGAGAATACTGCTTACTGAACTTCAACCTTTTCTTACATTATTCTTAAATAACTACCGTAATACGATCCTAATAACTGTCGAATGTATTATTCTGTACAACTGTCGAATGTATTAACCAGTATAAGTCTGTATATCTATATTCCTACAACTTATTTTTACAACTATAAAATAAAACAATAAATGACAACATTGTAGGTACTTGAATATTTAAATTTATATTTAAATCGAATATTTTTTAATTGCATATACGCTAACATTGTATTTTATTCCCCGTCGGGAGTAAAAAGATATTTTTATTGACAAACTTTAAAAAGAAATTATATTTATATTTTAATATTAATATAAAATAAATGCATAAATTCAATAATCTTTTTAATAAAAATAATTTAAATTTAAATTAGTATTTATATATTTTTTTCTTTTTTGTTATTTATTTATTTATTTGGGAAGCCAACAGCTCATTTACATTTTTTATATTACAATTTTAACATATAATTGAGAGCCAATAACAAGCTTTCCATCAATAAGTAGAAATTACTGTAAACAACTCATGTAGGTACACGCACACACATACACATGCGCACACACACACACACACACTCATACAATTCGTATGGGATGGGATGAATTGGAGGGTACGTGGGAGGAAGATAACGAGCGTATCACCTTCAATATTTCGTGACGAGATGGGTCGATGGCAGAGCGGTTAGCGCGCTGGGCTAGTAATCCAGTGATCGCGAGTTCGAATCCTGCCTCGACCGATTTCGTTCACCTATAGCACAAGCATTTATTTGCTTATTTTAGGGAACGTAGGAAGATGTATATGTACTTGTTTAACAAGGACATATTCATTTTTATATAAAAAAAAAAGAAAAAAAAAGAAAAAAAAAAAACTTATCCTCTTTTACATTGAAGATGTCCACCCCGGCTGAGAACAACGTATTATGAGAATCACATAAGCGTGGAAAAATAAAAAAAAATTAAGTATCTAAAAATTAACGGAAAGTAGTCAGCATGTTTACCTGATTATGAAATGTGACAGATTAGAATCATTCGTCGAAGAGGTGATCCACCAATGTATAACCGAAGCACTTTCATTGTAAACAGCCTTCACAACGGGTGAAGTGATGTTTCTATGTGAACAAGAGCACACGTCCTTTACACAATCTGGAAAAAAAAAACAGATTATATGTATTTATATTTTGATAACTAGTTGAATGTAACACATGAGATCCAACTGTCGATGGCGATAGTATCCATAATTGAAGAATACGTACCAAACTATAAACACTTAAACACAAATTAATAAATATTTCAAAATATTTTGTTTTCTATATATAACTTGTAGGTGTTGATGTAAGGATAGGATAGTATGGGTGTCAGTCTGTTTTCCTACCCAGAATATGAAAACAGCATGGTGGTATGTATGTTTGGAAATTAAGTATCAAATTATGAAGTCTTCTTAGATATTGTGTATAGGCGACTGCCATACAAATTGTACGAAGCGATGTCATCACTAAATTAAATTTATAAAAAAATTGATAAAATAATTTTTAGATGTAGGTACTACTACAATGTAGGTTTATATTTTTTGTAGAAAATTAAAATTTCTAGTTGGGGTGTTTCGGTTTTTTTCGATATTTTTAAAAAATTTGGAAATAAAGGCAGTATAATTTATCATAATAATAATTTATCATATCATAAATTTATCATAAAAAAAATAAAAAAATGTTTTTCTTAATAAAAAATGTTTGAGAAACTCTGGAATTTTTTTGAAAAAAAAAATTTGAGATTTTGTATTTTTCTATACTCATACCAATTTTCAGCGTTCTAGCTTACATGGTTTTTGAGATATATGGAAAGATAAAGTCAAAATTCAAAAGTTGATAACCCGTGACTGAAAGGAAAATTCAAAATTCTGAGTACAAAAGTTTTGTAGGCCTATTACTTTTTATATATTGTGAAATTTAGGGCTCTGTAAATTGAGCGGATCAAAAGTTATAAGGGGGGGGGGGACACAGACACACACACACACACACACACAAATACGGATTTACTCCAAATTCTGAGTAAATCCGTATATAGAACATATATGCTGCGAAGCCTCTAAATTGGTGTTTTTGATTTCAAAGTTGGAAAAACCGTGACAAAATATAGACCCTACATACAAATCTCGCATATCCTGGATTGAAACATTGTCGATATGTTAAGAGAACAAAGTTCTCTTGAACAAATCGGCAGTTGGATTAAATTGTGTTTAAGTGTTTATATTTTCGTACGTATTCTTCAAGTATACATACTATCGCCATAAACTGTTGGATCTCATGTGTTGCATGAAGCTAGTTATAGAAAATTAAAATATCGGAGTGTATGGTGGGCGTTTTTTGATATTTTTACAAATATTATAAATAATCTTATTTTAATTACTAGTCCACTAATCGATATGTTCCCGTTAATTTAATTATATCACAACCCCCCACACTACGATAGAAGTCAAAGAAGTCGCTTCGAAAGCGATCGTATAAGTCATATTAAAACTTTTTTGTCAATGTTTTTCTACTCTGAACCCTGAGTCGTGGTGGCTTTGACAGATAACAGGAAACCTAGGAGGAGAAAATCTATGCCCTTAAACGTATATTGTTAAGCTTTATTTGTTTTGTATTCTGTACGTAATACCACTAAAAATCACGTCATCCATTTACACACATATTATTGAGACTATTGAGAGGAAACCCCCAGACAGACAGACAACCTTCACTTTTAATATTCAATTTTTCTATTCTCAGCGTAATTTTTAAAATAATTTAAGACATCTCTGTAATTGGCTTCGATATGTGTAATGTTTTTAAGAAATTTATGAAATAGCTGTTGAGATTAAATAAAATAAAGTAATAAATTGTACTTGTGCTTACGCTGTGTGCCGTACACGTTGCATTCTCTGCGAGCAGGCGCAGTGAATCTTTCACTGTTTCCTCAAAGGTAACACAATAAATTACAGATTATTAAACATTAGTAAAGGTATCTATCAGAGAGTTTCCACCAACCAATGTGTCTTGTAATTGGGCGAAGTGATTTCTAATTGCATTCCTTAGGAGATATAAAAATACACATTTCGTAGGTGCTTCCACTTTATTCTAGAATATCAAAAATACAAACCACGGAGGAGAATTTTATAATAATAATAATAAATTTGGATTATTTTTATAGCGCCGTTTTTGAGATAACCTCACCTCAGAGGGCGCTTTGAATATATTAGGGGTTTTTGTAAGACTCGCGGAAGAAGTGAGTTTTTAGGTGTTTCCTGAATAGTGCTAAGTTGTCGATTTGCCTCAGTTCAGGTGGTAGTTTATTCCACGAGGCTGGTCCGGCCACAGCAAATGCACGATCACCGAAGGATGAAGTGTTGACTCTATTTATTTCAGTCAACTTGCCAATCACGGATGTGGTGGCTGACCGAAGTGTTTGTTATCGCTCGTTTACGGTGAGAGGGATGCAGAAGTCTGAAAAATACGTGGGAGCCATGCCATGGATCGCTTTGAAAGTCAACAAACATAATTTGTACTTGATTCTCTCAGGCACTTTTAGCCAGTGAAGATTTCGTAGATGGTGGGATATGTGTGAGAATTTCGCGGCTCCGGTGATTAGCCTAACAGCAGCGTTGAAGACGGATTGAAGTTTGTTTAGCTCCAGCTTTGGAAGGTTTGCGTAGATATCATTGCAGTAGTCCAGGCGGGAAATAACGAATGCGTTTACTAGAGATTTCGTTGCTTCCGTAGGTATATTTCGTCTGATAGATTTTATTCGTCGTAAGTGGTAGAAAGCAGAGGATGTTGTGCTGTTTATCTGTTTTTTGAGGCTTAGACTGGAGTCAATATGTACTCCCAGAAGTTTAACGGCGGACTTAGGAATAATGTCGGTGTCTGCAACAGAGACAGAGGTGTTGTCTATGTAATGCTTTATATGTAGGAGAACTAACATCAGATTTACTAAACATGTGTAAAGATAAGAAAATTACACCTGCATTTTATACAGACAATAGTCTCAAAAAATACATATTGAATAATAAAAAAAAAAGTACGTTGAAGAATAGTGGCATTTATAAAATCAATTGCCATATTTAAAATTATTTCTATACATATTCATAAAGATAAAACAATTCACATTACACCGCAACACAATTACGAGACGACACGCAGGAATTTTCTCATGACTCCAAAGACAAACACGACATTCGGACAAAGACATTACTATTATTTAGCTCCAAAAATTTTTAATAAGATAAAAAGTGAAATAACGGACATACAGTTGATGAATAATTTGAAACACAAGAAAACAATAGAAACATGGATTAGAAACAAGGGCATTATATACTGCGGAAACATGATCAAGCTACAATACTTTATATTTTATTTTTATAATAGGTATATTTTATAACAAGTTTTAGTTAAATACAAGTTTAATATTTTTCTGTCAGATATAACGCAAAAAAAAAAAAAAATCTGCCACCTCGGTACAGGCTCAGCCTAGTGAGGTGGTATATATCAAATAATCCTATAAAAAAAATGTTTCATATAACTTATTTAAATTGTACTTTTTTGTAATATTTTTATTGTTTGTAACTATATTGTTATATTTTGTTTGGTTTCAATAATAAAAAAAAAATTGTAACAACCAAAAGATCGGAAAGAGTGGCAGAAAAATTAAAACGAGAGTGTAAGCACACATCTGACACATCAACGCTATTAAAAACTTTTCCATAAATTCAGACATGGCTAACCATTCCATATTAACGGGGCATTAGTTCAATTGTGAAGATGTGGAAGTAATTCATAAATGAAGAATAGGGAAGAAATTAGACAGATTGGAGATAATTGAAATTAATAAAGTAGGTATCAAAAAATCAAATCCTAAACATACAATACCCTGCAGTGAATTCTACCCTTCTAAAATTATTAGCCGCTCCTACTGTCACAAACAACCTCCACCCATTACCTCCATCTCTTCCGCATTAGTCTGTCTTTAGTTTTTAAGTCGGTAATAAAAGTAACCTTTATAACTTATTCGCAAGTTCTAAAGTAGACGTATTACATGGTTTGACATATTTTTATTTTTTTGAAAATGAACTTCTACAAAGCTGCTCAAGCCAAGTTTGAAGAAAACATTTTATATATTTATGAATGAATGATAAGTTCTGATGTCAAGTTAAAAAAAATGAGTATCCTTATGGTGCACCTTAAGATTTATGATTTTTTTGAGATGTCCACTCATCAAAGCATAAGGAAAATCCTTATAACTTTTCTTTAAAATTTTAAAAAAAAATTATGAAATATATTTCTAATGATTCTAAAGTTTTGTGTTAACAGAGTGGAAATCCATTTTAAAATATTTTTCTACAAAAATTTGATTATAATGATTCAAATACAGCGTTTCCTTGAGCATCATAGAGCATTTAGGGGACTGTCTATTTATTCGGAAATGGCTGATCAATGCATTGAACATAATCATTCATTTGGTTTGGGAAATGTAGATGTTCTGCATTCAGAATGGAAAGGATGGAAACTTAACGCTCTAGAAATGTTAGAAATTAATAAAAATAAAATTAAAGGCAACATCGAAAACATTTAGACTGACCCACTTATTTGGCGACATTGTAAAATCACTATAACTCTACCCACACATGTGGCAACGCTGTAAATGTTGTTGTGTAGGATGATTTTTGTATAAATTGGTTAGTTTCCTTTTAGATCTTGATCTCTGCGAAAATGTTCGATCATTTATAATCGATTTTTTGGGGGAAAATACTTTAGTAGGAATATTTTTGTTCATTGATTTTAAATATTTTTCTAATTTTTTCGCATTATTGGTAATCATCGACCTAATTATGTTGGGAGAAATCGGAATTTGAAATCCACTTTTTGTAAACAAACGGTGTAGAGATGGTGTAGCAGGATAGCCTAGTCTTCACACCATTTTTTTTCAACCAATTTAGTAATTTATTTTAATATTTTAGTTACTTTTTTTTAATATATAATGCAACTGGCTCACGCCAGTCGCAATTGTAACTACAAACAAACCTAATCAATCTATTTTTACCAAACTTTTGTAAGTTAGGTTTACAAAATGCTGTGAAGACTAGGTTATCCGGTGTAGCACAGTGCCGTTACGAATAGCAACGTCGCTTCACACTCCCCACCGAGTGGTAGTGTCAAAACCTAGGAAACGTAGACTTTAAGCCATTATTTTAAAAATGAATTACTTGCGGATCCAAAGCGCTGGATTTAACACGTCGAAAAATGTACTGAATCCAGCAGAATTGCAGGATGAGGGATCCAGTAATTGCAATCTCTATTATCCCGATATATGTCAAAGCCACCACGACTCAGGGTTCAGATTTTTGTCAATCGTTGTTACCTACTGCGTTGTAACTTTCACATAAAAAAAATTGGCCTTTAAGACTAGCGTCCATACAGGCGCAGCGGACGGATCGAACGGAGCGCATCGACGGAGATTTTTTTGTAGCAGTGCGTCCACAGAGGCACACCAATCGGATTTCCGACACAACTGTCATTTGGATTTGTTGACAATTTTTCATAGTAAATGTATGGATTCCTACATACAAAGAATTCTATAATCCGTCTGATGCGCTCCGTCCGCTACGCCTGTATTGACGCCAGCCTTTATATACTATGACGTTAGTCTGGCGGTCACCGACTCTTGGACTAGTATAGTTCAGGGTGATTTTTTTAAATTTTGTATAGCTATTAGTTTTGTTAACTTAAATCTTTTAAAAATCTAATTTACCTGGTAAGGTGGTGTCCGTTATTAGAGCATCACTTCCATTTCTTGGTAATGTTGTCAGCTTCACTGAGTAAGAACATCCTGGACGAATAATACAGTCTCCATTATCTGTTGCTTTAGTGCTTTTGGGTATCAGCGACCATCCTTGTGTCTGTAAATAAAATATTCAAATGTCTTAAATAACACCCAGTTGACAATTATTTATTTATTCATGATTATTTATTTGTATTTATTTGAAAAAAAAACTAACAGCTTCAATAATATTAAAAAAAATTATACATTGACAAGGAGTGTTAACGCTAAAATAAAGTAAAAACAATTGTTGCATTTTTACTTATATGAAAATGACATATAATTGTTGGAATCACTGCCCGCCCCACACCCACAAATCAGTATCCTTCAAAACCGCATCCTGATGAGTCATATTCGAATCTGCATCTCTTCCGTCATATTTACCGCTCCACCACACTCATTTATATCTAAAATAGTTCTCTCACCGATAATCTCATGTGATAAGTGTAAAGTGGGTGATCGACGTACGAGCCTATACCGCGGTTTTGTGAGTTGACGAGCCACGAGCCAGGCTCGTCTACTCACAAAACCGCGATATTGCAATGATACATATTGTGTTAATAACATTGGTAGCTGTCAGTTGTTTTGACGTTTTCGTAATATTATTGATCTAGAATCATAGTTTACATATCTTTAATTGTTGTTTAAACTGGTGAAGTGAGTTTATAGAAATACTGTCTACCATCTTGGCAGTTATTGGCTATTGAAGTGCTACAGGAGGTGAAAAATATCAGTTTTAATATTCAGAGATTGACGAAAAAAAATATTGCTTATCGATTACAAATCTCTTGACCGGTCGAGCTACTCACTGTCAGTGTCTTACTATTTGGTTTGCTTGACTTGGTGTGGACACACTGCTCTGCGCTGCACAGTTTGACCGTTTCAATATATATACATATACCTACTGTGGAACGTCGCAGGCAAAATACACAATTCGTTATTTGTATTTTTATCATATTTATTCATCTTACAACTTGTAAAAATGAACTGCTACACTTGTGTTAAAAGTATAAATTGTGATGATGCTATGATATGCTCAAAATGTCAAAGTAAATTCCATTTTTTCTGTGTGGGATTCAGTGAAAATAATTTCAAGCAGATGCTAAGGATGAACAAATTAAAATGGAAATGCCAAAAATGTAAATCTGTTAGTCCAAAAAAGGCTGACCAAGCTGAAACTCGTGACGCTACTGACGTGTTAAAATTATTAAATTCAGTCCAAAATGAATTGACTGACATGAGAAAATCCTTTGATGCCTTACTTGAGAAACAAAGAGAAGAATTGATAGATATGAAAAATAAACTACAGATCTGCACTAATAAACTAGATGAATCTAATAAGAAAACTGATATGTGGGAAAAAAATTTCTTGGAACTGAAGACCAAGCAGGAGAAGACTGACATTAAGATGGATAGCTTACAGAAGGAAAACAGAGCGCTGAAAAGTACTATTAACAAACTGGAACAGTCATCCCTAGGAACATCAGTGGAAATACAAGGACTCCCTTTTAGTGATAAGAATGAAATACAACCGATGTTGGTATCACTATTCAAACATATTGAATGTGAAGATATATTGTCCAAACAAACTGAAGATGTATCTGTTACAAACTCCCAAAAGAAAATTATAACTCTGAAATTTAATACAAAGGAAGCTAAGGACAGAGTTCTACTCGGCAAAAGGAAGAAAAGTAACATCACTGCTCTGGACATAGGCTGTAATAATACAAATGGAAATGTCTATATAAACGAAAAATTAACTACTCACAACAAACACCTCCTTTGGTTGGCTAAATCTACAAAAGCATATGGATATAAATTCGTCTGGACAAAATATGGTAATGTCTACATTAAAAGGAGTGAAGATTCAAATGTATTGGCAATCAAAGATGTCTGTGACATTCCTACTCGATAGTAGTGGGAACTCATACAAAAGGAGGTCCAGCGATGTACGATAACCAGGACATGAATATCGCTCAGCCTTACAAGATGATACAAGACATAAACAGCATATATCGAGAAACAAGCTTTACGCTAATAAACATGAACATAAGAAGCATAAACAAACACTTCGATGAACTGTGCATACTTTTAAATTGCCTTTCTTTTAAACCTGATATAATTGTTTTGACTGAGACTCAAATGCGTACTGAAACTCCGTATAATATTCCGGGATATTCTGTAATATCAAACATCTGTAGACACACATCACATGATGGAATTACAATGTTCTACAGAGATGAAACAATTGTTGATCCTGTGTGCGAAATGCCAAACTTACTGTTCTCTAATTCGATTATCATGAGCTTCACTCATTGTAATGTTAAAAGTTGTATTATTGCCAACTATAGATCTCCATCTTTGTGCGTCAGGAAATATATTAATGAATTTAAAACATATTTAATGCCACTCCTAAAATCAAAAAAATCTTATAATGTTATTTTTGTTGGTGACATTAATATTAATATCTTACATGATAGAGTTCTTGATACCGATGAAAATGCTTATCTCGATGTACTGTATGCAAATGGATTTATTTCTTATATAAATTGTGTAACAAAAATGAATTTTGGTGAACTGGGCTCTTGCTTGGACCATATCATGGTTAAATCGAGAGACTCAGAGATGTCAAAAGCTGCAATACTATCGATCGATATTACTGATCATTATCCAACATTTTACGGACATAATTATTACATGAATAGCAATGTATGTGCCGCAACCAACAATTGTGGAGTTAAAATAGATTCGACAAAACTCTTATCGACTATCGTAGGGGAGTCGTGGTCTAATGTATATTCTCATAACGATCCTAACAAAGCTATAGATACATTCTACCAAATTCTAAATAATTATATGGATCCTTGTAAAATTATCAAATCTGCACCAAAGAGTAAATATAAGAAAATTCAGCCTTGGATAACACGTGGTCTAATAATATCAATACATCATCGGAATAAATTATATACTGAATTTAAAAAGCATGAAAAATTTTGTCGCTTAAACAATCTATTGATTTCTCCGTGGATCAAAGAAAACTTTACTATCTATCGTAATATGCTAAACTTGCTCATAAAAAATGTAAACAAGATTACTATAATAATGAATTAAATAAGGCAAAAAATGATTCAAAAAAGACATGGGATATAATCAACGAAATAGCTTCCAGGAAGAAAAGACAAATTCACATTATTAATAAAATAGATCACAACAACGAAATTATTTCAGACCAACTTAAAATCTCGGATATTTTTAACAATTATTTCACAAACGTAGCAACTGATCTTCTTGCTACTATGCCAATGCCCAATAACGCCAGTTCTCCAACTTCCTTACTCCCAAGTATGAGAGATAATAATGCAGAGGTACCAAACTTGATTAATTTTAATTCTATTACCGAGAACGATGTTATAATAACAATCAACGAATTAAAATCTAATACAGCTACTGGTGCAGATAATATTAACATAGAAACGATTAAACTAATTAAGCTACATATAGCCTCACCCATTAAATATATTTTTAATCTGTCTTTGGATACAGGAATATTCCCAAACATTCTTAAAACTTCTACCATAATACCAATTCATAAAAGCGGTTCACCCCTTCTAACAAATAACTATAGACCAATTGTACTTATCTCACAAATAGCTAAGATTTTAGAAAAAATTATCAAAAAACAACTCATGAGTTACCTTTAAAAAAATAATAAACTATCCAAAAATCAATTTGGATTTAGACCAAACTTGGGAACAGAAGATGTATTATATAAATTGACAAAGCACGTAAATGAAAATTTAGACATTGGGAAAAAAACATTAACAATATTTTTGGATCTAAGAAAAGCATTTGATACCGTTAATCACAATATGTTAATCAAACGTCTAGCTAAAATTGGTATAGAAGGTAAGTGTCTTTTCCTGATACGGAGCTACTTAAATGAAAGATTTCAAAAAACTAAGGTAGTTAATAACTATAGCTCGCAGCTTAGAGTTCTCCATGGTGTTCCACAAGGTACGGTTCTTGGACCGATCCTGTTCCTAGTTTATATAAATGACCTCTGCAACGCTAATATTCCTGGTGAGATAATTTCATTTGCGGATGATACTTCAATAACCATAAGCGGACATACCTGGCAAGAAACTTTTGTCAAAGCAGATAGGTGTTTAAGAATTGTAAAATCTTGGTTGAATGAAAGTCTATTATCTCTTAATTGTGATAAAACGATGTATATAACATATTCAAATACACAAAGATCAGCGCCTGATGGTAGTGATTCACATACTTTGCGATTCCATAATGTTGGTTGTGATAGCACATGCTATAGATGCTCAGAGGTAAAAGCGGTCAACTCCACGAAATACTTAGGCATTACTATTGACTCTTATTTAAGGTGGGACAAGCATATAGATTATGTATGTAAAAGAATTCGATACTTGGTGTACGTTTTCAAAAGATTGGTTGGTATTGTCAAAACAGATTTAGTCAAAATAACATACTACTGCTTAGTGCAATCGATTTTAACATATGGTATGATGGCTTGGGGTGGAGCATTAAATAATCATATTGCACCTTTGGAAGTTATCCAAAAAATGTTAGTAAAAAAAATCTACCAGAAACCAATTAGATTCTCAACTTCGCAGCTTTTTGAAGATGGCAAACTCTTAGATCTGAGGAAACTCTACATACTCCAATGTCTTAAATTTATCCATAAGAGGCCTCATTTATTCAATCTAAACACACAGAACAGAGTCAGCCAGCGATTAAATAATATGTACAAGGTCCCTAATTATAAAAGGAGAAGGACACAAAGACACGCTGTATTTGTTGCACCTAGAACATTTAATAAATTATCCAACTCTTTAAAGACAATCAAGAATCATAAAACTTTTATCAGACATATAAAATCTTGGCTACTCACAGACCAATGTAATGTGCAAGAGTATTTGTTGTGATTTTGATTTTTATTACTCTATTTTTTATTTTTGTTTATTTGTTAATTAATTCATTTATCTTTCAAATTAAATTGTGATTGTTGACTGCTTGTATTCTCTGAGTTGATAAATGAATCATACTTTTTGGTTCTTGTCTCCTGACCCTGCTTTTATTATTTTTCTTTTATTTTTATATAAGTATTTTTTTTCTACTACAGATTTTACTTGTTGGTGTTACAACTCTATTAAAAATTTATTCTGAATTTATTAATATTAATCTACTCCTCCTTATTATAATTTGTATTTATTTGTTTCTTACTTGTTGGGTTTTCAATTTGGTGCACTTATGTCTTTCTTTTTCTCAATATTCTGCTCTTGTATAAAAGTTCAATGATTTTTTTATATTATTATTATTATTTTTTTTTTTTAATCATTATTGGAAATTCTCAATTTTAACTAGAAAGTGTAGATTGACTGCGACATGCATATCCTTGTACTTGCTCTCTCGTGCGCGCACCCACAATAATTCACACTTTTTACTGTCTTCTTTTTATTGTATGTCGCAAATGGCAGGAGGGTTGGGAATATTATATACTAGCTTTTATGTCCCGCCATTGGCCAAGAATGTAAATTAGTGAAGGAATAAGCAATCGTTTATATACCTACATAATATTGTCACACATAATTTTTTTTAACCGTAGTATGAAAAGTAGTTTGAAATTTAATTGAGTTTAAGCGGTGTAAAATCTTAAAGTGATGGCCACAATCCATTTGCTTTTATATATAAGCACATACAATTTCTGCACGCATGGACTATGGGAAATGATTTTAAATATGACTTATTATAAAAAGACAACGTCGTAAAGAGTTTGGATTTGGCCACAACCCCTATTTTTATATATTGTCATCGAACGCAAATAATGTGTTTTAAATATTTAGTAATTTTGGATGATGGGAAATGGTTTAAAAATTGATTAAACAAAAGTACTGAAAATATTCTAGTGTTGGTCCCATCCCATTCGTTTTTAAATTTTTCGTCAAGTGTGCATATAGTTTTGCACAATAAAACTGATAAACTTAAAACTGACACATAAGTCTACATTACAGAAGAAGAAGACTTAAGCTATGTTAAATAGTTTTTAATATGAATATAAACGTTGTGAAGATCCAGCAATGGCCACAACCCCGATTTTTTATATATTGTCATCAAAATGAAATGTGTAGTTATTGAAAATTAAGCAATATATGATGATATAATAAATGGTGTAAATTTGATTGAACAAAAGTAATGAGAAGATTCTAGTGTTGGTCACATCCCATTCGTTTTTATGTATTTTCATCAAGTATGCATGTTTAATAATAGTAATATTTCGTTACAATAGACTATTAGACATAAAACTAATCCAAAAGACTAAATAAAAAAAGAAGTAGAAGTATAAAACTATAACAAATAGTTTGTAATAAAAACTGACCCAATGGTCTACATAGAAGATGAAATAGAAGAATTACACATTAGGAAATGTATTATATAAAAAACTGACCAAAATGTCTTCATAAAAGAAGAAGAAGATGAATTGAACTATAGGAAATATTTTATATAAAATTCACCCAACGTCTACATTGAATAAGAAAACGAAGAATTAGACTAAATGATAGTTTGTTTAAAAATAGTTTGTTTAAAAACTAACCAAAAGGTCTACATAAAGGAAGAAGAAGACGAATTAGACTATAGGAAATAGTTTGTATAAAAACTCACCCAAGGTCTACATAAATTAAGAAAAAGAAAAATTAGACTATAGGAAATAGTTTATTTATGAACTGTCCCAAATGACTTCACAAAAGAAGAGGAAGAAGATTTAAACCCCAAGAAATAGTTTGTAGAAAAAATCACCCAAAGGTCTACATAGAAAAAAGAAGAAATAGTTTGTAGGTATATTGAATGTGTATTGTAGTTAATCTAAAATAGTTTAATAATTTTCCTATACAAAATCAGTATATTCTTGGTTTTTAAGTAGTAAGTATTAGGTATGTAGGTACCTACCTACAATGATGGTCTAAATTAATTCGAATTCGATTTATAACAAATTTTATTTGAATATCAGAATGTGTCCGTTACCATAGTAACCATGTTCCAACATGTGAAAAATATCAAATGTTATGGAGACATTTTTTGAATATGTAGGTACCTACATTGGTTTGTTCGATGCCATAAAAATGAAAATTGTCAGAAAAATCAAATATTTTTTAACAAATTATGCAATTTTATTACGCCTATATCTTTACTAATAATTAACAGACTTTTACAATATATGTCTTAAAACTTGCTGTAATGTCTTGTGTTTCATTTTATTATTTCATAATCACATTTATTTCAAAGGTATATTATTTTAAAGAACATATTCATTCGGTAGGAAAATTAAATATCGTATGAAAAGATATCAAAATGGCGGGGTTATATGTACATTTGTACAAAACGCTTACTTTAAAAATAAGTTAAACATTATAATTACACAAAATATTCACCATGTTTTTCACTTAAAAGCTAAGTTATACTTGAAAATATATTTTTTTCGTGTAAATACGTACTTCTAACTTTTAAACTAACAGATATTTGCGTGCAAAATGTACACTTTTTTGACAGATATGACTTGGAAAATTTTGTATGAAAAAAATAATTATTGAAATATCTTTAAAATTCAGCATTTTAATCGCATTATTTTTAGCGTGACACTGCATCAGGTATACTGGTACACGTTCGCACATAAATTAGATTTTTAGATGCTCTTGGTTTTTCAAAAGGCGTGAGACAAACACACACACACACACACTAACATATTGATTGCTTTATTACTTTAGACTAGCCTTTATGTCCCGCCGTTGGCCAAGAATGCAAAACTGTGAAGGAATAAGCAATCGTTTTTATAATATTGTCACCCAATTATTTTGCAATATCGGACTACGAAAAGTGGTTTGAAATTTGATTGAGTTTAAGCATTGTAAAATGTTCAAGTGATGGCCACAACCCATTCTTTTTTATATATTGCTATAAAGTGTGAATGAAGTATAATATACAATTTCTGCACGCATGGACTACGCGAAATGGTTTTAAATATGACTGTTTATCAACGTTGTAAAGAGATTGGTTTGGCCACAACCCCCATTTTTAAATATTATCATCGAAAACAAATTGTAATATACCTATTGAAAATTTAGTAATTTTGGATGTTGGAATGTGGTTAAAATTTGATTAAATAATGTACTGAAAAGATCTAGTGTTGGTCACATCCCATTCGTTTTTATATTTTTTCATCAAGTGTGCATTATATTTTTGCTCAATTTGACTGAAAGTCTTCATTAACGAAGAAGAAGAAGACTTGAACTATAGTAAATAGTTTTTAATTTGAATATAAATGTTGTGAAGAGTTCAGTAATGGCCACAACCCCCATTCTTTAAATATTAGGTGTTGAAAATTATTCAAAATAGGATGATATAAATGGTTTAAATTTAATTAAACAAAAGTATTGAAAAGATTCTAGTGCAGGTTATATCGTCACATCCCATATCCCATTCATTTCATATGTATTTTCATCAAGTGTGCATATCGTTAATAATATTTCTGCACAATAGACTATTAGACTTAAAACTAACCCAAAAGACTAAATAAAAAAGAGAAAAATAAGTATAAGACTATAAGAAATAGTTTGTATAAAAAACTATTCCAATGGTCTACATAAAATAAGTAAAAAAACATATACCTAATAGAAGAATTAGACTATTGGAAATAGATTGTATAAAAGCTCACCCAAAGGTCTAAAAAAAGGAGAAGAAGAATATTTAGACTATTGGAAATAGTTTGTATAAATACTGACCAAAAGGTCTACATAAAAGAAAAGGAATAAGACTATTAGAAATAGTTTGTATTAAAACTCTCCCAAAAGTCTACGTACTTAAATTAAGAAGAATAATAATTAGACTAAAGGAAATAATTTTTATAAAAAAATGACCCAAATGTATACATAAAAGAAGAAGAAGATGAATTAGACAATAGGAAATAGTTTGTGTAAAAACTGTAAAGTCTACATAAAATTAAGAAGAAAAAGAATTAGACTCCATGAACCTTCGCTTCAGACCCTTCAGTACCTCCCGTCCCTTCAATCCATCATTACGTCCCTTCCAATCAGGCCTTTCAGTACCTCCCGTCCCTTCAGGCCCTTTTATACCTCCCATCCCTTCAGGCCCTTTAGTGCATCCCTTCCCTTCATTACATCCCGTCCCTTCAGCCGCTTAAGAAAAGTTTAAATCCAGAAACCATCCTGGAAGAACCGCGAAGAGATGAAAGGACCTTCTTTTCCCAGGATACTCCACCTTCAAAGGTAAAATGACTAAATACATGAAGAAGAAGAAGAAAAAAGTTTAAATCCAGATATCTGCGAAGATATGGAAGGAAAATTGGACCTTCTTCTCCCAGGATAGTCCACCTTCATAGGTAAAATGACCAAATGCACGATGAAGAAGAAAAAGAAGAAGAAGAAAAAAGTTTATATCCAAAAACCGTCTTGGAAGACTTGCGAAGAGTTGGAAGAACAGTTGGACCTTCTTCTCCCAGGATTCTCCAACTTCATAGGTAAAATGACCAAAAATACACGAAGAAGAAGAAGAAGAAGAAAAAAGTTTAAATCCAGAAACCTGCGAAGAGATGGAAGGACAATTGGACCTTCTTCGCCCAGGTTAGTCCACCTTCATAGGTAAAATGACCAAATACACGATGAAGAAGAAGAAGAAAAAAGTTTAAATCCAGGAACCGTCCTGGAAGACCTGCGAAGAGATGGAGAGACAGTCGGACCTTCGTTTCCCAGGATACTCCGCTTTCATTGGTAAAATGACCAAATACACGAAGAAGAAGAAGAATAAGAAAAAAATTTAAATCCAGAAACCATCCCGGGCATACGCTCGACAATTCACCAAAGTTTCATTGTAATCAGACAAACGGTTTAGGAGCACATAGCATACATGCATCCATACATAAATAAATAAATAAAATAATTTTCCTATAGGAAATCAGTATATTGTTGATTTGTAAGTAAATAGTATTAGGTAGGTACCTACCTACAACAATGTTCTAAATAAATTCGATTCATAACAAATTTTATTTGAATATCAGAATCTTTCCGTAACCATAGTAACCATCGAACATATAAAATATTACTATCAAATGGGCTCGATACATTTTTTTTGGATATGTAGGTAGGTACCTACATTGGTTTGTTCGAAGCCACAAAAACGAAAATTGTCCAAAATATCAAATATTACATACAAATTATGCGATTTTATTATGCCTATATCTTTACTAATAATTAACAGACTTTTACAATATATGTCTTAAAACTTGCTGTAATGTCTTGTGTTTCATTTTATTATTTCATAATCACATTTATTTCAAAGGTATATTATTTTAAAGAACATATTCATTCGGTAGGAAAATTAAATATCGTATGAAAAGATATTAAAATGGCGGGGTTATATGTACATTTGTACAAAACGCTTACTTTAAAAATAAGTTAAACATTATAATTAGACAAAATATTCACCATGTTTTTCACTTAAAAGCTAAGTTATACTTGAAAATATATTTTTTTCGTGTAAATACGTACTTGTAACTTTTAAACTAACAGATATTTGCGTGCAAAATGTACACTTTTTTGACAGATATGACTTGGAAAATTTTGTATGAAAAAAATAATTATTGAAATATTTTTAAAATTCAGCATTTTTATCGCATTATTTTTAGCGTGACACTGCATCAGGTATACTGGTACATGTTCGCACATAAATTATATTTTTAGATGCTCTTGGTTTTTCAAAAGGCGTGAGACAAACACACACACACACACACATACACACACACACACACACACACACACACACACACACACACACACACACACACACACAGACACTAACATTTTGATTGCTTTATTACTTTAGATAATAGGTACTATATTTGTTTATACTTTCTGGTATTACCAATAGGTATAGAACAGACAGTTTTTTTAAATACAAAGTATTTTTTACTTCATTCATACAACTTTGTTTATTGTTTTTTAATTTAATTAAAAAAAATCATTTCAATTTTACATAAACAAAAGCGAGTACCTTTCTCGACTTACCATTGAATATCGCATCATTGTATTTTATTCATATATTCTATTGCAACAAAATAAATACATACCTATATCTAAGGGAAAAAAACGGGATAGGATGCATCAACCTATTTTTTTGAAAGAGAGAAAATATTAGGAAAGCAGTGGCTAGTATTGTATTTATTGGTCCAAACAATCTTTAAACAGTAGGTACCATAATAAAAAACGATATTAACCGCTTCGTTCATCTTTGATGTTGTTATATGAAATTGTGTTCTAACTCTATCAAAACTCAACTGAACTCTTTTCGAAACATTCTTAATTAGAAATTATAATATCTATGTACATATGTATAAAATAAACATCACAGGTTTTATTTACGAGAGCATTTCTATTTACCTTCAAGTGATGGGCGGCGTGTTTACGCGATTTACATCTGCATTGAATTATCAAAAGAATTTTTCACATCTTTGATCGACATCAACGGTATTTAATATAAGGCACACTCTCCCAATTCCTCCATCATAAAGATATTCAAAGAGAAAGGAACTGCCTATAAACAATAATACAATTTGAATTGGAGTTCCCTGAAGCATACACTAACTAAATATTCATTGTTTCATATTTATTTACGAATCATATGAACTGGAACATTTTCTGAGAACATGTAACAATGTTTTGATCTTCAGTATGTTTTATCATGGCCCATATCCATGTCAATTGAAGAAGAGATGAGATTCTGTTATTTTTGCCAGGAAAATATACAGATAAAAACGAGATATTTTGAAAAATTGTATAATAAAGTAAATACCTAATTCAAAACATGTTTCTATCTTTGGGTTAAAAAGTTATATAAATACAGAATTTAAACATACTTGCTACAAGTGTATTTACAATTGTGGTTGACTTGTAGAAATTGCCTACGGACAAAAAGTCTGCCACATTATGTAAAAATCATTTCGGAATAAAAAATTATTATTATTATTAATAACTAGCTTTTATGTCCCGCCGTTGGCCAAGAATGTAAAATTGTGAAAGAAAAAGCAATCGTTTTTATAATATTGTCACCCAATTATTTTGCAATATCAGACTATGAAAAGTGGTTTGAAATTTGATTGAGTTTAAGTATTGTAAAATGTTCAAGTGATGGCCACAACCCATTATTTTTTATATATTGCTATAAAGTGTGAATGAAGTATAATATTTATACAATGTCTGCTCGCATGGACTATGCGTAATGGTTTTAAATATGACTGTTTATCAACGTTGTAAAGAGATTGGTTTGGCCACAACCCCCATTTTTAAATATTATCATCGAAAACAAATTGTAATGTGTACCTATTGAAAATTTAGTAATTTTGGATGTTGGGATGTGGTTAAAATTTGATTAAACAAACGTAGGTACTGAAAAGATCTAGTATTGGTCACATCCCATTCGTTTTTATATTTTTTCATCAAGTGTGCATTATATTTTTGCTCAATTTGACTGAAAGTCTTCATTAACGAAGAAGAAGAAGACTTGAACTATAGTAAATAGTTTTTAATTTGAATATAAATGTTGTGAAGAGTTCAGTAATGGCCACAACCCCCATTCTTTAAATATTAGGTGTTGAAAATTATTCAAAATAGGATGATATAAATGGTTTAAATTTAATTAAACAAAAGTATTGAAAAGATTCTAGTGCAGGTTATATCGTCACATCCCATATCCCATTCATTTCATATGTATTTTCATCAAGTGTGCATATCGTTAATAATATTTCTGCACAATAGACTATTAGACTTAAAACTAACCCAAAAGACTAAATAAAAAAGAGAAAAATAAGTATAAGACTATAAGAAATAGTTTGTATAAAAAACTATTCCAATGGTCTACATAAAATAAGTAAAAAAACATATACCTAATAGAAGAATTAGACTATTGGAAATAGATTGTATAAAAGCTCACCCAAAGGTCTAAAAAAAGGAGAAGAAGAATATTTAGACTATTGGAAATAGTTTGTATAAATACTGACCAAAAGGTCTACATAAAAGAAAAGGAATAAGACTATTAGAAATAGTTTGTATTAAAACTCTCCCAAAAGTCTACGTACTTAAATTAAGAAGAATAATAATTAGACTAAAGGAAATAATTTTTATAAAAAAATGACCCAAATGTATACATAAAAGAAGAAGAAGATGAATTAGACAATAGGAAATAGTTTGTATAAAAACTGCCCTAAAGGTCTACATAAAATTAAGAAGAAAAAGAATTAGACTCCAGGACCCGCCGCTTCAGGCCCTTCAGTACCTCCCGTCCCTTTAATCCCTCATTACGTCCCTTCCCATCAGGCCCTTCAGTACCTTCCGTCCCTTCAGGCAGTTTTATACCTCCCGTCCCTTCAGGCCCTTTAGTGCCTCCCTTCCCTTCATTACATCCCGTCCCATCAGTCGTTTAAGAAAAGTTTAAATCCAGAAACCATCCTGGAAGAACCGCGAAGAGATGAAAGAACCTTATTTTCCCAGGATGCTCTACTTAATAGGTAAAATGACTAAATACACGAAGAAGAAGAAAAAAGTTTAAACCCAGATACCTGCGAAGAGATGGAAGGATAGTTGGACCTTCTTCTCCCAGGATTCTCCAACTTCATAGGTAAAATGACCAAAAATACACGATGAAGAAGAAGAAGAAGAAATAAGTTTAAATCCAGATACCTGCGAAGAGATGGAAGGAAAATTGGACATTCTTCTCCCAGGTTAGTCCACCTTCAAAGGTAAAATGACCAAATAGACGATGAAGAAGAAGAAGAAAAAAGTTTAAATCTAGAAACCTGCAAAGAGATGGAAGGAAAATTGGACCTTCATCTCCCAGGATAGTTCATCTTCATAGGTAAGATGACCAAGTACACGTTGAAGAAAAAGAAGAAAAAAGTTTATATGTAGAACCCGTCCTGGAAGACCTGTGAAGAGATGGAGGGACAGTCGGACCTTCTTTTCCCAGGATACTCCCCCTTCATAGGTAAAACGACCAAATACACGAAGAAGAAGAAGAATAAGAAAAAAGTTTAAATCCAAAAACCATCCTGGGCATACGCTCGACAATTCACCAAAGTTTCATTATAATCGGACAAACGGTTGATAAATAAATAAATAAAATAATTTTCCTATAGGAAATCAGTATAGGTATATTATTGTTGATTTGTAAGTAAATAGTATTAGGTAGGTACCTACCTACAACAACCTTCTAAATAAATTCGATTCCTAACAAATTTTATTTGAATATCACATTCTTTCTGTAGCCATGGAAACGATTCGAACACGTAAGTAATATCGAATGGTTCGGATACATTTTTTGAATATGTAGGTACCTACATTGGTTTGTTCGATGCCATAAAAATGAAAATTGTCAGAAAAATCAAATATTATTTACAAATTATGCAATTTTATTATGCCTATATCTTTACTAATAAATAACACATTTTTACAATATATGTATTAAAACTTGCCGTAATGTCTTGTGTTTCATTTTATTATTTCATAATTACATTTATTTCAAAGGTTTATTATTTTCAAGAACATATTCATTCGGTGGGAAAATGAAATATTGTATGAAAAGATATTAAAATGGCGGCGTTTATGTACAAAAGGCTTACTTTAAAAATAAGTTAAACATTATAATTATACCAAATATTCACCATGTTTTTCACTTAAACGCTAAGTTATACTTCAATATATATTTTTTTGTGTAAATACCTACTTCTAACTTTTAAACTAACAGATATTTGCGTGCAAAATGTACACTTTTTTGACAGATATGACTTGGAAAATTTTGTATGAAAAAAATAATTATTTAAATATTTTTAAAATTCAGCATTTTTATCGCATTCTTTTTAGCGTGACACTGCATCAGGTATACTGGTACATGTTCGCACTTAAATTAGATTTTTAGATGCTCTTGGTTTTTCAAAAGGCGTGAGACAAACACACACACACACACACTAACATATTGATTGCTTTATTACTTTAGACTAGCCTTTATGTCCCGCCGTTGGCCAAGAATGCAAAACTGTGAAGGAATAAGCAATCGTTTTTATAATATTGTCACCCAATTATTTTGCAATATCGGACTATGAAAAGTGGTTTGAAATTTGATTGAGTTTAAGCATTGTAAAATGTTCAAGTGATGGCCACAACCCATTCTTTTTTATATATTGCTATAAAGTGTGAATGAAGTATAATATACAATTTCTGCACGCATGGACTACGCGAAATGGTTTTAAATATGACTGTTTATCAACGTTGTAAAGAGATTGGTTTGGCCACAACCCCCATTTTTAAATATTATCATCGAAAACAAATTGTAATATACCTATTGAAAATTTAGTAATTTTGGATGTTGGAATGTGGTTAAAATTTGATTAAATAATGTACTGAAAAGATCTAGTGTTGGTCACATCCCATTCGTTTTTATATTTTTTCATCAAGTGTGCATTATATTTTTGCTCAATTTGACTGAAAGTCTTCATTAACGAAGAAGAAGAAGACTTGAACTATAGTAAATAGTTTTTAATTTGAATATAAATGTTGTGAAGAGTTCAGTAATGGCCACAACCCCCATTCTTTAAATATTAGGTGTTGAAAATTATTCAAAATAGGATGATATAAATGGTTTAAATTTAATTAAACAAAAGTATTGAAAAGATTCTAGTGCAGGTTATATCGTCACATCCCATATCCCATTCATTTCATATGTATTTTCATCAAGTGTGCATATCGTTAATAATATTTCTGCACAATAGACTATTAGACTTAAAACTAACCCAAAAGACTAAATAAAAAAGAGAAAAATAAGTATAAGACTATAAGAAATAGTTTGTATAAAAAACTATTTCAATGGTCTGCATAAAATAAGAAAAAATACATAAAATAGAAGAATTAGACTATTGGAAATAGATTGTATAAAAACTGACTAAAAGGTCTACATAAAAGAAGAAGAAGATTAATCCATACGAAATATTTTTGTATAAAATTCACCAAAGTTCTACATAAAATAAGAAAACGAAGAAAAAGACTAAAGGAAATAGTTTGTGTAAAAACTGTAAAGTCTACATAAAATTAAGAAGAAAAAGAATTAGACTCCATGAACCTTCGCTTCAGACCCTTCAGTACCTCCCGTCCCTTCAATCCATCATTACGTCCCTTCCAATCAGGCCCTTCAGTACCTCCCGTCCCTTCAGGCCCTTTTATACCTCCCATCCCTTCAGGCCCTTTAGTGCATCCCTTCCCTTCATTACATCCCGTCCCTTCAGCCGCTTAAGAAAAGTTTAAATCCAGAAACCATCCTGGAAGAACCGCGAAGAGATGAAAGGACCTTCTTTTCCCAGGATACTCCACCTTCAAAGGTAAAATGACTAAATACATGAAGAAGAAGAAGAAAAAAGTTTAAATCCAGATATCTGCGAAGATATGGAAGGAAAATTGGACCTTCTTCTCCCAGGATAGTCCACCTTCATAGGTAAAATGACCAAATGCACGATGAAGAAGAAAAAGAAGAAGAAGAAAAAAGTTTATATCCAAAAACCGTCTTGGAAGACTTGCGAAGAGTTGGAAGAACAGTTGGACCTTCTTCTCCCAGGATTCTCCAACTTCATAGGTAAAATGACCAAAAATACACGAAGAAGAAGAAGAAGAAGAAAAAAGTTTAAATCCAGAAACCTGCGAAGAGATGGAAGGACAATTGGACCTTCTTCGCCCAGGTTAGTCCACCTTCATAGGTAAAATGACCAAATACACGATGAAGAAGAAGAAGAAAAAAGTTTAAATCCAGGAACCGTCCTGGAAGACCTGCGAAGAGATGGAGAGACAGTCGGACCTTCGTTTCCCAGGATACTCCGCTTTCATTGGTAAAATGACCAAATACACGAAGAAGAAGAAGAATAAGAAAAAAATTTAAATCCAGAAACCATCCCGGGCATACGCTCGACAATTCACCAAAGTTTCATTGTAATCAGACAAACGGTTTAGGAGCACATAGCATACATGCATCCATACATAAATAAATAAATAAAATAATTTTCCTATAGGAAATCAGTATATTGTTGATTTGTAAGTAAATAGTATTAGGTAGGTACCTACCTACAACAATGTTCTAAATAAATTCGATTCATAACAAATTTTATTTGAATATCAGAATCTTTCCGTAACCATAGTAACCATCGAACATATAAAATATTACTATCAAATGGGCTCGATACATTTTTTTTGGATATGTAGGTAGGTACCTACATTGGTTTGTTCGAAGCCACAAAAACGAAAATTGTCCAAAATATCAAATATTACATACAAATTATGCGATTTTATTATGCCTATATCTTTACTAATAATTAACAGACTTTTACAATATATGTCTTAAAACTTGCTGTAATGTCTTGTGTTTCATTTTATTATTTCATAATCACATTTATTTCAAAGGTATATTATTTTAAAGAACATATTCATTCGGTAGGAAAATTAAATATCGTATGAAAAGATATTAAAATGGCGGGGTTATATGTACATTTGTACAAAACGCTTACTTTAAAAATAAGTTAAACATTATAATTAGACAAAATATTCACCATGTTTTTCACTTAAAAGCTAAGTTATACTTGAAAATATATTTTTTTCGTGTAAATACGTACTTGTAACTTTTAAACTAACAGATATTTGCGTGCAAAATGTACACTTTTTTGACAGATATGACTTGGAAAATTTTGTATGAAAAAAATAATTATTGAAATATTTTTAAAATTCAGCATTTTTATCGCATTATTTTTAGCGTGACACTGCATCAGGTATACTGGTACATGTTCGCACATAAATTATATTTTTAGATGCTCTTGGTTTTTCAAAAGGCGTGAGACAAACACACACACACACACACATACACACACACACACACACACACACACACACACACACACACACACACACACACACACAGACACTAACATTTTGATTGCTTTATTACTTTAGATAATAGGTACTATATTTGTTTATACTTTCTGGTATTACCAATAGGTATAGAACAGACAGTTTTTTTAAATACAAAGTATTTTTTACTTCATTCATACAACTTTGTTTATTGTTTTTTAATTTAATTAAAAAAAATCATTTCAATTTTACATAAACAAAAGCGAGTACCTTTCTCGACTTACCATTGAATATCGCATCATTGTATTTTATTCATATATTCTATTGCAACAAAATAAATACATACCTATATCTAAGGGAAAAAAACGGGATAGGATGCATCAACCTATTTTTTTGAAAGAGAGAAAATATTAGGAAAGCAGTGGCTAGTATTGTATTTATTGGTCCAAACAATCTTTAAACAGTAGGTACCATAATAAAAAACGATATTAACCGCTTCGTTCATCTTTGATGTTGTTATATGAAATTGTGTTCTAACTCTATCAAAACTCAACTGAACTCTTTTCGAAACATTCTTAATTAGAAATTATAATATCTATGTACATATGTATAAAATAAACATCACAGGTTTTATTTACGAGAGCATTTCTATTTACCTTCAAGTGATGGGCGGCGTGTTTACGCGATTTACATCTGCATTGAATTATCAAAAGAATTTTTCACATCTTTGATCGACATCAACGGTATTTAATATAAGGCACACTCTCCCAATTCCTCCATCATAAAGATATTCAAAGAGAAAGGAACTGCCTATAAACAATAATACAATTTGAATTGGAGTTCCCTGAAGCATACACTAACTAAATATTCATTGTTTCATATTTATTTACGAATCATATGAACTGGAACATTTTCTGAGAACATGTAACAATGTTTTGATCTTCAGTATGTTTTATCATGGCCCATATCCATGTCAATTGAAGAAGAGATGAGATTCTGTTATTTTTGCCAGGAAAATATACAGATAAAAACGAGATATTTTGAAAAATTGTATAATAAAGTAAATACCTAATTCAAAACATGTTTCTATCTTTGGGTTAAAAAGTTATATAAATACAGAATTTAAACATACTTGCTACAAGTGTATTTACAATTGTGGTTGACTTGTAGAAATTGCCTACGGACAAAAAGTCTGCCACATTATGTAAAAATCATTTCGGAATAAAAAATTATTATTATTATTAATAACTAGCTTTTATGTCCCGCCGTTGGCCAAGAATGTAAAATTGTGAAAGAAAAAGCAATCGTTTTTATAATATTGTCACCCAATTATTTTGCAATATCAGACTATGAAAAGTGGTTTGAAATTTGATTGAGTTTAAGTATTGTAAAATGTTCAAGTGATGGCCACAACCCATTATTTTTTATATATTGCTATAAAGTGTGAATGAAGTATAATATTTATACAATGTCTGCTCGCATGGACTATGCGTAATGGTTTTAAATATGACTGTTTATCAACGTTGTAAAGAGATTGGTTTGGCCACAACCCCCATTTTTAAATATTATCATCGAAAACAAATTGTAATGTGTACCTATTGAAAATTTAGTAATTTTGGATGTTGGGATGTGGTTAAAATTTGATTAAACAAACGTAGGTACTGAAAAGATCTAGTATTGGTCACATCCCATTCGTTTTTATATTTTTTCATCAAGTGTGCATTATATTTTTGCTCAATTTGACTGAAAGTCTTCATTAACGAAGAAGAAGAAGACTTGAACTATAGTAAATAGTTTTTAATTTGAATATAAATGTTGTGAAGAGTTCAGTAATGGCCACAACCCCCATTCTTTAAATATTAGGTGTTGAAAATTATTCAAAATAGGATGATATAAATGGTTTAAATTTAATTAAACAAAAGTATTGAAAAGATTCTAGTGCAGGTTATATCGTCACATCCCATATCCCATTCATTTCATATGTATTTTCATCAAGTGTGCATATCGTTAATAATATTTCTGCACAATAGACTATTAGACTTAAAACTAACCCAAAAGACTAAATAAAAAAGAGAAAAATAAGTATAAGACTATAAGAAATAGTTTGTATAAAAAACTATTCCAATGGTCTACATAAAATAAGTAAAAAAACATATACCTAATAGAAGAATTAGACTATTGGAAATAGATTGTATAAAAGCTCACCCAAAGGTCTAAAAAAAGGAGAAGAAGAATATTTAGACTATTGGAAATAGTTTGTATAAATACTGACCAAAAGGTCTACATAAAAGAAAAGGAATAAGACTATTAGAAATAGTTTGTATTAAAACTCTCCCAAAAGTCTACGTACTTAAATTAAGAAGAATAATAATTAGACTAAAGGAAATAATTTTTATAAAAAAATGACCCAAATGTATACATAAAAGAAGAAGAAGATGAATTAGACAATAGGAAATAGTTTGTATAAAAACTGCCCTAAAGGTCTACATAAAATTAAGAAGAAAAAGAATTAGACTCCAGGACCCGCCGCTTCAGGCCCTTCAGTACCTCCCGTCCCTTTAATCCCTCATTACGTCCCTTCCCATCAGGCCCTTCAGTACCTTCCGTCCCTTCAGGCAGTTTTATACCTCCCGTCCCTTCAGGCCCTTTAGTGCCTCCCTTCCCTTCATTACATCCCGTCCCATCAGTCGTTTAAGAAAAGTTTAAATCCAGAAACCATCCTGGAAGAACCGCGAAGAGATGAAAGAACCTTATTTTCCCAGGATGCTCTACTTAATAGGTAAAATGACTAAATACACGAAGAAGAAGAAAAAAGTTTAAACCCAGATACCTGCGAAGAGATGGAAGGATAGTTGGACCTTCTTCTCCCAGGATTCTCCAACTTCATAGGTAAAATGACCAAAAATACACGATGAAGAAGAAGAAGAAGAAATAAGTTTAAATCCAGATACCTGCGAAGAGATGGAAGGAAAATTGGACATTCTTCTCCCAGGTTAGTCCACCTTCAAAGGTAAAATGACCAAATAGACGATGAAGAAGAAGAAGAAAAAAGTTTAAATCTAGAAACCTGCAAAGAGATGGAAGGAAAATTGGACCTTCATCTCCCAGGATAGTTCATCTTCATAGGTAAGATGACCAAGTACACGTTGAAGAAAAAGAAGAAAAAAGTTTATATGTAGAACCCGTCCTGGAAGACCTGTGAAGAGATGGAGGGACAGTCGGACCTTCTTTTCCCAGGATACTCCCCCTTCATAGGTAAAACGACCAAATACACGAAGAAGAAGAAGAATAAGAAAAAAGTTTAAATCCAAAAACCATCCTGGGCATACGCTCGACAATTCACCAAAGTTTCATTATAATCGGACAAACGGTTGATAAATAAATAAATAAAATAATTTTCCTATAGGAAATCAGTATAGGTATATTATTGTTGATTTGTAAGTAAATAGTATTAGGTAGGTACCTACCTACAACAACCTTCTAAATAAATTCGATTCCTAACA